>JAWDJD010000016.1:9475000-10022500 GCA_035047305.1 Bradypodion pumilum | reverse complement strand
ATAATTTGACCACCTACTACTAGCTGCGGAAACCACGTACAGTAAAACTTTGACTTACAAATGCCCGAGTTACATAAAATTCGACTTACATAATGATCTTGTGCTAAAACCATGTCCCAATTTACATGATTTCCTATGGGTTTGCTTCGAGTTACATAAAGATTCTTTTTCCTATGAGTTTGCTTCATTTTACATAAAAATCATTTCCCCTATGGGTTTGCTTCGAGTTACATAAAAACCGATTTAAGCAAAAGCCTATGGAACGGACCCCCCACCACCACCACCACCACCACCACCGTAAATAGGGGTTTTACTATAACTTTAATGGCCAGGTGTCTCTGAGCATTAAATCGTACATTCATTGTTGAGAAGAGGGTAAAATACCTCTTTCTGACTCCTAGACCTACTTGATTTTTTTAAGGTAATGGGTTGAGTATGGAGGTGGAGCTCCTGTTTTGATGCAGAAGATAATAACTTTGTGTCGGAAATGATTCTGGGTTGAAAGGATTTTTTTGCTGGAGAAACTCCGCTCAGGAGATGCCCGAATGAGGAGCCTTTCATGTCCCCAAGATCTTTTCCCCACCCAGGAGGTCCCTATTTGCTTTCAAACTGCTAGGTTGGCAGGAGATGGGACAGAGATGGGCTCTCATTCCATCATGCAGTACTCGGGTCTCGAACTGCCAAATTGCTGGCCTCCCAGCTAACAAGGCGAGCTTCATAACCACTGAGCCACCGCAGCCCTATGCAGAAGATGAAGAGGATCGAATAAGTTGAGAACACAAGGATTTCTTATTTTAGTGTTGGTGTCACCTTTTGTGGTTTGGTTGACCAGAGGTAGACCCTAGAAATCTTGCCTACTTCCTGTTGAACTCCACCACTGAACGTGGCCAAGGGTCCTCCTTTAGACAAATGGAAGGGCATTGTTGAAAGGAGTTGACCTCTTTTCTCACCCTCCTTTGTCATCTTGAGATCTTTATGGGTCTGTCCCCCATCCTCCAATTCTTTTCTGAACCACAACGCCGCCCCATTCTCTGGGGTTTTGCTTTCTCTTTTTCAGGAGACACCTGCTCCATCCCACTCCATTTTTAGGATCCTTTGATCTAAACTTGAGCCAAGAGCTGTGAGATGTCATTATTTTACTTCGTTCTTAGACGTTCTCCTTGTGGAACATAACAGTGCTGGGACATAAGGTTTTGGCATAAAAGTATGATATGTGGAGGATCTCTGGTAAGGTCAGTTTTGCCTGCAGGTTTCTTACCAGAGAGTCACATGAATACCTTGAGGGATAGAGAGAAACCACATGATCCTGCCTACTCTTGTTTTTTTAAGCATCCTACTGGTCACAAGGGGTTAAGAGCTGAACTCGACGTCTAGAAAACCACTTTGGTGAGAAGGTAAACAGCGTTCTGTGCACTCTGGTGTTTAGCTATGCCTGCCACGTGTCCATGGAAACATCTGCAGATAGAGCAGCGCTGGCTCTTTGGCTATAAACTGAGATGAGCATTGAACCCTAGAGTCAGATACGACTGGCTTTCAAGCAAGGGCGACCTTTATCCTACTGGTTAAAAACAAATGTTTGAAAGATACTATTTCTAGGGTCGGTCATCAGATAGGATAGGGCAGTGGAGCTTAACCTCTAGCACTCTGTTCATCGTGTGACACTGTTTTATGCATACACTGTGAGTCTGGGGTAGTTTTCAGGTCAGTCAGTAGAGCTTTGGATGAGATGCCCGTGCATTTTGGGAAACTGAATTTCTGTCTCATCCCTTATAGCAGCAGCATCTACAACCAAGCCACCGGATGTCCAAGTGCAAAAATAGAATGTCAAGACCTTCTTTGTTGAATAACCTGTATTCTTATCTGCTGCTCAACACATCTTTCTTTCTTTCCTTCCATCTTCCTTCTTTTCATCCATCCATCCATCCATCCATCCTTCCATCCCTTCCTTCCATCCATCCATCCATCCATCCATCCATCCATCCATCCATTAATTCCATCCATCCATCCATCCCTTCCATCCATCCATCCATCCATCCATCTATCCATCGCTTCCTCCCATCCATCCATCCATCCATCCATCCATCCATCCATCCATCCATCCATCCATCCATCCATCCATCCATCCATCCATCCATCCATCCATCCATCCATCCATCCATCCCCAGAGTTGGACACAACTGGCTTTTGAGTAAGGGAGACCTTTATCTTTAACTTTATAAAAAGAGGGAATACCCAATGTAGTGGAGTTCATTTTCCCTTTTTCTTTCTCCCCTCCCTGTTTCCCTTTTTTCTCCCCTCTTCTTTCTTTCTTCATTTCCCCATCCATCCATCCATCCATCCATCCCTTCCTTGCTTCCTTCCCATAATAGCCTCTGCTGTATTTGTGCAGATCAGGCAGGGCGTTGGGACCAGCCAACAAGAAGGGAAGGGGAAGGGAGAGGGAAAGAGGCGCAGCGTTGTGTCACCATGATAACTCCACCAGCTGTGGATGGAGACGGACTATTGACGAATCTTTGGCTGCAGGCCAGTGTTTCCTGGACTCAGATATAATTCAGGCAGAGGGTTGGGAGGGAGGTGGGTGGGTGAAAAACCAGACAGAGAAATTGATTGTCAGTGTAATGTGATTTGACATCAGGGAAAGTGGAAGTAGAGGACAAGGGAAAGCCACAACCCCAGTGCTCCATTAGCAGAACTTTGACATTAGAGGATTTATTGTCGTTCCTGTTTCTCTCCTGGAGATAGACTATAAAGAGGCCAGGGAAAGAGAGATGGCTGCATTTGTGAGCATGAACAATGTTGTGCACAAGAGACGATGACACATCTTGGGGGCCGTTTCCTCCCCCCCCTCTTCTTAATGGCTCTGGCACCTAGAAGAGAAGGGAGGGAGAGGGCAGGCCAGCCAGCCAATTGCAAATGGCACCTGTCCCTCTTTAAAGGCCATTGATAATTGCACCAGACAGGGAAAGATCACAGCTATGATTTGTCAAAGCGACTCGGGAGCATCATCAGTGGTGCTCGTTACACTAGCCCTGCCCTCGTCGGCTGGGGACCTGGCATTATTTTGTCTAGCAAACTCTACCAGGCAGGTTGAGCCATGAGGCTAAATAACAAGTGTTAGAAGCTGATGGCGGAGAGATCTCTTGGTGCAGAGTGGGGGTTTTGCCACTGCGGGAAGGATTCGAACCCTGCTCCTTGAGCTGGGAGTCACCCTGGAGTTCAGATGTTGGGGGGCTTTTGCTCTTGACCCCTACCTACCCAACCTGTGCCCTTTTGACACACAAGGTCCTCCTCGGTCCATGACCAGTATTGATGAAGCTGTTGCCCTCCATCAAGATGGATTCAAGTGGGATTGAATCCACTTGGGGACCATCACCCTTCTCTGTGGACTTCGCCACACAAGGCCTTTAGTCCTCAGGTAGTCAGGTTAGTTCATTGCTGCCTGACACTCGCCGTTGAGTCGTTGGCAGTAGGTTCTACACTATTACCATAGCAGGATATCCTGACCAGACTTTTAGAAGAAGGGACATTGGAATAGCCAAAAGCATCAAATTTGGAAGCAAGCATTGTCATTCATTCATTTTGTGTGCTTGCACAATCTTTGCATGTGTACCTTAAAGCCTTAGCGACGTTTAGTTTGTGTAACACAGAGGCTGGTCAGGTCTGTGTTCCTGAACCTTGGGTTGAGATGTTCTTGGACCAATTCCCAGAAGCTCAAGTCAGCATACCTGCTGATCAGGGCTTCTGGGAATTCAAGTCCAAAAACATCTGGGGGGAAAAAGTTGAGAAACCCTAATAGATGCTGAGTGTGCATATGGAGACCCTATACTACTTTCCAGGGCCGGCATCAGAAATTTCCGAGCCCGGTATGCAGTCACACCCACCCACACACACACACATTTTTGGCCATGTCCCCATGATTTTCTGTGCATGCGTCCTTTGATTGCACATGCACAGATCAGTGGTTTCCCAGTGCTGCCAAGCCCCCGTGGTTTTCTGCACATGCGTAATTTGTTTGTGCATGCGCAGATCAGTGGTTTCCCGGCACCGTCGGGCCCCCGTCATCTCCGGGCCCAGGACGGGAGTCCTGATGGTCCCCCCCCTGATGGCGGCCCTGCTACATCTCCCCTCTCTTCTTTCTTAACGCCATGTTGTATCCAATCAAGTGTAGGAAAGCAAAACAAGCCAGCTGTAATAAGATAAACCAACCCAGCACCCCAGAAGTTGTGTTAAGGTTAGTAGTGAGATCACAATGTGAATATCCAAATGGCTTATGCCCAACGGAGTGATAAGCAGATAGACATTTATGGAAAGACTAGTAGAGATTCCAAGGAGACCATGCCACACTTCTGCGGCTACCACTAAAAAGGCTATGTGCTTAACCTTTGTGGCGTGAAGAACAGGGCCTTCGCAAGTTTAGGCAGACACATAACAAGAATGCACCGACTGAGATAACCTAATGCAGGTCAGTCTTAGAAGAAATCAACCCTGACTGCTCCTTAGAAGGTCAAATAGTAAAGATGAAGCTAAAGTACTGTGGACATCAAATAAGAAGACAGGATTCACTTGAGAAGGCCTTGATGCTGGGAAAGGTGGAGGGCAAAAGAAGAAGGGGGCAGCCAAAGATGAGATGGCTAGATGGTATTGTAGACGCAATGTGCACAGAGCTGGGTGGGTTGAGGAGGATAGTGGAGGACAGAGGGGCCTGGTGGGCAATGGTCCATGGGGTCGCAAAGGGTCTGAACCGACTGTGCGACTGAACAACAATAAAATCTGGACACTAACAACGTTGAAGGCCAAAACAGCTTCAACTGAATCTGGGAATAAGTAGGGGGATTCTGAAAGGAGTGTTGTTACTCTACCTTTTCCTCTTACTGGCTAATGGAAGTGGGACATTAGTAGGGAAAACAGAAGAAAGTAGCATGAGAAGCAGCCATTGTGAGGGGGGGGGGAGAGCCCTGGTGTGTTTTTATGGGGCAAGAAACCATGTATTGTTTACTAATTCTCTCCCGACTGCAAAATGTCTGTAATGGTCCCCATGAAAGGACATTTGTACGCGAGGCCTCTTTGCTCTATTGTTCTTTTTTAGCCAGTGTAACTCACCCCCTTCAGTGTAGGGTGCCTGGCGAATCCCGTTTTGTTTTGTATCGAAAGCATTGGAAAGAGGGGTGGGGGAGCCACAATCGCAGAATATAAAGCAGCACAAGCCAAGCCTGAACGCTATATGGCTAGTGTCAAGTGCGAACACTGGTTTGAAGAAGACAAAGCTTAGTAACTGAAGTCATTGTGTGTTCTCTTCTACTGTACTTTCCTTCCTTTGAGATTGACAGTGGATCCCTGTAGCCGAGATGGGACAATTTCCAGGGATGGATAATACAGCGGTACCTCGGATAAAGTCCGACTCGGATAAAGTTGCGGTTTTCATGCACACGTGATGCATCGCGTAATGTCCAAAACCACTAAAAAAGGGACGTAGCCTGAGGTATTTGGTATAGGAACCTTGTATAAAGTCCATTTTTTGGACGTTATCCGATGCATCGCCCATTTGATTCGGATAAAGTCCAAAATCGGATAAAGTTCAAACTTGTGGAACGGAGTTTGGACTTTATCCGAGGTTCTACTGTACTGAAAATGACGATTTCTCATCTCTGCATTTCAGATTGTGTTGTTGTTGTGTTTGTTTGTTTGCAGTTTGTCTTTTGTTTGCATCCCCCCCCCGTCTCATCAACTGTAGAGAGTTGACGATTGCCCTGGACAAATTAAGCAAGCATTGCCCTCTTAAAAGCTGCCCTCTGATCGATGCATCTCTGTGTTTGTGGGTTGTGCACTCATCGGTTTATGCAAAAGAAGGGCTCATGTGCGTTTCCTGCTGCTCAATGTGTGCGCTGCTAAAACTGGACCACCGCTTTTCCATTGGCAAGCACCGAGGGGACATGTCCCAGACTGGTGAATGAAACTCCCAATTTGGAGAATGGGTTGAGTGAATTGGACTAAAAGGAACCAAGTCATCCTTTGTATTGACTCTTTCTTGCCCTGCAGGTATACTCTTCCATTTGTTGACCACACTTTTCTCCATTCTGTGACCTCCCCAACTCCAACGGTTAAAACATTGGTCATTTCGATTGTTATTGACCAGTGGCGTCATTAGGTTGCCAGAGTTCACTGAGCAGAGCTCGATAGCCCACGCTGGCTGTGTGATTTTATTTATTTATTTTTCTGATTTATATTGCCGCCCAACTCCGAAGACTCTGGGCAGCTCACAGAAAATAAAACCAATCACATTTTTAAAACCAATAAAAAAACCCATTAAAACTGCCACTAAAAATGACTCCGACCCCCTACAGATTAAAAGAGATTAAAATTTTGATACACGGGGACATCCCTCTGGTTAAAGTTGCGTTTCCAAAACCAAGGGAGGTCAAGACTGTCTGGTATTTTTAGTGGAAGAATCAGAAGGTGAAGGATAGGAAGGTTTGAAAAGGCAATCTGGTGCATTGGGCAGACCTTTGTTTGAAACCTGGCAACATCAGTTCAGTTTCAACTGTTAAGGAAGTGGTGACGAACCTATGGCACACGTGCCAGAGGGGGCACTCAGGGCCCTTTCTGGGCACGTGCCACAACGCACCAGCACAGAGTCCGTCCTGCCCCTCTGCCCAGCAGCCCAATGGGAGCACTTGCTCCCTCCCTCCAGCACAGTTTGCCCCGCCCCATTGCGGCACAGATGGCAGCCTGTTGAATTTGGGCACTTGGTCTCTAAAAGGTTCACCATGACTATGTTAGGGTGACCATAGCCCCCTTTTTGACAGAGGACAGTCCTCTTTTTGAAGCATGTCTCTAAGGTGGTGTTAAAGGTAGAGAAGATCGAAGAGAGCGATTAGAAGCTTTTGATAATATTTCTCTTGTTCGTCCAGTTGCAAACGGACTTGCCGATTGCTTCATGTAGGGAACTTTAAGGCCTCTGCAGGTGAAATGTGAGGGGTTAAATCTTGAGGACATGCTTGCCTTTATGGCACAAAAGAGAATGGCCTGTGCAAGAATCGGTGTGTGGCGCTGATGGTTTTATCCCTTTGCCCTGACTTTGACAACGCAAGTATCCAGTTACACGGCTTCTGACAATCTCGCATGCGCTCCACCACCGGTGAGGATCTAGAGTTATGGCTGTTGCTTTTGTTTTGGAACTTTACCCCCTGCCAAAGAAGCCTGTAGTATCTGAAATGTCTTCTTTTTTCCTTTCTTTCCTGGAGCGCTCTCTGTTTCATCCTGTCCTTTGCCCAATGTGCTTGCTTCCGCTTGGCATGTGAACTAGCTTGGTCTGGTTGCAGAAAGACAAGGCATAACATGTTTCAAATATATCTCCTAGGGCTTACTTTCCACTTTCGCTTTGATTCCATCCTAAACAGCAAAAGATAGGAAGCCCACAAGAGCTCTGAAGTTTCTCTGCCCCCCCCACGCCCCCCACCCCAATTTGCAACCAGAACATGAAGTTTCAGACTTGTCTTGGATTTGCCAAGTTTTAGAGGGACTTTTTGCTATAGGTGGTTTTATGTGGCTCAAGTGGCTAAGACGCTGGCTGGAAGGTGGGAAGTCAGCAGTTCGATTCCTGAGTACTGCAGGATGCAATGAGCTCCCGTCTTTGTCCCAGCTCCTGCCAACCTAGCAGTTCGAACATGAAGTTTCAGACTTGTCTTGGATTTGTCAAGTTTTAGAGGGACTTTTTGCTATAGGTGGTTTTATGTGGCTCAAGTGGCTAAGACACTGGCTGGAAGGTGGGAAGTCAGCAGTTCGATTCCTGAGTACTGCAGGACAGAATGAGCTCCCGTTTTTGTCCCAGCTCCTGCCAACTTAGCAGTTCGAAAGCAAGACATTGCAAGTAGATAAACAGGGACCACTTCGGTGGGAAGGTAACAGCATTCCGTGCACTCTGGTGTCTAGTCATGCCTGCCACATGACCACGGAAACGTCTGCAGAATCAGACAGGCGCTGGCTCTTTGTCTTTTAAACAGAGATGAGCACTGAACCCTAGAGTCGGATACAACTGGCTTTTGAGCAAGGGAAACCGTTGCCTATATAAAAAGAGGTGGCTTGGTGGTTAAGATGCTGAGTTTGACAGCCGGAAGATCAAGACCCGAGTGTTGTGCGAAAGAGCAAGCTCCCGCCATCTGTCCCAGCTCCTGCCAACCGAGCAGTTCGAAAGCAAGAAATTGCAAGTAGATAAAATAGGTAATGCTTTGGTAGGGAAGGTAACAGTGTTCCGTGTGCTCTGGCGTCTAGTCATACCTGCCACATGACCATGGAAACATCTGCATACGCAGACAGCACTGTCTCTTTGGCTGTAAACGGAGATAAACACCGAACCCTAGAATTGGACACGACTGGCTTTTCGAGTAAGGGAGAACTTTATCTTTAAATACAGTGGTGCCTCGCTTAAAGAGCATAATGCGTTCCATGGGATTGCTCTTTAAGCGAGTTTGCTCTTTAAGTGAAACACCATTGTAAGTGACCGATTGTGACTTCTGGCGGAGGGGATTGTGAACCCCGATTTAGTTGTTAAGCGATTCTTTGGTTGGTTTGAGTTGTTAAGCGAGGCGAATATTCAGAGAAAATCCTGCCCTTTTTAAGCAAGTTAGTCTCTAAGTGAGGCACTCTTTATGTGAGGTTTTACTGTATTTAAATACAGGAGTTAGTCTTTAAGGTGCCACAACATTTTTTTTGTCTTCCCCCCCGTCTTCTGTTTTGTTTATGCTCAGATATGCTAACACTTCAAACACTTTAGGTAAAATTCACCCTTCCTTGAAAGCCAGTCGTATCCGACTCTAGGGTTCAGTGCTCATCCGTTTACAGCGAAAGAGCCAATGCTGTCTGGGTCTGCGGACATTTCCATGGACATGTGGCAGGCATGACTAGACACCCAGAGTGCGCGGAATGCTGCTTACCTTCCCCACCAAAGTGGTCGCTGTTGATCAACTTGCAGTGCCTTGCTTTTGAACTGCTAGGTTGGCAGGAGCCTGGGGCAGAGCTGGGAGCTCCCTTTGTCGGGTATCGTACTCAGACCTTCCAGCCAGCGCGTTCAGCGTCTTAACCACTTGAGCCGCCGCAGTCTCATTTCAAAGACTTTAACTTTATAAAAAGAGAGAATGCCCAATGTAGTGGAGTTCATGCTTTCTTTTTCTTTCTTCCCTCCTTGTTTTCCTTTCTTCTACCCTCTTTCTATCTTCATTTTCTCCATCCATCCATCCATCCTTCCTTTTGGAGGGTGGACAGCTTCATTGTCTCACCGAAAGAGTGGCATCTCATCCTGAGCTACACAAAAAAAAAAAAAACCACATGGTGGGAGAGAGAAAAATTTGGGCAAGCTAAAACAAAGCCGTGACCCTTGTGAATACCAGACACCCCTAGGAAGAGGAAGGGGGGGGAATGGTGGTGTGGGAGCTTTGGAGCCCCTTTCTTCCCTCCCCCCTCTTATCTCCTCTTCCCCAGTCCTTTGGGAGCCAAGGGACAAAGGGTAGTGTGAAAGGGAGAAACCCAATGACCTGACCCACAAGCCAGCCCTGAGGTTGAGGTCAGTTATCCCGCGCCTGAAACCCGCTTGATGCCCCCATGCAGGGATTAGACAATGAAACCCAAGGAGGGTTTAAATCTCCCCCCCCCCCATTGTGGAGAGCAGGTCTTGGCCACCCTTCCAGCCAACCAAGCCGAAGGGCAGCCCTGGCTCTTTGGGGTTGAGTTGGGTTGGGTTTGGGCGATGACGACAACCAACAAAAGACCAGGAAGAAGGGAAAGGGGGTGACCCCCCCTCCCCTAGCTATTGTTCCCGGGAGCCCGGGTGCTGAATTACATTGACTTCCATGACCTCTTGGTAGACCGGCTCAAAATGAGAGCTTTGGGGACACCTGCCCTGCTAAACAGCTGGGGCCTGCCCCACCCGGTTCTTCCCAAACCTCCCTCCCACCCAACCTTCACATCATGCAAGAGAGAGGATAACAGACCTTCCCATTATCATATATGCTCCCCTCCACTCCCTCCCCCCCTCCCCAGTCAATGGTGCCCATCCTTGAGACAGTAAGGTTGGCCATCTGCTCCGAAGCTGGTAATCCGGCAGTTGAGGAGCAAGAGATATAGGGGAGAGTTTAAAACCTTCTCGCTTCTTCTAGCCTGGTTCGGTTTCGCGTGCAGATAGAGACAGTGCAATGGGGTCACGGACAGAATCAACATCTGGCAGGCTAGCATCTGTTGCTGTTGTGTGCTTCTGACTTAAGACGGCACTACAAATCAGAGACCTCCAATTGAGAGGCTTGTCTTGTTAGCTGAAAGACCGGAAAGTCGGCATTTCGAGCCCCGGGTGCTGCATGACGGATTGAGCGCCCGTCTCTGTCCCAGCTCTTGGGGACATGAAAGGAGCCTCATTGGGGCATCCCCTGAGTGGAGTTTCTCCAGCAAAACTCCTTTTCAACCTAGAATAATTTCTGACTCAAAATTATTGTTATATACCGTAATCCATCTCTTGTTTGGTCTCCCTCTTTGCCAGTTGCCTTTCCCCCGGCGTGATTGTGTTTTCCATTAGGATCTTGCCATTTCGTGATAGGCTCCACCCCAAAACAAGACAAACCCATTGAAATGAATACGAGTTAATGTTCATGGATTTCTCAGTGGGGCTCCCGTGATTGGGACTGACCATAAATTTAGTTCTTTGTTCTTAAAACAGTAGCAGTTGCACTTCAATACTGCCCCAAAGCGCTTAGGGGCCATTCAACAATTACGTGATCCTCGAGGGCAGGAGGGGCTCTGCCATCTGAATTATAGAAAATTACGTGGGGGCGGTGGGTATGTGTCAAAGATTACATAATCCATTTGCAGCTGTTGAGGTTTTGAAACATGGTGCTTTTTTAGGTTTAAAAATGATCTCTGGTAATTTTGATCCGATGTGAGATTATTGAATATTTAGCGATACGTCCTGCATTAGGCGCCAATAGTGAAATCTCTAAAAATTAGAATTTTGATACGAAAGCCCTGAATTACGTTTAAAAAAAAGGGGGTGGTCAAAGCAAAAATTACGGTCGGATTACATGGGGGGAGGGGGGGCAATTTCCCCCCCCCAAAAAATGGATCACATAATTGTTGACAGCGGTTCACAAGGTAATTAGCATTTTGCCCCCAAAAATGCTGGGTCTTTAATTTAACATCCTCAAAAGGATTGAAGACTGAGCCAACCTTGAGCCCCCTGGTCAGGATCAAGCTCACAAGGTTCTGGCTGCAATACAGCAGTTTAACCACCAGGGCTTTTTCAATATTTCCGCCTGGATGTTTCTTTTGCTGTCTTTATGGCAATCCTCACACTAAAGTAGTCTGAAGTTTACAATCTGTATTTTAATGGAAAGGGGAAATAGGATCAAGGGTTAAATCTGAGAAGTCTTTCTTGCTGGCTGGGTGTCGGGCTAGCAACCCGGCCCTGTAAAACTATAATGGCTACAGAAACAAGAAGAATTTCAAGTAACTCTGGTTCCGTTGAATATTCCTTGCTACCTGAATAGCAGCGATGGCCAACCTTCCAACTCCAGGTGTTCTTGGACTTCAATTACCAGTGCAAGAATGCCAGAAATAGAGATCATAGGATTAGAACCATAGAATAACTGAGTTGGAAGGGCCCAACCCCTTCTGCTCAGTGTAAACGGATATTTATTTTTATAGTTTGTGTTTGTGTGTCATACCTGTCAAGTTTTGGATTTGGAAATAAGGGAAATTTCCCAGCAAATACGGGATACTTGACAGCTATGCTTATACTTTGTTGCCCTCCAATGGTGGCAACAGGGTATTGCAGTCTAATTAATACGGGATGACGGCAGGGAAGAGGGTAAAATAAAGGGTTTCCCCGGCCAATACGGGATACTTGACAGCTATGTTGTGTGTCTGTGTAGATTTCAACACAAAACCCTTGTAGCAAAAGTCTTTGCACTTGGATACAGCTTAGCTGCTTAATATGCAAAACTTACCGTAGCCTACGATTGCTCTTATAAAGCAAGGTTGGGGAGATGACGGTTTTGAGCTGCAGTGCCTCAGTTTCTCCAGCCAATGGGTATTCTCCGAGTTATAGTTCAGAAACATAACTTTCCTAAGCTTCCTTTTTATAAGCTAGCCCATAAAAGCAAGACACTCGTTCCTTCTCCTTTAATAACTCTTACGCATATGAAGAGTTATAGCTGCGGTGGTTTTCTTGTTCCCGATGTGTCATCAAAATTGTGGGAGTGCAACCATTTCTTTGCCATTCCCCAAGCTTCCCAAGAGCGGGATGCGAGTGCAAATTGACGCAAATGTTTAAAAGGCCGTCATAAATTCAAAATAGAGTTTGTAGTCGCAGTAAGACTATTTTTTAAAAAAGAAAGTAAAGTTAGAATACAAATGGCACGCTGGGGACAGATCAACGGTCCTCGTCCAGATTATGATGTTCTGTTGAGTTCCCCTTCTCAGACATGGTTTGTCATGAAGTCCGCGCATCTTCTCTTCCCTGGCAGATAAAGGGGGGGACAGGACTTTAAACTAGAGTTCAATCAGCAGGCCATCCCATTTGTTTGTTCCATTGGTATAGATAGGGTAAAGCCATTGCTCGAAAACCAGTCATATCCAATTCTGGGGGGCGATGCTCTCAGCCAAAGAGTCAGCACTGTCTACATCTGCAGACGTTTCCGTGGTCATGTGACAGGCATGCCTAGACACCGGAGTGCACAGAATGCTGTTACCTTCCTACCAAATGATACCTATTTACTTGCAATTTCTTGTTTTCAAACTGCTAGGTTGGCAGGAGCTGGGACAGACAATGGGAGTTCACTCCATCATGCATTATTCGGGTCTTGAATGTCTGACCTGCCAACCTTCCAGTCATCAGGTTCAGTGTCTTAACCACTAAGCCACTGCAGTCCCCCTATCTATCTATCTGTCTATCTGTCTATCTATCTATCTATCTATGTATATATGTATATGTATATATAATTTATTATTTATTTAAATTTCTATACCACTTTTCTCATCCCAGTGGGAGACTCAAAGCGGTTTACAACATTTAAAATAAGCAATAACAAGATACAATGTAAATAAAGAATACAAATAAATTATCCACACAACAACAACAACAACAACAACAACAACAACAACAACAACAACAACAACAACAACAACAACAACAACAACAACAACAACAACAACAACAATAATAATAATAATAATAATAATAAATTTCAGTGTATAAATATATACACTGTAAGGCACAGTAATCGCCTTCATGTTTCCTCTGGTTTGAGGTTTCCATCAAACCTAGTGGAGATGTCTAGAAATTAAGTAGCCCATGGTCCTGGTGCATGGCTCAGGCCACTCATGATGTGACTCCCACCATCTGTTTTGCAATGTTCTGATATGAATAAAGAAGGAAAGAAAGTAGGCTCTTGATTTCTTTAACCTGGTGTTCATTTATCTGGTTTGCGACGCCAAGGTGTATACATAGGAGCGGACGCTTTCGGTGGACTTTGGTGCCCCGTGCGCTAGACAGCCATTGATAACTGTTTGTCTGGAGCTTTGCCTGTTCTGGGATAACCCCAGCCCCATCCTTGGTAGGAGCTTATTTGGACACATTAAGACCTTTCAAGCCGCTCCCGCCTAACCTCACGCTGCACCCTCTAAGAGCTTAGCTGAAGAGCTTAGGTTCATCCGCACCGTGGTGTTAATGCATTTCAGTCTGTAGCCTCATCTCCCGGGTTAAAGGGATCATTCTCTCGATCTTTGCGCAAAGCAGGGAGGAAGGATCTGTGCTCCTTTTTCTTTCCTGTCTTGAATCTACTTTGCCTCCTCCTCCTCCTCCTCCTCCGCCGCTGCTTAGGATATGAGGAGACCCATTCATGTCTGGCTGTTCATAAATAAGCCTGCTTCCCCCAACCCTCATCTTTACCTCATTGACTTTCCTCTTCCATCCGATCCATCATCTGATTCTCCGAAGGGTTTCCAAAATCCTCTTGGCTTTGAAAGGGACTCCTTTTTGATAGACGCACCATTGAAACCCAACAATTACATCCTTCCAAAAAACAAGAACAATAAGAACAACAACAACAGGAACAAGAACCACCACCACAACAACAATAACAAGGAAGGAGGTGGTTGCCTAAAATGGTCCGATAATCCACTCCGTCCAGCCAACTCTTGTGGGGGAATCCAGAGTTAAGAGCAAACGCTAACTGGCTTGCCCTCACCTCTTCTCACCCTTAGGAGCTGGGATCTCTTTTGGGTTCCTGATGTTCCCTATCAAATAAGCTTGATTAGCTAATTGCGACTCAGTGAATCGAGGACAAGATGGCTTGAACTTGTGATGCTCGGCCCGGATTTCTCCCCACCGGTTTTGTTTCCGTCCAGCTATTTAGATGGTTTGCCCGGCACCGGAGGCAGAATCCACCGCTTGAGGAGGAGCTATCCCGCAAACTTTAGATGACAATCTTTTACCTCCGATTTAGATTGTTGTTATTGGGACTGCGGTGGCTCCAGTGCTGAACTTGACGACTAGAAGATCGGCAGGTCAGCAGTTTGAGACCTGAGTGCTTCGCGACGGAGTGAGCTCCTGTATCTGTCCCAGCTCCTGCCAACCTAGCAGTTTGAAAGCAAGAAGTTGCAAGTAGATAAATAGGGACCACTTCGGTGGGACGGTAAACAGCATTCCATGCACTTTGGTGTCTAGGCATGCCTGCCACATGTCCACGGAAATGTCTGCAAACGCTGGCTCTTCGGCTTTGAAACAGAGATGAGCACTGAACCCTAGAGTCAGATACAAACGGCTTTCGAGCAAAGGTGGCCTTTACCTTTAAGCTAAGCCTTTGTGAAGGAGCCAGTGTGGCCTAAGAGAACTTGCTGCCTGAGGCAAAGGAGCAGACGGTGCCAACCAGTCAAGGGGGCACCATGCCCAAATTCATCCCAGTCATTTTGCCACGGGAACAGAAGTTTAGTCATACCTGCCACATGGCCACGGAAACCTCTGCAGAACGCAGGCAGCGCTGGCTCTTTGGCTATAAACAGAGATGAGCACTGAACCCTAGAGTTGGATACAGGGCGACTTAGATTGTTGTTCTGTGTTTAGCAGGCATTTTCGGTCCAAATGTTGACGGAGGAAGTGAGAAAGTTCATTAGGTTAGATCAAGTTTGCTCCCCGTGTTGACAAAGTTTCAAGCCATACAGACTCTGTTATCCCCATGGGAACGAGGCAGAAAATATAGGTAAATAAACAACAACTCTTTCGAAATGTCTCCGTTGGCACTTTCCAACCACATTGCTGGGAGACTTCCTGTCTTGCTTTGGGGTTAGATTTCTTCTGTAAAGAACAGAAGCAAAACAGAGAGGTGGCAGACCATAAAAAAAATTAAGGAGGGATGAAAATTGGTGTTTCTTGGACTTAGAAAACAAAATTGTTGGCAAATTATATTTGGTGTTGGTGTTAAGGCATTTGTCGCAGCTGCACAGCAAAGCAGGGTAGGTTTTAGGCAATTTATGTTTGAATGCCAGTCTCCCAGGTCTCTCTGTTTTAATCCAGTTAATAAACACACCTGAACCAGATACTTGAGAGAAAGAGAAATAGCATTTACTCACAAAATGAGATCGAAAGGAACGTGTGCTCGGGAGTCTTGGTAAAGTTGGTTTAAGGAAGAAGTAAACTCTTTCTTCCAGCCACGTGGCCTGGAAGCTCAAAAAGGCACCTTCCAGGGCGAAAAATTTCACAAGAGCATAGCTGTCAAGTATCCCTTATTGGCCGGAAAAACCCCTTATTTTACCCTCTTTCCTGCCGTCATCCCTTATTAATTAGACTGCAATCCCCTATTGCCACATTGGAGGGCAGCAAAGGATACGCATAGCTGTCAAGTATCCCTTATTGGCCGGAAAAACCCCTTATTTTACCCTCTTTCCTGCCGTCATCCTTTATTAATTAGACTGCAATCCCCTATTGCCACCATTGGAGGGCAGCACAGGATACGCATAGCTGCCAAGTATTCCGTATTTGCTGAGAAATTTCCCTTATTTCCAAATCCAAAACTTGACAGGTATGCAAGAGAGAGAGAAGGCCAGAGCCAACAAAAGCCTTAACACATACAAATAGGGTCAGGTGATCTCTGAGGAAGGAAAGAACCTTTCTAATTGTAATTACAGGCAAACAATGCAAAACAACTTCCTTTAGTTCAGGCTAGTCTTTCCTGTCTCTCTGGTTACTACATGCTGGGATTGTAGTAGATTACTCAACAGTTTGTACATTTTGCCCTTCCTCAGGACTGGAGTGGCTCAAATCAGCTTTGATGGCCGGACGACCATTTTGCCCTGCCTGCACAATGGGGTGGTGGCCATTTTGTCCCAACAGCATCAAAGGCGCAGCCATTTTGTTTCTCAAATGCCCTTGGAGGGGTGGGGGCCACGTGAAATGGTGGATCCAGCCCATGGGTCTTAGGTTGGGAACCCCCTGTGCATCTTTCTACCTGTAAAACTCCGGAAAGGGTCACTGAAAGTCAGAACTGAGTTGAGAGCACACAGCTATTATCATACATCTCTGTGATGCTGAGGTTGCCCATTCTGCTAATTCGTGCGCTATTGGTGTTTATAGCACATGTTTATTATTTCAACATAATGGACTCCTATTTTGGAGCCACATACAATTTACCTGCGATGACTCCAGCGTAGAGACGGCGAGTCGTTTGAACACATGCCTGTATTGGCTCCTGCAAGCCACAGTTCTGCAGAACTGAAATGCACTGTTAAAAATTACACGGATTTGTGTGAAAGTTAAGTTGCTTCATTGTGCTTATCAGTCAGAGATGTGATTTATGAGGCAGCTGCTGCCCATGTGGTAAGCAAGCGGTATCTGAGATGGTATTTTCCATGATGTTTGCAAGAAGGAGATACCAGACAAGGGATAGCCTTGTAGAATACAAACTAAGCGAGAAAGCCAGTTTGCCATTCCGCTGTTGGGTCTCCAGAGATCGGTAGAGGCCGTGAGCTGGACAGCTGAGAGCTCTTTGTTGAACTATGATTGAGCATGGCAAGATTGCTTAGCAGTGGGCGTGCATGTCCACTGAACAATGGGACCACAAGGGGCTTTCTGATGGTGCCTAGTTGGTCCAAGCACTTGGTGCCGTTGGGTAGGAGAGCCCAGTTCTTGTTTCTGTGAGCTCCGGAGTGAAGTTATCTTAAATCCAGGGGCATTGTGGGAAACCAAAATGGCCGCTAGATTTAGCATCAGCCAGCACCTTGAGATACGCTGCTTAGAGCTTGCTGGTTAAGTGTTGGTACTAACGTAAGGTCTCCCTTGTTTGAAAGCAAGGTATGTCTGACTAGGGTACGGTGCCCATCTCTGTTTACAGCCAAAGAGCCTTTGCAGGCATTTCCATAGTCATGTGGCAGACATACCTAGACGCTGGCATGCATAGAACACTGTTACCTTTCTCACCAAAGTGGTGCCTATTAGTCTACTTGCTTTCGAACTGCTCACTCTGTCATGCGCCACTCGGGTCTTGAAATGCTGATTTGCCGACCTTCTGGTAGTCAAGCTCTGCATCTTAATCACCAAGCCACCACAGCCCCTTGGTACTGATGTACAAAGCCCTAAATGGTTTCGGGCCTCCGTCCGTCCGTCCGTCCGTCCGTCCATCCATCCATGCAACCAGCACCACGATCGATGCTTAATAGAGTTGGCATACGTCAATATTGCAAGGTGTGGTTGGGTGTGAGGAGCAGCAGAACCAGGAGAAGTTCAAACTCTTATGAAAAAGTTTTCAACCAAAAATGGTGGAATTGTCCTTTATCCGTAGGACTTTTCGCAGTGCCTTTTTCTAGAAGGATAATTCTTGAAACAACAGGCCGTATGTCTTTGCGAACACTGTTGCTCACAAAGTTTGTTGGGAAGCCCTTTTATGATAATAAACTGAGTCTGCTCTGATTTGAGGCAATGTTATTAACGCGCTTAATTTCTGGACAATCTGCTACTGCACGGGGAAACCTCCTGTCTCTTTAATTGGTCCACCATTATTAAACTTCAGCCTTCCAGCTCAATTGCAGAGGGACAGTTAAATAAAGCTATTGTCTACACGTAAACGGTAAGTGCTAAGATTTTGACAACTGGAAGGCGGGCAGATCGGCAGCTCAAGACCCAACTGCGGCGTGACGGACTCAGTGCAACAGTCTGCCCCAGCTCTTGCCAACCTAGCGGTTTGAAAGCAAGAAACTGCAAGTGTATAAAGAGTTAGCACTTCGGCAGAAAAGGTAAGGCCGTTCTGCGCGCTGCGGTGTCTAGTCATGCCTGCCACGTGAGCATAGAAACATCTGCAGACACAGACAGCCCTGGCTCCTTTGTAAATGGAGATTAGCACTGTTCACTAGAGTCGGACATGATATGCTCTCAAGCAGGGGAGAACTTTACCTTACCCAGTGTAGCGTAGTGGATAGGGTTCAAATCCCCACTCGGCCCCTTAAACAAACCTCAAAGTCTTCCTCTTCATTGCATGGGAGATTTAATAATAATAATAATAATAATAATAATAATAATAATAATAATAATAATAATAATAATAATAATAATAATAATAATAATAATAATAATAATAATAAGCCATAACAGCTGGTTAGTTGGAGCTGAGCCCCTCCCTTCTCCAAAGAGCAACATTGCTTGATAATTCAGCCTAACTTTGCAAACTTCTAATGGCCCCGAGAGGTCAACTGGGATCTGGTTTCCATAATAGGAACTTTGGTTCATTTCCCTCTGGAGGAAATCAGGGAACAGACAGGCCATTCATGTCAGCAAGATGTGTGCTAGAAAGGGGGGGCAAGGGGGGGCTGGCTTTTCCCTATTTCCTTTTTTACTTACCGAGAAGGGGCGCCTGCTTTTTCTCTCGCTTGCACATTCCATGTTTTTAATAATCTAATATCTAACATTTATATGCCCCCCCCCCCCCTGGTTCCTTCCCCTCGTCAACCATGACTTGAATTTTCCAGGCTGTAAAAAATAATTGATAGGCATTGCCACATCCCCCCAAGATTTGACTGCGTGGCTTTCAATCACCGCTCTGAGTTCCCCAGATATTTGTGTGAGTTTTTAAATAGGAGGCCAGCGCATTTTCTACATACTTGTATGTGTGTGTGTGCATGCATATAGGTATATAAACAAGGACCACATGAAGGAAATAAGCTGCCGTTGTAATGTGCACAAGATTGTGGTTGGGGAAGAGTAGTCTCCAAAACCCATGAGGGTAATTATTAGTCCTCATGGGACTGCAGTGGCTCAAGTGGTTAAGACACTGAACTCGCTGACTGGAAGGTCGGAGTTTGATTCCCAGGCACTGCATAACAGAGTGAGCTTCCATCCTCTGTCCTAGCTCCTGCCAAACCTAGCCGTTTGAAAGCAAGAAATTGCAAGCAGATAAATAGGGGCCACTTCGGTGGGAAGGTAAACAGCGTTCCGCGCACTCCGGTGTCGAGGCATGCCTGCCACATGTCCATGGAAATGTCTGCAGACGCAGACAGCCCTGGCTCTTTGTGTATAAACAGAGATGAGCACTGAACCCTAGAGTTGGATACGACTGGCTTTTGAGCAAGGGGAACCTTTACTTTACTATTAGTCCTTTATTCAGCACTAGTTAGACCACATCTATTGTGGAATCACACTTTAAGAAAGATGCAAGCAGATTTAGAGCAGCTACGGAGAAGAGCGACAAAGTTGATCGGAGGACCCTTAAGAAGAAAGAGTGAAGGAACTGGGTATGTTTAGCCTTGAGAAAAGGAGATTGAGAGGGGATAGGATGATGATAGCACTCTTCAAAGACCTGAAAGATAATCGTAAAGGGGAAGGGCAGGATCTGTTCTCCGTCGCCCCAGAGTACAGGATGCATAATAACGGGCTGAAACTACAGCAAGCCAGATATAGGCTGAATATGAGGGGAAACCTCTTAATGGATAGAGCAGTACGACAGTGGAGCCTCCAGAGGTGGTGAGCACTCCCAACACTGGAAGCATTCAAGAGACAAGATGGAGGATTCAGTGCACTTGATTTAGTATAGGACACATGGATTAAACCAAATAGCAGACAATACAGCCAGTGATGTGCTGCTCCAGGTTCCCACATGATCCCGGGAACCGGTAGCGGAAATTCCCCCAGGCCACGCCTGCTTGGTTGACCATGCTCACCTCCATAGCCCAGGAAGATGGTGTGGCTGGCCAAGTGGGCCATGCCCACAGAGTTAGCCATGCCCAGGGTGTGGGTGGCAAAAAATTTTTGCAGCTCATAACTATATACAGTAAAACCCCTACTTGCGAAAAAAAAGCCCGTTCCGTAGGCTTTTGCTTAAATCAATTTTTTTTGGTAACTTGAAACAAACCCATCAGAAAAAGGAAAGTTTCATGTAACTTGAAGCAAACCCATAGGAAAAATAATCTTTATGTAACTCGAAGCAAACCAATAGGAAAAATGAATTTTTTATGTAAATCGAAGCAAACCCATAGGAAAAAGAATCTTTATGTAACTCGAATCAAACCCATAGGAAACCGTGTAAATCGGGACATGGTTTTAGCACAAAATCATTATGTTAGTCGAATTTTATGTGACTTGAGGCATTTGCAAGTCGGGGTTTTACTGTATATAGTTATATTCAGTGATGAGCTGCATTTTTTTTTTTTGCTACCCACACCCTGGGCATAGTGTGTGTGTGTGTGTGTGATATATATATATATATATATATATATATATATATATATATATATATATATATATATATATATATATATATATATATATATATATATATATATATATATATATATATATATATATATATATATATATATATATATATATATATATAAGCAACCTGATCCGCGCTGTTTCGAACATCCCCCGACCTTGTCAGGCACTGCTGCAAGGCAAAAGGCTGGGGGAAACTTGCAGGTTTTGCCTTGCAGCAGTGCCTGGCAAGGTCGGGGATGTCGGAAACAGTGCGGATCGGGTCCCCCAACCCTCTCAGAGGAGGAGGAGGAAGGTGGATCTGTGTTCACCCGCCACCGCTGTGGGCAGGGAGCCGGTCAAGCACTGGCCTGGCTCCCTGCTTGCAGTGGCAGCAGGTGAGCACAGATAAACGATGCATTGCATAATGCTAAAATAGTGTTATCTGATGCAATTCTCCCCCCCCCCCTTAAAATATCAGGCCGTTATCCGATATATGACGGATAAGCCAAGCAGTCATGTGCCTGGAAAGATCTGCAGAAGATGGTAGGGAAGAAGGAAATATCTTTTTTTAAAAAAATGAAAGTTATGCAGGGAAAATAACTCTTAACTGGTATGAAGCCAGATTAGAAGATGGTGGAAGGAGTACACTGGAAGAGGAACAACATTAAAGGAGGATGTGGCTGAAGAACGCAACCTCCCCTATATGTCACTTGGAGGATAATGAACAGGCTGAGGGTCAGAGTCCCTAAATGTAAGACCATCATGGCTGCAGGGCTGCAGGGCATCAGGGCTGCACATCATGCAGAATCCGCTTCATTGGATGGGTAGTCTGCCAGTTACTACCGGAAACGGGTACCAATGAAGATTTAATTTTGACCAACGACAAAGCCAACGAAGGTAGCTTCATTTGGGCAGTTCAAAATTTGATCCAGACACAAAAGAACTGGACAACAACGCTCAAAAGATGAAACCTAGCTAGTGCCGAATAGAGGTTAGTACCCCAAGGGTTGGTTTTGGAGACTATACTTCTATGAATTCAGCCTAAAATAGCACGGGCCTTCCTTGGCGGCCACGTGGCATGGCAAAACCATCAAGGACTTGGGTGGCGTTTAATCCAAAGCTTGTGACAGGCTTCCTAAAAATAAAGAATGAGTCTCTGATGTTATCAAAGGGCCGATCCAACAGATAAAGGCTTTTTGAGCAGATACAGCAGCATTTTGTTTAATTCAGACACCACCACCCCTTTGGGTGTGCCTGGGCTACTGAAGTGCCTCTGGTTTTGCCCTGAAATGTTTGGGCTCGGTTGACAACGTCCAGCCAAGTCTGCAAAGTTAAACTAAGGGTCACCCGTGCTCAAAAGCCGGTCATATCCAACTCTAGGGTTCAGTGCTCATCTCTGTTTATAGCCAAAGAGCCAGGGCTGTCTGTGTCTGCAGACATTTCCGTGGACATGTGGCAGGCATGCCTCAACACCAGAGTGCACGGAATGCTATTTACCTTCCCACCAAAGTGGTCCCTACTTGCAATTTTTTGCTTTCAAACTGCTAGGTTGACAAGCGCCTGGGACAGAGACGGGAGCTCACTCTGTCGTGCAGTACCCTACTCCGACCTTCTAGTCGTTGAGTTCAGCGTGTTAACCTCTTGAGCCACCGCAGTCCCAAAGTTAAACTAGGGCGGTGTAATTCAAGGAACACAAGCATGAAATGTCCCTTTCAACATTTTTCCGAGATACCAATCAAAAGGCGTGCATCGAGTCTCTACAGTAGGCTGTTGGGATCATTTGCATGTGATGTCCTGATGATGGGAGCAATTAGTTATACTGCACAACAATGATTTTGCTACTGGGAATAACACATGTGATTTACATGAGTTCAGATTTCAAATCTGAACTCAGAATTTGCCTATCACGTACAGATTTTAAGTCATAGGCGTGCTATAGCTGTTCAAATGGTCAGTAATTGGGTAATGTATTTTTAAATGGGAACATTATAACAGTCGCAGCTACCACTATGCCTGCTGCCGCCTCAGTTGAATCACGTCCCCTGGTGGCATGAATGTTCCAGAAGCAGCCAGGTATGTCTGGGCACATCAGTGAGCTGATGTCAGAAATAGGTATAGAAGGCAAGACGGACCAAGGGCTTGTCTCTAGTGCAAAACCATTTTATTGGATAGTACAGCTAGGCCATGGTGAGTCTGTTTTGAGCTAAAGATGAGTAGGCACAGCTGTGTTAATAAACCGGACAATTTTTGCTACATTTCGGGCAAATATACCCCATGTGATCAATGCAAGAACCTAAGCAAGCGGGTGAGATTTGCTAACTTAAGATCTTGATGCTCTAGGCAGAATCGGACTTCAGATTTGGATTCAGTGCACTTGATTGAGTATAGGACACATGGATTAGAGCAAGTGATGCATCCTTGTGGTATCCTCTCCCATTGGCCATGTCCCCAGAGGAGAACACTTTGGGCAAGGGCTTGCTTAATTTACTTAGGACTCTCCTGGCATGGAGGATCTCTTTACGCTGGGACTGAGATCTGGTCCACGCTGATGCCGCTCGGTTCCCTTTATCCATGCTGCCTCTGTTGCCATCCAGCCTTTCCTCTTTGCTCTTAGGTTTTATCCTATTAATAGAGTCGCAGCAGACAGAATCCATGTGGCTTCTCAGTCACGCTGCATTGAAACAGCACTTATCCAGTTCCCTTTAGGCTTAATATCCATCATGTTACACAAGAGCTGAAAGCCATGGGCCGGTTTCTGCCACCCCTACCCCCACCCCACTACCGTCTTTTCCGGTTCCTCAGTTGTTGTTTATACACACACACACACACACACACACACACACACACACACACACACACACACACACACACACACACACACACACACACACACACACACACACACATATATATATATATATATATATATATATATATATATATATATATATATATATATATATATATATATATATATATATATATATATATATATATATATATATATATATATATATATATATATATATATATATAAATAGAGTTTTTTGCAGCATTAAAATGTACACCCACGGTTGCGTATAGCTTTATTCCTCTTTTCAGACGTGCATCAAACAGTCTGTGATTTAAAGCACGGCGTTCAGGGTTTGGTTTCTTCGCGAGGAAGGCTAAACAAAACCTAACAACAACAACTGTTGATGATAATGACAATAGACAACCTGATGCAGGGAATGCAGGAGGAAGGCGATATACCTTTATTGGATCACTCAAAAATTAAAATGTAGCGCGAGCTTTCAAGATCCAAAATCTCTTGACTGTGTTTTGCCAGGTACACATCTTAGAAATGCATGTTGGACAACAGCAAAAAGGCATTATCACACCACTCCCACAGGAAGATTTCACACATTTCCTTGTTTACGATGCAGGGAATAATGTCTTCTTTTTAAAAATAAAAAATCCTGATCCCTCTGAATTCTCATAGGGTGATTTCTCCTCTCAATGGCTCAAAATGACTTCCCAAGACATGGGAACAGCTCTTCGAAGATAGTATATCTGGCAAATAATTTGGAAAAGAAGTGGAGCCGGAAGATGTCATATTGGTGGAATGGAGGGTTTGTGGCTTAGTGCCATGTGCCGGAGCATGCGCTCTTCTTCTGGAAGGTTGAGTGCTAAAAGGATCAGGTTGCGGGGGAAGACCTCTCTTCGTTTCAGGTGGTCAGTTTGGCTAGGCGGGCAAAATATTTCACCTTGTGTAACCCAAGTCTTCCTGGGTTCCTAATTGAGAAGAGCTGGGAGGTTATACTTGTGAGCTCAAACCTAGGAAGTGTAATTGGAGGCGAAGAGAGAAACCGGCAGTTCAAGTTCAATCTACTCTGGGATTCTGCGGTCTCACCTTGGATACCATCTGGGTATTTCATACCTGACCCTTTTAGCTGGAAGGAATTAATACAGCATTGGTCATTTTAGCCCCTCCCTCCCCTTTCTGGAGTTATTTCACATTAATCTGAGTCTTATCACTTGGGTGTTTTGGGTTGGATATAACGGGTAGTACGTATCTTGGAGAATGATGTTAGGGATTTGAACATAAGAACATAAGAACAGCCTTGCTGGAAGAGGCCACAGGAGCCCATCCAGTCCAGCATTGTGTCTCACACAGTGGCTCACCATTGGCTTCAGGGTATTATTCCCAAGCAGATGCCTTCACCTGCTTAGGATTCCCTGGAAATGGCATTGAGAGATATCCTGTCTATCTCTCCAACCCCGAGGTTGTCCTTAAGTATCCATAATTTGGATAGAAGGAATGACCTCAGAATAGCTGCTGCTGTTATACAAATCTATCTTTCGATTCATGTTGAGGACTGATATAGCATTAACAGTTCAAGATCAAATCTAGTAAGGTAGTGCAAAGGGTGCATGTGAAACTAGTGTAGACTCGGGTAACATGTGCCAAGGAATTACTCCAAGTCTCTTCATGTATTTTAAATATATATTGGAAGCATAGCACGATACAGGATACAGTCCATCAAAAGATCAGGAAGCATGTTGAAGCAAGGAAATAAAGCAAACTGGTTCTCTTAAGGGATAGCCCATGGGCCCCCCTTTCTCTCAAGCGTCTACATTTTGGCAGCTTAAAAGCACAGCATTCCAGAGAGTGTCTCTGTGTCTGCAGGTGTGCGCGCATGAGTCTCTGGGTTATATCTCCTGCCACAGGGTCCACCTTTGACCCTCCCCCTTAGGGATTCCAACCAATGATCTTATAGCAAGACACGGTCAATCACACGTTAGGTTTCATTTCACTAAAGCCACGAGGCAACTCATGAGGCAAGGATGTTTACATATTTTCTCTCTCTCCCCTGATCTGAAATCACCATATTGAATGAGAATAAAGCACAGGGTATACTTCATTCTGTTTTACCAACCTAGCCGTTTGAAAGCAGGAAATTGCAAGTAGATAAATAGGTACCGCTTTGGTGGGAAGGTAACAGCATTCCACAGAAACGTCTACAGATGCAGAGAGTACTGGCTCTGGCTATAAATGGAGATAAGCATCGGACCCTTTCGAGCAAGGGCAAAATTTGGTAACATCTTAGTATTATATAAGCAGTTCCTAGTAAAGTTGGCTTGTTGTTTGTAGGTTTTTTGTTGTTGTAAAGTTAGGCTATTCAAGTCCAATAAATCTAAAATTTCCAACTATCTAGTGATTCCTATAGGTGTTGCTCCAAGATTACTATGGGGATGACTATCGATTTCTTTTTCCATAAACACTCAGTTTCAGTTTGCAAATCACAATATTTTGTTATTTTCCCCGGCTGTTTCCCCTCAATTTGTGTATCTATCTATCTATCTATCTATCTATCTATCTATCTATCTATTATTATTATTATTATTATTATTATTATTATTATTATTATTATTATTATTATTATTATTATTATTATTATTATTATTATTATTATTATTATTATTATTATTATTATTATTATTATTATTATTATTATTGGGTTGAAGTCCTGTTGTGTTTCCAATCAGAACAATGTCATAGCAGCAAATTAAAAATGATACCATTTGGGGGTACCAGTGACTTTGTCCCATTGTGCGCAAGCTGTGCACACAGCCCCAAATTCAAAAGTGGAGTCTCTAATCGGCTCCTGCTGCTGATGTTGTTCTCTTCGAACAGGCAGAGCGGTAACATTTTGGTCCTCTTATTTAATGTTTAATATTTTAATGATGTTTAGTATTTAATTTGATTTCCCCCATAAATAGGTGCGCTGCTAATCAGAGTAAAATTCTAATAACAAAAATTGCTAATAATGATCTGAATGATTTAGGAGATCCCCTCTTTAGAATTATCTCATCATTATTGGAGTTTTCATAGGAAGTCTGCATTTAACAAGAGCTTTAAGGGAGAGGTCTCCGTCAAGGAAACATGCCGATCTCACGCCAGAAGGACAGGCTGCTTCCCCATGGCAGTGTACAATCATCTTCCCCAAGTGTGATGCTTAGTGCACAGAGCACATGACATATATTCCTAAAGGCAGCACATGAAGCTTCTGGCATCTAAGACAGTAATTGGCTGACTGGCTTTATCCCCAGAGGTTGGAGGAAGCTTCGGAAGAAGGAACAGTTACTCAAAGAAAGCCTTGCAAATTCTTTCCTCCCCATATCGGAGCATGTTATTTATTCCCCTGCTCCAAGCCTTGGCCACAAAAGCAGACGCTTCCATCTCAAACAATGCTAATGCTCTCGCTTGGTCCCGTAAATTTACATTAACTGTTGACCCCCCCCCCCCTTTCCCATCTGAGCCGATATCAAGCACAGCCGATTCCCTGCAATCCCCTCCCATCGGGTTTCCCAAGCATGAGAAATCGTGGCAGTTTTCGAGAAGGGGAATTTTTGGAGAGATGCATTAAGGCCCAAAGCTTTGTCGTTGCACTTTGCCTGCGTCAGATTTTTGCTCTGGAACATGTGCAGAGTGCTGAAATGACTTGCCACTTTGCACCTGTGAGTTCCACCATCTGGATATGCAGATGAATTAAACTGATAAATTGAATTAAAAGGTCCAGGATTCCTTGGGGAGACTGCTGCGTTGTAGAGGGAAGTCCCATTCAGAAAGTAGCTGGTTGACTATCATGGCATCTTTCCATGGATGCACAATGTTCACCCTTGATGGTAGCAGTAGAGTCTTTAACTAGAAGGCAGAGAGCCCTGAGCTTTCAGGGTTTTGTGGATAGAGAACACATAGGAGTGGTTTGCCATTCCCTTCCTCTAGAGGGAGCTCTTGGGACTGTGCAGTTTGCCCAAAGTTACATAAGCTTCTCCCTTGAAGCACAATGTGCCTAGATCAGTGATGGGCAATCTTGGCCCTCCAGGTGTTTTTGGACTTCAATTCCCAGAAGCCCAAGTCAACACACCAGCTGGTCAGGGTTTCTGGGAATTGAAGTTCAAGAACAGCTGGAGGGCCAAGACTGCCCATCACTGGCCCAGAGCATGTTATTCATTCTTCTGCTCCAAGCCTTGGCCACAAAAGCAGATGCCTAGACACTGGAGTGCACAGAACACTGTTTACCTATCCCACCGAAGCGGTCCCTATTCATCTACTTGCAATTAGTTGCTTTCGAACTGCTAGGTTGGCAGGAGCTGGGACAGACAACAGGAGCTCAGTCCATCGTGCAGCACTTGGTGTAACAATACAGTGCCTTACCCTCGTGTAGGCCCCATTGTTCTTCTGAGTTGCAGCTCCCGGGCTGGACAACCCAGGCATCTAGATAAGTGTAGATAAGGTAGCATTGAGCCAAGTAATCACTCCAAGTCTCTTCAGGTATTTTAGAAGTATTATATCAAGATACAGGATACGGTCCATTAAAAGATCGGGAAGCAAAGAATTAAAGCAGGCTGCTTGTGTAAGGCATAGCCAAACATGGGCCCCCCTTTCCCCAAGCCGCTACATTTTTGCAGCTTTCCAGAGAGTGTCTCTGTGTCAATGTGTCTGCATGTGTGTGTGCGTGAGTCTCTGGGTTATATCTCCTCCCACAGGGTCCATCCTTGGCCCTCCCCCTTAGGGATTCCCAACCAATGACCTTTCAGCAAGACGTGTCAATCACAAATTAGGTTTCATTTCACTAACGCCACGAGGCAACTAATGAGGCAAGGATGTTTACATCTTTTCTCTCTCCCTCTGATTTGAAATCGCCGTTTTGAAAGAGGCACAGGGTATATATCCTTCGTTCTGTTACACTTGGGTCTCGACCTGCCGACCTTCTAGTCAGTGTCTTAACCACTTGAGCCACCGCAGTCCTTGTTTTTAAAGATGGAGTGTTACATAATCAGTCTCTAACGTTGTGCATAAGGCAAATTTGCATCTGTTCTCCCCTCCCGCGCTTAATTTGTTCAGAGAGATTAATTCTCAGTGCAGACAGGCTAGCTGGGGATTACAGGAGAGATTGTATTTATTCGATCAATGAATCCACTTGCAGTAAGGAGGTGTGATGCCTAGTGGGTTGATCCAGTTGACACAAGCACAACTTGCCCAGCAACTGGGAACCACCCGTTTCCTGGGCACACTTAAGCAGGATTTATCCCATCGTCTATCAAGCTGTTTTAGGTTCAGATCATGCCGCAAGCCCAAAAAATCTGAATATACTTTTCTACATTCCAGGTTTCTTGGTTGGAAGAACAGCCACACAAATTCAAGCAATTATTTGCAAACGGAGGCAGGGAGGGAATAATATCCCCTCCCTAGGTTTGGGAGGCTTTACTCCTTAATTAAGGGTGATGAGGATTTATAACTGGGTTTCCCCAGCTCCTGCCAACCTAGCCGTTCAAAATTAAGAAATTGCAAACAGATAAATAGGTACCCTTTTGGCAGGGAAAGTAATGGTGTTCCCTGCGCTTTGGCATCTAGTCCTGCCTGTCACGTGGACACGGAACCATCTGCAGACACAGACGACGCTGGCTCTTTGGCTGTAAACAGAGATGAGCACCCACACCCTAGAGTCGGACACGACTGGCTTTCGGGCAAGGTTCCTACAAAGAGATTCTTCACTTTGTTGGGCATTAAGGTAAAGGTAAAGGTTTCCCTTGCTTGAAAGCCAGTCGTATCCGACTCTAGGGTGCAGTGCTCATCTCTGTTTCTAAGCCGAAGAGCCAGCGTTGTCTGCTTCTGCAGACGTTTCCGTGGTCATGTGGCAGGCATGACTAGACACCGGAGCGCATTAAAATGGTGAAATTTTTTAAAAAAACGTTGCATTGTATGGGCTGAAAACTATTTATCATGTATAGGATGCTTGACAGTTGCCAGGTTCCCTGTTGGACTGTCATGCCCAGCATTTGATCTGTTTATTTTTATGTGGGTGGTGCAGGAGTTCGGAAGACGTGTGGAGGGTTGGCATGAATGGGGAGGCCTCAAAATCCTTTTCAGATTTATTCTGATCTGTCAGGCCGGTGGAGGTTTAGCGGTTAATAAAGAGGATAAAAGCCGCGTCTGGCTGGGAGCTTCTTGGAAGCGGACGCTGGAGTTGATTCATGCTTATTAAAATGAAATGCAGACATATTGGTCTTGTGGCTTTCCGTTGTCAAGATGTCTCATGCGCGAAAGAGGGGCAGAAGCCCCCGCTAATTTTGAATTAAAACCCTTGTCCTCATCCCCTAAAGAGACGGCAGCCCTGTGGTGGTCAGTCTTATTTATGGGATGGTAGGAGGGACTGCAGTGGCTTAAGTGGCTAAAGACGCTGACTGGGAGGCGGAAGGTCAGCAGCTCGATTCCCGAGTACTGCAGGACGGAATGAGCTCCCGTCTTTCTCCCAACTCCTTCCAGCCTAGCAGTTCGAAAGCAAGAAATTGCAAGGAGATAAATAAGGACCACTTTGGTGGGAAGGTAAACAGTGTCTAGTCATGCCTGCCACATGACCGCGGAAACGTCTGCAGAAGCAGACAGCATTGGCTCTCTTCGGCTTTGAAACAGAGATGAGCACTGCACCCTAGAGTCGGATACGACTGGCTTTCGAGCAAAGGAAACCTTTACTAAGCAGGTGTTGCTTCAGCAGGAAAGGTAACAGCGTTCTGTGAGCTTTGGCATCTAGCCCGGCCTGCCACATGACCACGGAAACAGTCGCAGACAGCGCTGGCTCTTTGGGCTGTCAGGGAGATGAGCATGGCAGAGGGAGTTCAAAATATGTGTTTTTCCGCATTTCAAATCCTGCAAAGAAAGAGAACACGCGGTAGCCATTGGGTGCCAAAAATTGGAAAGAGATGTTAATTAAGCCTTCCCTTCAGTGTATGCGCATTGCCCGCCTGTTACAGCCAGTTGCTGGTGGTCCTCTTAACAGTTACACAATAGTCAGAAATTAAGTAGGTGCGCTTCCCCCACCTTCCGGGGGAAATCCTTTGTCGAGAAGCAACGTTTCCTCCCTGCATCACGGGTCTATTCAAAGTACAATCAAACCCTGCCAGAAATAAACGGCTCAGCCCCATGTTGCTCTTAGAAGAGTGGAAAGTAGACCCCAGCTGGAGGAATCCAGCAAGGACGCTTGCGCGTTGCAGACGCTTTGCGGTTGGGTCTCTTTTCACAGGGCGAGCATTTCAAGGCCTGAAAATAAAACCCAGCAGATGGGAAGGGTGCAGGCTATGAATGGCTTTTGAGCAAAAGCACCATTTACAAAGGGAAATCTATTTTATCCCGCCATGGGGTTTTCCTGGTGCGTTTCCCCCCCCTTGACCACTTTAGATAATGTAGTGGTACCTTGCAGAACTGTGCTTCGTTGATTGCTGATTTATTACAGCATGCAGACTTGGGCATCTATTTTGTGGCGCTTTAGGGGGGCCATAAAGGAACTGCAACGGCTTAGCGGTTAAGACGCTGAACTTGACGACTGGAAGGTCGGGCAGGCCAGCTGTTCAAGACCCAAGTGCTACACGGTGGAGGGAGCTCTCGTTTCTGACCCAGCTCATGCCAACCTAGCAGTTCAAAAGCAAGAAAGTGCAAGTACAGTAAAACTCCTACTTACGGGGGGAAAAGTCCGTTCCGTAGGCTTTGGCTGAAATCGGTTCTTTATGTAACTCGAAGTAAACCCATAGGAAAAATTATTTTTTTACGTAAGTCGAAGCAAACCCATAGGAAAAAATGATGCCCCCCGCCTCTCCCTCCCCCGCTCCTGTCGTGGAGGGATAACGGGCCGTGGGCCACCGGGGCCAGGCTGAAGACCGCCGCCTGGAGTGCCGCAGAAGCCGGCGAGGGCCCCGTCTCTCCCTCCCCCACTTTTGCCAGGAGGGATAGAGGGTCGTGGGCTGCCGGGGCCATCAGTGAAACTGTTGAGCCGGTGGTTCCGTTACTTGTGGACCTTGCCGCTCGGAATTTTGTAACTTTATATTGTTTTTTCTAATTACATTGTTGTTATTGTTGACATATTGTATTTTCTGTCATCTGTATTTCTAATATTGTATTTTTGTATTCTTTGTAAGCTGCTTCGAGTCGTCCATTGGATTGAGTGAAGCGGGATATAAATAAAAACATTATTATTATTATTATTATTATTATTATTATTATTATTATTATTATTATTATTATTATTATTATTATTATTATTATTATTATTATTATTATTATTATTATTATTATTATTATTATTATTATTAAGCGGCTTTCGATACCGTTGACCACGGTATCCTTCTGGAACGGCTCCAAGGATTGGGAATCCAGGGCACTGTGTGGTCCTGGTTTTCCTCATTTCTGAGGGGTCGGACCCAGTCGGTGTGGTTGGAGAGTGAGAGGTCGAGTCCTAGGCCCCTCAAATGGGGGGTGCCTCAGGGCTCGGTGCTCTCTCCTCTCCTATTTAACATCTACATGAAGCCGCTGGGTGAGATCATTCGTTCCCATGGGGTGCGGTACCATCAGTACGCGGATGACACTCAGTTGTACATCTCGGCCCATGGGGACCCCAGTGATGCCATCAAAGTCCTTTCCAGGTGCCTGGAAGCTGTTGGGGTCTGGATGGGGGCTAACGGGCTACAACTGAATCCCAGCAAGACTGAGTGGCTATGGATAAGGGGTCCTGCGTTAACCCGGGAGCTACCATCTTTGGTTCTGGATGGGGCTATTTTGCCCCAGACAGACCCGGTGCGCAACTTGGGGGTCCTCCTGGATTCGCGGCTACTGCTAGAAGAACAGGTGGCGGCTGTGACCAGGAGGGCTTTCGCCCAACTTCGGGTGATTCGCCAGTTGCGCCCACTCCTGGACCGGGACTCCTTGCTCATGGTCACTCACGCTCTGGTCACCTCCAGACTAGATTATTGCAATGCGCTCTACATGGGGCTGCCCTTGACGACCATTCGGAGGCTACAGCTGGTCCAGAATGCAGCAGCCAGGGTGGTGATGGGGTGTGGGCGTTATGCCCATGCTTTGCCACTGCTCCGGGAGCTGCACTGGTTGCCAGTTTGTCTCCGGGTGCAATTCAAGGTGCTGGTTTTGACCTTTAAAGCCCTATATGGTAGTGGGCCGGGTTACCTAAGAGACCGCATCGCCCTGAGGACGTCTGTCCGTCCAACCAGAGCGGACCGGAAGGGCTCTCTAATTGTTCCATCAGCCAGAGGGGCTCGCCTCTCTGGCACAAGGAGGAGAGCCTTCTCCGTGTCTGCGCCGGCCCTCTGGAACCTCCTGCCAACAGAGCTACGTCTCCGGACGGAATTGCTGCCTTTCAGAAAAGAACTTAAAACCTGGCTGGCGGGTCAAGTGTGGGGTGCGGGTGGAAGGGTAACCACCATTGGGTGGTTGGTGTAGAAGAACTCTTCCCCATGGTGCCTTTGGATCCTGCAGCCCTTGTTTTTAGGGGGTGGGTAGTTTTAACTGTTTTTAACATGTGTTTTTTAATTTTTATTGTGAACCGCCCTGAGTTGGCTTTGGCCGAGTGAGCGGTATATAAATGTGACAATTAAATTAAATTATTATTATTATTATTATTATTATTATTATTATTATTATTATTATTATTATTATTATTATTATTATTATTATTATTATTATTATTATTATTATTATTATTATTATTATTATTATTATCTTTCCTTTTAGCTGCAACACGACTGTTTTAAAGTAAGAAGCTCACGGACACTTCTGCCACTCCCAACAGCTTCTCCCCCCCCCAACCCCAACCCCCCCCCCCAAAAAAAAGTTCCTTGGTTTGGGAATTAGCAGGAAAAATGGTGTAGGTTCCAGAGATGAACTTGACGGTTGCTTCACAGAGAGCATTCTCGGGAGGAAATGAGATTAGGGCGTCTGGGTTGGGAGGTGGAGAGGGCGGAGAGCGGATGAGGTTTAAAAAGCATTTCTATAAACTATAGTAAAGCCTCCCTTATCCAGACTGCTCTAATCCCGAGCATTGCTTATACAATAGACCAGAGTTCATTATAATGTGCTGTCATTGCGTCTCAGTAGAATTCGGATGCCACCCAGGGCATGTTTACAATTTCATAACACAGGCACGGCGTTATTGAGGGAAGACGGAAACTTTGACCTGGAGTCGCTAAAGGTCAAAGGTCTTCCTTGCTCAAAAGCAAGTTGTGTCTGACTCTAGGGTAGTGGTGCTCATTTCTGTTTACAGCCAAAGAGCCAGCACTGTCTGCGCTTGCAGACAGTGGTCATGTTTCCATGGTCATGTGCCTGGCATGACTAGGTGCAGGAACAATGTTACCTTTCCCACCAAAGTGGTACCTGTTTATCTTCTTGCAATGTCTTGCTTTTGAACCTGTAGGGTTGGCAGGAGCTGGGGCAGACGATGGGAGCTCACTACAATTCTGCACTTTGCTCTAAGGGGCCATTCAACGATTACGTGATCCATTTTTTGGGGAAAATTGACCCCCTTCCCCCATGTAATCCGACCATAATTTTCGCTTTGAACCCCCTCCCTCCCTTTAAAATTACTTAATCCAAAGCTTTTGTATCAAAACTCTAATTTTTAGAGCTTTTCACTATTGGTGCCTAATGCAGAACGGATTATGTAACCTTTGACCTGCCCCCGCCCCCACATAATTTTCCGTAATCCAGAAGGCAGACCCCCTCCCTCCCCTCTAGGATCACGTAATTGTTGAATAGATTTACCCCAAAACAATCCAAACATTCGCAATGCAGTGGCTGGGCCATACCTGTCAAGTTTTGGATTTGGAAATAAGGGAAATTTCCCGGCAAATAAGGGATACTTGACAGCTATACTTATCCTGTGCTGCCCTCCAATAGGGCATTGCACTCTAATTAATACGGGATGACAGCGGAAAAGAGGGTAAAGTAAGGGGTTTTCCCGGCCAAAAAGGGATACTTGACAGCTATGCTTATCCTTTGCTGCCCTCCAATGGCGGCAATAGGGCATTGCAGTCTAATTAATACGGGATGACGGTGGGAAAGAGGGTAAAGTAAGGGGTTTTTCCTGGCCAATACGGGATACTTGACAGTTATGCTTACCCTGTGCTGCCCTCCAATGGTGGCAATAGGGCATTGCAGTCTAATTAATAAGGGATGACAGCGGGAAAGAGGGTAAAATAAGGGGTTTCCCCGGCCAATAAGGGATACTTGACAGCTATGGACTGGGCTCGGTGTAGAATTGTAACGTGTTCATGCATTTTGCATTGGTGTGCATTCTTCAGTTCCGTCTCTACGTGTGTGTGTGTCTAATGTGATGTTTTTGAGCTTTAATCCCACCTTTCCCCTTTACTTCACTTCCCTTCCCTCGAATTTGAGACCACCATCATCTGCAGTATTCAAGAAACAAACAGCTCACTGCCTCCGTTCCAGGAAAATTTTGCTCCCCCCCCCTCTTCCCTGCTTAATTTTGAAGCTCTCCCAAATTGCGGCTTTTTCAGATTTCCCCCACCTCTCCATTGTGGGGCGACATAGTGGCAGCCAGTAGACAACACGGGGTTTGGGGCAAGGGGGAGGAAAGAAAAGCCGGAGTAGGGAAAGCAAATAAGTTGTCCCGAAATGCCAGAGTGAAATGTTTCCACTGGGGAAGCGAGAAGCAGAACAGGCCTTACTCCAGCGGCCTGGATCCATGCCACGTAAGCCACAAAAACCCCGTTTAAAAATAATAATATATTTTTTTCCAAGTTCACCCATAGACTGCAGTTAAGCATTTCTTAGAACTGATTGTTTAGATGGGATGGGTTTTTCTTGCTTGAAATATACACAGAGCACGGTAAATCTGCCGTCTGCCCTGCTTCTGGGCTTAAACAAACTATCCTGTTTACGCCTGTCTATCTACGCTAGACTAAACTTGGGAAAGAGCTGCAGATCACAGATGAATGGACACAGACACACACATATTGTGCAGTTGCCATCTCAGGTTGGACTTTTAGACTTTTTCTAAACAAGCCGGAAGAACAGCTTTGGCAACTGACGGCGGTATTGGCTTGCTTCTTATCTTTATTTTACTCCTATGCTGTCTAGGAATAGAGACCGTACCACTCACTCACATACCAGTTTGGGCCGCTAGGACTCATGGGTTTCGGTTTTGTAGTGTGCGCGCTTTTCTCATCCGTCTCATTGTCGTTTTCCCCCTGGAGATGGACGGGACTTAATAATGAAGAAAAGACCTCTTCAAAAGAAGGTTGTGTTTCATTGGCGTTGGGCGTCGTCTTCTTTTGTGTCCTGATCAAACTTTGGACTGCCAAAATGAAGCCACTTTCTTGGCTTTGTCATTGGCCAAACTTAAGTCTTCATCGGTGCATGTTCCAGTTAGTAATTGGCAGACCAGTAAATGAGCCGGAATCTGTATATCTCCACATTCACACTGTGTTGTTGTCCACCAGTAGGGTTGGCATACGTCCCGGAAAACCGGGATTGTCCTGGATTCAAGGTCAGAAAAATTGTCCCGGCCAGTTCAGTAAAAATCATGTTAAAGTCCCAGATTTTAAAAACTTATTGTTTATTACAGTAAAACACAACAAATAAATTTGAACTCTCGCCATCAAACGAGCCATTTCCTGTAACATTGGAGTTGGAGTATACCTGGAGACAAATCTTAACGTCCTCGCCTCACCGCCCAATAAGTGTGACCAGTGTGTTTCCTGGAACTGAGGACGTTAAGAGTTGACCGCAACACAACTTCTCAGAATTAACTATTGTAAATAAATTCATTTATATATTGATATATTTAATGTGAATGTGTTTTATAGCTGTCATTATATGAAGTTTGTTTTAAAAAGGGCAATTTTGTAGATAACCCGCCAATTTTTGTCAAGTATACTACTGTCCCAGTTTTGTGGGAGAGAATTATGGCAACTCTATCCACACTTGAGCATGTTGGTCTTGTATTTAGAGACTCTGACTCTCAGCCTATTCTTGGTCCTTCAAGCTTCGTAGAGGAGGTTGAGTTCCTCAGCCATATCTACCTTTAATGTCATTCCTTGACCAATTGAGCTCCATCCTCCACCTTCTAACTTGGTTTTCCTCTGCCGTACCCTCAAGAATGTTTGTTCTTGCTATAAAACTCTTCCTGGATCTAAACCAGTGGACTTGAGGCTCATGTCCGTTCAGATGATGCTTCGTTCTTGGCGTCCGTTGCTACTTCTCTCCCATCTTGTAAGGCAGTCCATTCCGCTGTCAGTGTTGAGAAAGTCTTCCTAATGTTGACTCAAAATCTCCTTTCTTGTAATTTTAAATCCATTATTTGCCATAATGCAAATCCACTATTTCAAGTCTTGGAGAAAACAAGCTTGTACTGTTTTCCATGTGACAGACTCATCATCTGAGTTGTATATGAATCATCCACTTTACCCCTTTCTCTGCAATCATCTTCTTAGACAGTCTTCTGCACTACAAAACATCATAGGTCATTGTTCGTTCTGGAAGTAGATTGGCTTGGCATTGAACATTATTTAATATTTTTAATTTATTAATTACATTGACGTCCCACCTTTTTGCCATATAACACTCAAGCAGCTGGCAGATGTGACAAAAGAATAAACCAAGCTAAACTATGAACTATTTTTGTAGTGTGAACGTCTTGACTTAACCAGGGGCCTAAACCAGGATCAAACCTTCAATGGGTCTTGTGGTCAGTTTTTGTTTCGTCTCTTTCTGTGCAATCGTCTTTGTTTTTACTAAGCAAACAACAACTCAGGAATTGTCAAATCAGGAAGCCCCAACCAGATCTTGTCTCACAGTAGGGTGGGTGGGTGGGACACCCATTGTGGTGTAGGGTGGGGGGGAGAACACCCATTGTGAACATCAAAAAAGAACAGTTCATTAAGAGGGAGATGTTACCATCTACGGCATTATAATTACAGTGTTCTAATTACATTACAGGCTGTTTGCGTGTGTTTAGCGTTCTCCTCTCCAGGTAATCAGAAATGATGAACCAGGTCTCCAGAGTGTGTTTTGGAAATATTGGGGAATTATTTTAATTTATATTTGGGAGACTTTTGAATATGTTTTGCCCTAATGTGTTCAGTGGTTAAGACACTGAACTTGATGACTGGAAGGTCAACAGGTTGAGACTTGAGTGCTGCACGACGGAGTGAGCTCTCATCTCTGTCCCAGTTCCTGTTAACCTAACAGATCGAAAGCAAGAAATTGCAAGTACAGTAGACCCTCGCATAACGATGTTACTTGGTTCCCCAAGTAGCGTCCTTATGCAGAAAACGTCATTATTTGAATAACGACAAAAAAGTCGTTATTTGAATAACGATGGTAAAAAACGTCGTTATTCGAATAACAATGTTGTTATTCAAATAACGACGGTTAAAAAACCGTCATTATTCGAATGATCACATGGGGTGCGTCAGTAGCGTCGTTAATTGAAAATGACGCTATTCAAATGCGTCATTTGGCGGGGGTTCACTGTAGATACTGCTTGGGGGAGGAGATAACAGTGTTTTGTGTGCTTTGGTGTCTAGTCATGCCTGTCACATGTCCATGGAAACATCTATAGATGCAGACAGCATGGGCTCTTTGGCTGTAAATGGGAGATGAGCACCACACCCTAGAGTTGGATATGACTGGCTTTTGAGCAAGGGAAATCTTTCCTTTTACCTAGTGCTTAGAATAAGTATTTGTGTTTTATGCGGCATTTACACAACCTTTGGTTCTTGGACTTCAATTCCCAGAAGCCTAAGTCAGTACATTGGCTGATCAGTGCTTTGGGGAATTGACCTAGGCTTCTGGGAATTGAAGTTTGGGAACCAAAAGTTGGGAAACGCTGGTCTAGATGTCCAGACATAGAGGGACAAACAAATAATTTTACACAAGGATAAGCTTGACTGGGAAGGCTAGTTTGAAAAGCTACCCATAGTCGGTTCTGCTGGGTTTGTCATTCATTCTTAGAAACGGAGGTTAAAACCTGTCTTTCCAGTTCTTGGAAGGGGATCGTACTGTCAGGTGTCTACAACATCTGGAGGTATTGGAGGATTATTGTGTAAATGCCGCATAAAACACAAACACTTATTCCAAGCGCATTTACACAATATTCCTCATATACCTCCAGATGTTGTAGGCGCTTGACAGTATGATATCCTTCCAAGAGCTGGAAAGACAGATTTTAACCAATGGCTATGGGCAGAGGAGATGGTCCCCCTCAGTGGAGGAAATGCCACTGGAAACCATCATATTAGGCCCAATGGCAAAATGAGCGGAGGAGGAACTCTGATTCCCAACGGTCATGGAGGCAGAAGAGGCCACGCCAGATGGACTGGCTGTGAAGGTGCACCTTGTCCATATCCTCAAGGCTATGGCAGTCCATTGCAGTCCTGGTATTAAATCCTGCATGTCTCATTTCATACGTGCCACAGGAGATGGCTCAGTTATCACAGTGTGTGGGTCACTTCATGGCAAGCTGGGATCCACCTTAAACAAGTTCACGTCAGTGGCGTTTTTCCTGCTTCAGAAAAAAAAATGCATTCTCCCATACGAGTTGCAGTCAACAACAATGATGGACTTTCAACCACAACTCTGTGGGTGTGTGTGTGTGTGTGTGTGAAGCCTTTGATTGTCTTGCACCGCCAGAGGATGGGTGGAGCAGACCAGATGCGGTTGAGGTGGCAGTGATGTTGGTGCTATGGCTAAAGGTTGAGCGCCATCCAAAACCTCCTTCTAGAGATTGGGTGGGGAAAGCTCAGCTCTGAAGGATGCAAGGGTGTGTGTTTTGCTGCTTCCTTTTGGTGCCTGGTTGGTTGCTACGGAAAAATTGAGTGCGTGAAACCTCGTGTCTTCGGGTCACTGCACCTGCTCCCATTTCGTCAGATGTTTTCCAAGCCACAAGGGTTGTCTGGCCTGTGTGTGCGCACACAGCCACACATCTCTGCTTCTCCATTGGCTTTCTGCCAGCTTGCTGGGATCGCTTGCAGCCGAGGGAATCCATCAACCGAGCCAGCCAGTGAGCTTTGTACGACTAAAAGCGATTGCTTTGACGCTTTTGCGGCCCTGACTGCTCTTTAGAAGGTCAAATAGTAAAGATGAAGCTGAAGTACTTTGGACATCAAATGAGAAGAGAGGACAAAAGAAGAAGGGGGCAGCCCAAGATGAGATGGCTAGATGGTATTGTAGAAGCAATGGGCACAGAGCTGGGCAGGTTGAGGAGGATGGTGGAGGACAGAGGGGCCTGGAGGACAATGGTCCATAGGGTTGCAAAGGGTCGGAATCGACTGTGCGACTGAATAACAACAACTGGAATCATAAGAGGAACGTTAAGGAGAGCTAAATTTCGAGACTTTGGACTTCAGACCCCACCAATGTAACCAGTGTAAATACTAGTGGTTCCCAATGTGGGGCCTCACAGGGGAACTTCAATGGTTGCAAGGTCCCAGGTGTCTTTCCCAGGCTCTCCGCATGAAATTCTGGAGACCCATCTCTCTTAAGAGTTGGGAGATCCTGCATTTGAGTTGCTGTTTATTCTAGACCAGTGGTTCCCAACATGGGGCCCAGGCCCCACAGGGGGACTTCCATTCCCAGAAGCCTAAGTCAGTACATTGGCTGATCAGTGCTTTGGGGAATTGACTTAGGCTTCTGGGAATTGAAGTCCAAAAACCAAAGGTTGGGAAACACAGGTCTATACCATCGCTATTTGTTACAATCCAATACTGTGTGAAAGTCTTAGGTCACCACCACTGGTTTGGAGAAAACCCAATGAGTGATTTGGGGGACACATAACTAAGCCTCTGAACCACCTAGACCAGTGATGGTTAACCTTGGCACTCCAGATGTTCTTGAACTTCAATTCCCAGATGCCCTGATCAGCAGGTGTGTTGACTTGGGCTTCTGGGAATTGAAGTTCAAGAACACCTAGAGTGCCAAGGTTGGCCATCCCTGCCTGCCATAAGTCATCAAACTTTGCTCTCCAGATGTTCTTGGATTTCAATTCCCAGAAACCCTGATCAACAGGTATGCTGACTTGGGCTTTGGGTCATTGAACCCCAAGGACACCTGGAAAGTGACGTTTGAGGAACCCTGGTCTATACCATCTTTGGGACAACAAATATCCCCCCCCCCCTTCAGGTTTCATGGGTTGTGTGTTTGTCAGTCTCCTTTTCTTTGGCCTTTGATCCTTCTACAATGGCATCAGCCAAAGGAGAAATCTGTTTCCTCCACCCACAGTTATTTGAATGATTGCCGCTTCCTGACATTTGGAATAAACAGGAGAGTAGAGAATAGGGAACTGCAGTGGTTCAAGTCGCTAAGACGCTGACTGGGAAGCGGAAGGTCAGCAGTTCGATTCCCGAATACTGCAGGACGGAAATGAGCTCCCATCTTCATCCCAGCTCCTGCCAACCTAGCAGTTCGAAAGCAAGAAATTGCAAGTAGATAAATAGGGACCACTTCGGTGGGAAGGTAACAGTGTTCCGTGCGCTCTGGTGTCTAGTCATGCCTGCCACATGACCACGGAAACGTCTGCAGAAGCAGACAGCGCTGGCTCTTCGGCTTAGAAACAGAGATGAGCACTGCACCCTAGAGTCGGATACGACTGGCTTTCGAGCAAGGGAAACCTTTACCTTTACCTTTAGAGGACTTAATACCAGGGAGGGAACGCCACCCCAGTCATTTGTAAGGTAAAGGTTTCCCTTGCTCGAAAGCCAGTCGTATCCAACTCTAGGGTGCAGTGCTCATCTCTGTTTCTAAGCCGAAGAGCCAGCGCTGTCTGCTTCTGCAGACGTTTCCGTGGTCATGTGGCAGGCATGACTAGACACCGGAGCACACAGAACGCTGTTTCGTGGTCCCTACTTATCTACTTGCAATTTCTTCCAGGATAGTCAATTTTAAAATAAAAATAAAAAAATACAACTAGCAAATAGTGGGGTTGGTTCTGGCAGGAGCAGGACAAATTCATCATATGCCATTGACACCATTTTCTTATGCAGTTTCAGCTTCAAAAGAAACCACAAGCAGAAACCACATAGCTTTTCAATCTCTTTATTTGTTGGCTTTAAACATCATCATCATCATCATCAACATCAACAACTACTACTACTCCTTCCCCTCCTCCTCCACTGCTTAAAAAGAGAACAGGAAATGCACTTAGTTCCAAAGCCTTTTGAATGGCCCAGTACAATGTTCTGCAATTGTTCAAAGCAAGTTTGGAAGTGGGTGTACACAGTTCAAGTATCGGCCAGAATGCATGCACACCAGGAAGCTGGGTAGAAATTGTGACGGAGCTTGGAATGCAATGCGTTCTTTGTGCATCTCAGCATACAACACATGCCCACACAGTCAAAAACTCCAGAGAAGGTGACTGGCATGTGGGCATGAGGCCATCAGTACAGCAAAACCTGGGTCAGTAGTGCACTAGTGTAAATCAGTCAGTATGGAAAAGAAGTTTAAAGTGGGGTGGAGATTAGATAGATAGATAGATAGATAGATAGATAGATAGATAGATAGATAGATAGATAGATAGATAGATAGATAGATAGATTCAATTCAATTCAATTCAATTTATACCCCGCCTTTCTCGGCCAAGGCCAACTCAAGGCGGCAACAACACATCAATGCAATACAATATAACAACATCAGTATAAAGATACAATAATTCAAGATACCATAGATCCAGACACAGTTACAAAAAATTCATCACAATTCACATTATACTATACATGATAGATAGATAGATCGATAGATAGATAGATAGATCGATCGATAGATAGATAGATCGATAGATCGATAGATAGATAGATAGATAGATAGATAGATAGATAGATAGCCTTTGTGTTTCTGTAGTGTACAGATTGCTCAGGTCCATCGGTGAAACTGAAATCCAACGTTTATGTTGACGCAATAGATGAATTGGGGCATTTGAGAACTCCGGGAGACTCAATGACACTGCATAACCTGATGGCTGGAAGGTTGGCAGGTCCGCAGTTCAAGACCCGAGTGCTGCATGACGGAGTGAGCTTCTGTCTCGGACACAGCTCCTGCCGGCCTAGCAGTTAGAAAGCAAGAAATTGCAAATAGATAAATAAGTGCCAGTTCGTTGGGAAGGTAAACCGCGTTCCGTGTACTCCGGTGTCTAGTCATGCCTGCCACATGTCCATGGAAAAGCCTGCAGATGCAGACAGCGCTGGCTCTTTGGCTATAAACAGATGAGCAGTGCATGCTAGAGTCAGATACAACTGGCTTTCGAGCAAGGGCAACCTTTATCTTTACTTTTAAAAAAATTTTTTACTGATGCATTCATCTAAAAATAAATCAACAAACTCTTGTGCCAGCCGTATTATCATTTAGCCCACTGGCTTTTGTGATTCTTTCTTAGCTTGAAGGAGGGCAGCGTTTGGAGGAGCAAAAACTGAGGAGTCTCTTCCTACCAAGTTCACTCAACTTTACTACTGCCCTGCTAAGCCCGGCAAACAAATCTGGCCAGAAATGTCCAATGTGGTGGCAATATTAATTTGGCTCATAACACTGTGTCGGGAGCTGACCTTCCGTTAAACAGGCCCAACGTTTCTGTGAGCACCTTCTGAAATCATAAAGTAATTCATTTCCACGTCGACTCTTTGCTCATTGTCTCCAGGAGCTCATGAATGATAGAGGTGGTGTTAAAAATGCTGTTAGTAAGGAGTGGCTAGGATGCTATATATATATATATATATATATATATATATATATATATATATATATATATATATATATATATATATATATATATATATATATATATATATATATATATATATATATATATATATATAATATTTTCACAGACACCCATGGGCTTGGGTGTTCCATGGGATTTTGAAATGCACGAAACCCATCCACTCCTTTTGATTGCCACCTTGGTATAGCCGCCGATTTCCATCTCCAGGGGCAGTGTGGGAATGAATGACCCCGCAGTCACCTTTTCTCACTGCCACACTCCAACACGTCCTGGCAGAGTTTTAGGAGGTACTGAAGAGTACATGACTTTCTGGCCATGACAAATGACAGAATACTGTACATCACTGTGGTTTGGAATTTATGGCATGGGATTGCCACCTTTTGCAAGTTTGATATCTCTCCTAGTGCTCTTTATCTGTGTAGACCAGTAGTTCCCAACGTGGGGCCCACACCCCACAGGGAGATTTCAATTCCCAGAAGGCTAAGTCAGGACATTGGCTGATCAATTGACTTAGGGCTCCCAAAGGTTGGGTAACACCGGCGTAGACAACTTAGAGGGATGGAAATTGTGGTTTTCCCAACTTTCTCTATTTTAATAGGTGTAACCTTTGACGAAACCAGTGATGCACTGCAAAAAAAATTACATCTGTGGGCGGGGCCAAAAACCCTGCATTATGGGCTATGGAGGGTGGGTGTGGCCAACCAAGTGGGTGGGGCCTGGGGGAATTTCTGCTACCGTTTCTGCAGAACCTGACAGAACCTGCTGCAGCGCATCACTAGACGAAACATGCATGATCCGGAAATTTTGAATCCTGTGTATTGCATCTTGTAATACAAATGGCCTGCATCTTTGGAGCAGAAGTTGCTTTCTTCGTTTGTTTGTTTGTTGACAATTGGAGGATTTAAACCAAGAAGGTGGCTTAATTTTGGCACTTTAAATTTTAACTTGGACACAAAAGAGAGAGATTCATGAGTATAACATCTATCTAGTGCAGGGTTTTGCGAACCTTTTTAATTCGGGGGCCTGGTCATACTCCCTCAGACAGTTGAGGTGGCCAGACTGATGGTCCCCCCCCCATGCCGTAAGCTAGTCTGCAGCTGATTGTGGCAGTGGCTGGATCAAGGGATGGATTATTTTGCACCATGGTCCAGATCCGGCCCGTGGACCATAGGTTGCCTACCCCTGATCTAGTGTGTAGCAACAACGTTCATTCCTTTGTGAGGGTTGTGTGGTTTCCCTTGATATACAACTGTTGGGAATGGGAAATTGGTTGCGTTCAAGATCCTTGGTTACTGTTGACTCCTTTACTTATATAGGATTTTAAATACATTTTATAAATCTGAGTTGTTTGGTAAATATAGCCTTTCTTCCACCAACATTGAGAACCAACAATGAAACCAGTAAATGAGCCGGATTCTGTGTGTCTCCACATTTACACTGCACGCTGTTGTCCGCCAGCACTTCCTACTTGAGCCTGTGGGTCTTGCGTTTAGGGACTCTGACCCTCAAGCCTACTCAGGGTCCTCCAGGTGATGTAGGGGAGACTGAGATCCTCAGCTATATCCTTGTTTATTGTTGTCCCTTGTCCAGTGAGCTCCTTCCTCCATCTTCTAAGTTGGGTTTGCTCTTGCGCACCCCTCAAGAATGTTTGTTCTTGCCATAAAGCTTCGTGGACTTGAGGCTCATCTCCGTTCAGAGGGTGTCGAGGTTCTTTATGAATGAAAGTTTGTCAATGAAGCTGTACTGCATAAAAAGAAGGAAATTTGGAATCCAGAATAGCCCACCCTTCTCACTCAACCAACCAACCGACCAACCCCAAATCCCACAACTCTTCCTAAGTTAGAGTGGTGGGATCATCATCCTATAAAACAGACGTTCAGCCTTTGTATTCCCTGACCCTGGCAGAAAAAGCCACGGAGCCAAGACTGAGTCTTAAAGGAAGAATGTTTTATTCCGCATCGCATCTATGGGTTTTGCACTTGGCAACTAGCTGCTTCTCGTAGGGTTTTGTCTGCTTTTCTGCTCTTTTGGGCGCGTTTGCCTCGGCGCCTCCCCCAGAAATTCTAACCACCTCCAGATTTACTCTCTACATAATGTTCTTTCTGCAGATAATCAGAAAGGGTGGAGGGTGTGGGGAGAGAAAGAAGGGGGAAATAAACCAGGAGAGGGAAAGAAAGGAGCTTGTCTTTCCCTTGAGCTGAAACACCTGCTGGTATGCCTCATTTCGGGTCTCCTCCCAGCCTAACTTGGCATCTCTTCCAGCACAAAGGGCTGGGATCTGTTCACACTTGCCAAATGTCATTCAGATGCTATCACTGGTGTGTGTGTGTGCATGTGTGTGTGTTTCTGCACAGGCAGCAGCTTCAGTAAGAGAAGGAGACGGCCTTGGCTGAGAAAGGCGGGGTACAAATATTGAATTGAATGAAGAAACTTTCCTCCTCCTTTATTCTTTCTGTAATTATGCCTAACTTCAGTCTGACCATCCCCTCCAAACATGGATATTTTTAAACTCTGTCCCACTAAATTGGGACGATTCCAAGCATGGATCAAAAGTTTGTCGTCGCTGTGGTTAATTTTGGTGTGAAGATTGCTGCCCCCCGTCACCCCCAATCTTGTAATTTGAGCAAGGTGGGGACATAATTTTATCATACCTGTCAAGTGCAGCTCCAGAGATTACAGGACCTGCACAGAACATCCATTCTACCCATGCGTAAAAGCCTTCTACACATGTGTAGAAGCGACCTGCGCAGAAACGTTCTGCACACATCACTTCTATGCATGCATAGAAGGCTTTTACACATGCGTAGAAGGCTTTTACGCATGCATAGAATTGACCTGCGCAGAACCATTCTGCGCAGGTCACTTCTACGCATGCATAGAAGGCTTCTACACATCCCCTTCTGTGCAGAAGGGATGCACAGTAACTCCTCCCCCCCCCTTTCCAAATTATGGGGTAGCGGCAGCTCCGGGCGGGAAATGGAGAAAATCGGCGCGGACATATGGGAAATCCCGGCCAATCCGGGATACTTGACAGGTATGAATTTTATGCTCCTAGTTAGCAATAACAATTACACTAATACAGTGGAACCTCGGTTAACATAACTAATGCATTCTCCAGGACATTTAATTTAATTTAATTTTTGCACTTGTATGCTACCCAATCAGTGAACCTGACTCAGGGCGGCTCACATGATAATTAAACAATATACACAGTAAGTACAATATACAAAATGTAATCTACAAAAACAGCATATATACAACATTATATGCTATATACATTGTATACAGCAATATATACATTACTTACAGCGAAAATTACTTTAGCTGAATTTCCCATAGGAATGCATTGAATGCAATTTCGCATAGGAATGCACTGAATACCAAAATACTTTAACCAAAATGTGGTTTCCCATAGGAATGCATTGAAAACCAATTGATCTGTTCCGGGGGGAAAATTCTGTAAACCGAGACACAATTTCCTATGGATTTCCTATGGTCGCAATCTTTTTTTCTGGCCATGCCCCACTTAAGCAACTCTAAAATCCTGATCTCCTCCCCCACCCCCTGGTGACATATAATTCTTATTACTCAAAAAGTGAACTCCTATTCAAGTGGAGGAAGTCTAAAAGTTCGTTAACTTGGTCTAACTCATTCTTAAACCCCCCCCCCCTTAAAAATCAAATTGCCCTCCGGTGGGGCATATAGGGCCATGTTGGGAACCATGGATCTAGGTGGATATCTAGACTTTGTTTGGTCAATGGTCTTCTTGTTCTTCTTTACGTCCTCTTTTACTAAATAAAGTAATACCTCGGATAACGTTTGCACCAGATAACGCTAAAATCGCATAACGTTAAGCAATCTGGGGGAAAAATTGCATCTTATAACGTTAAAATCCTATGGGATGCATCGGGTAACGTTCGCTAAAGCCTGTGCAGGTTACAATGCATCTCTATGGAGTTTTAACGTCATGCGATTCATCCCATAGGATTTTAACGTTATCAGATAACGTTAAAAATCGGATAACGCCAAGACTTGTGGAACCAAGTTTTAGCGTTATCCGGGGTTTTGCTGTACCGGCAATGCCAGTCTCCATAGGATACCTCTGTTTTGGATTTTCTTGGTCTCTACTTTCTTGAGTTTGGAGACGTTGCTTTTTGGAACCCAGAGGTACCCCCGATTTGGATCGCATGGGGAGGGATTTTCCGAGAAAGCAGAAAAGTAACTTTCCCACAGCTCTGGAAAACCTGGAGAAGCCATTGCTCCGTCTTGAGAAGAACTTGGATATGGAGAGGTTGGGAAAGGGAGAGAGAACTTTCTATGTACTCTTAATGATTACTATGAGGTCATTCAATCCACACTTGCTTCTACCCAGTGGTCTTGTTTATCCTGGCTGGCTCTTTGGACTCTGCTTTCTTCAGAGCCCAGTTTGACCCAGTAGGTACCAGTCTGTTTGGCAAGCCTTTGGAATGTATCTCCTCACGTCCCTGGAGTGAGTGAGTGAGTGGGTGGGTGGGTGGGTGGGGTGGGGGAGAACCAGAAGGGCTTTGCTTATGCTTGCGGGTGATTTATGGGCAGAGCAGAGCCACTCGGTGGAAAAGGCGAAGCAGACATTGGCAACCGGCCACCAGAAGCCTCTGCAGCTGCGATGTAGTGAAGTCATCAGCATAACAACCGCTGCAAACAGTATAACAAAGTCTGCCCTGTTCTCGTCTAAAATAATCTTTCCAATTCAGGACCGCAGTCTTGAAAACTTACCTTCTTGCATACAGCTAGGGGGAAAAAAATCCAGCAGCCGAACACTTTTGACAGGGGAATGTTGTGTGAATGGCTTATTATATAGGATTTGGGTTGAGATTTCTTCTTTTTTTGCTTTTAAAAAAATATTCATACTCTAACAAGCATATTCTATAAAACACGGTCTTTTTGAAGCCTTTTGTAAAGATATTTTAACTGTTCTTTGAATGAATATCTTGATGAAACACACAGGTCCTTTAAACATATTATAAATCTCCATTCATTTAGAACTGAAGGTTCACATTCCAGGGCTAGGTAAAAAGGTAAAGGTCGCACATGCTTGAAAGCTAGTCGTATCCGACTCTAGGGTTCAGTGTTCATCTCTGTTTACAGCCAAAGAGCCAGCGCTGTCTGCATCTGCAGACGTTTCCGTGGACACGTGGCAAGCATGCCTCAACACCAGAGTGCACGGAACGCTGTTTACCTTCCCACCGAAGGGGCCCCTATTTATCTGCTTGCAATTTCTTCCTCCGAAATGCTAGGTTGGCAGGAGCTAGGGCAGACGACGGGAGCTCATTCCGTCCTGCAGTACTTGGGTCACGAACTCCGACCTTCCCGTCAGTGAGTTCAGCATCACCTAGATGAAGGTTGATTTTAATGGGTTCCTCAAAATATGGGTAGATGCCATCTCTTATGGGAGTGAAAACATCCCGGCCAGCTCAGATATCTAGAAGGAAACAAACAAACAAACAGACAGTCATTTCTCTTAGGATTCTTGAATACTATGGTTTTTTGCATTTCCCCTATCACTTGATTGCTGACGGTCTATAAAGGTGGTTGCTTTAAGCTCACCAATTCCTACAGAGGATAGAGTAGAAATTGCAACCATGTGTAAATTCTTTATTTTATTTTCTTTACTACATAAGAACATAAGAACATAAGAACAGCCTTGCTGGAACAGGCCACAGCCCATCCAGTCCAGCATTCTGTCTCACACAGTGGCTCACCATTTCCTTCAGGGTATTCCCAAGGAGATGCCTTCACCTGCTTAGGATTCCCTGGAAATGGCATTTATTGAGAGATATCCTGCCTATCTCTCCAACCCGGAGGTTGTCCTTAAGTATCCATAATTATAGCCATTGATAGCCTTGTCCTCCATGAACTTGTCTAATCCTTTCTTAAAGCTGTCAAGACTGACAGCTGTCACCACTTCTTCTGGCAGGGAGTTCCATAGACCAGTAATCCTCTGGGTGAAAAAATACTTTCTCTTATTTGTTTGAGAACTAGTACCCAAAAGTTTCATCGAGTGTCCCCTAGTTCTAGTGTTATGCGATAGGGAAAACAGTTTTTCCTTATCTACTTTGTCCACACCGTGCATGATTTTATAAACTTCAATCAGGTCACCTCTTAGACGCCGTCCATCGTTCAAGAGTGAAGAGGCCCAACCGTTGCAGCCTCAGATGGTAAGGAAGGTGTTCCAGTCCCCTAATCATTCTGGTTGCCCTCCTCTGCACTTTTTCCAGCTCCATAATATCCTTCTGGAGGTATGGCGACCAGAACTGTACACAGTATTCCAGATGGGGCCTCACCATAGATTTATAAAGAGGCAAAATGACACTTGCTGACTTATCTTCTATACCCTTCCTAATGATCCCTAGCATTGAGTTTGCTTTTTTTCACTGCTGAGGCACACTGGGTTGACACCTTCATTGAGTTGTCCACCAGGACACCAAGGTCCCTTTCCTGGTTTGTCGCAGAGAGTTCAGACCCCATCAGTTTATAAATGTAATTGGGGTTCTTTGCCCCAACATGCATCACTCTGCACTTACTAATGTTGAAACTCATTTGCCACTGTTTTGCCCACTCCCCCAGTGTCGAGAGATCCCTCTGAAGCTCCTCACAATCTCTCACAGTTTTCACTACCCTGTATAATTTAGTGTCGTCAGCAAATTTGGCTACCTTGCTTTTTACTCCTACCTCTAGATCATTTATGAAGAGGTTGAAAAGCAGGGGTCCCAGTACTGAACCTTGGGGGACCCCACTCTTTACTTCCCTCCACTTGGAGAAGTGTCCATTTAGTGCTACCCTCTGTTTCCTGTCCCTTAGCCAGTTGCTGATCCAGGACAAGACCTGTCCCTTTATTCCATAACTGGTAAGTTTATTCAAGAGCCTTTGGTGTGGGACCTTGTCAAAAGCCTTCTGAAAGTCCAGATAAACAATGTCAACTGGATCCCCCTTATCCACATGCTTGTTGACACTCTCAAAAAATTCCAACAGATTAGTGAGGCATGATTTGCCCTTGCAAAAGCCATGTTGGCTCTCCTTTAGCAGCGCCTTCTCTTCTATGTGCCTATTAATTCTATCTTTTAGGATGGTTTCCATCACTTTACCTGGGACACATGTCAAACTGACAGGTCGGTAATTTCCTGGATCACCCCTGGATCCTTTTTTGAAAATTGGTGTTACATTCGCTACCTTCCAGTCATCAGGCACAAAGCCTGATTTGAGGGAAAGATTATATATTTTGGCTAGGATAACAGCAATTTCATCTTTAAGTTCCCTGAGAACTCGTGGATGGATTCCATCTGGTCCTGGTGATTTGTTAGTGTTTAGCTTAACAAGACATGCAAGGACCTCCTCCCTGGTTATTTCTATCTGGCTTAATTTATTTATTTATTTATTTATTTATTTATTTTTTAAATTTATATACCGCAATTCTCAGCCCAAGGACCGACTCAGTGCGGTTTACAAGATAGGAATACAACACAGTAATACAGCATAACAATCCCACAAAAAATACAATATATCACAATACATTACAATATATTCAATACAGTTCATTAAACAGTTACACCAATGCAAAGTGCAAAGCAAATACAAATATAAATTATACAAAATATCATTAAATACAGTACTGAATCCCCAGAACCATAGCCCAAACCCTCAGTTCCGTCCCGTCCATGAAAAACCCCTGGCTTCGAAACATTCTCACCGAAGCCCTAAAGTCCCCACTACTGGGAAAAACTGTTCCAGCTGGGCGGGCCAGGGAAGGGAGCCGAAGATGAAGCGTGGCTCTCGGGGCTCGGTGGCGGCGGCTATTCATAGCCCCGCGCCCGGCAAACTGTTCCAGCTGGGCTCCCACCTTCCCTGACCGGGCGGGCCAGGGAAGGGAGCCGAAGATGAAGCGTGGCTCCCATCCTGGGCCGGTGGAATGAGCCCAGGAGAGACGCGGCGAAGACCCTCCGGAACGGCAGGTCTGGTGCTCTTTTGAAGCCCTCCTGGCGGTTGGGGCCAGGAGGGAACGGACTGCCGGCGGCCTCAGCTGTCGCTCGTCTCCCATCCTGGGCCGGTGGAATGAGCCCAGGAGAGACGCGGTGAAGACCCTCAGGAACGGCAGGTCTGGTGCTCTTTTGAAGCCCTCCTGGCGGGTGGGGCCAGGAGGGAACGGACTGCCGGCGGCCTCAGCTGTCGCTCGTCTCCCATCCTGGGCCGGTGGAATGAGCCCAGGAGAGACGCGGTGAAGACCCTCAGGAACGGCAGGTCTGGTGCTCTTTTGAAGCCCTCCTGGCGGGTGGGGCCAGGAGGGAACGGACTGCCGGCGGCCTCAGCTGTCGCTCGTCTCCCATCCTGGGCCGGTGGAATGAGCCCAGGAGAGACGCGGCGAAGACCCTCAGGAACGGCAGGTCTGGTGCTCTTTTGAAGCCCTCCTGGCGGGTGGGGCCAGGAGGGAACGGACTGCCGGCGGCCTCAGCTGTCGCTCGTCTCCCATCCTGGGCCGGTGGAATGAGCCCAGGAGAGACGCGGCGAATTCTTCGGTTTCCCTCCCTACGAAGATAGGCTCTGTTTTGGGCATGTGGCCTCTGTCTTCTTCAGTGAATACTGAAGCAAAGAATTCATTGAGTCTCTCTGCAATCTCTGTTTCCTCTTTAATAACCCCTTGCCTTCCATTGTCATCTAATGGTCCAATGGCCTTCCTAGTTAGGTTCTTACTTCTAATGTACTTAAAGAAGTCTTTGTTATTTCTCTGAGTATTTTTAGCTATACGCTCCTCAAAGTCTTGCTTTGCTTTCCTGATTGTTGCCTTGCATTTGTTCTGCCAGCATTTATGTTTCTGCCTGCTGTCCTCATTCGGACAAGCCTTCCATCTTCTAAATGAGCTTTTCTTGCTCTTGATCACTTCCCGAACAGCTCCTGTAAGCCACATCGGAGTCCTCTTGGACCTGGCAGTGCCCTTTTTCCTTTTGGGTATGCATTCCAATGGGGCCTCTGTTATTGTTTTTGTAAACAGCCTCCATGCCTCTTGGAGTGTTTGGACTCTCTCAATTTTCCCTTTCAGCTTCTTTTTTACTAGTTTCCTCAACTTTGGGAAATTTCCTTTTTGAAAATTTAAGGTCTCTGTGTTAGATTTTATCAGTGACTTGCGGTCTATGTTCAAGTTAAACATAATTGAGTTGTGGTCACTGTTCCCTATTGGATCAGTCACATTAACATCTTGCACCAGATCCTGAGTATTACTCAGGATCAAGTCAAGGATTCTTGTACCTCTAGTTGGGTCTTCAACCATCTGTCCCAGGGAACAATCATTGAGCATATCTAGGAACTTTATCTCTTTATCATGTGCTGAACAAGAGTTCACCCAGTCTATGTGAGGGTAATTGAAGTCCCCCATTATAACCAGGCTTCCCTTCTTGGATGCCTCCTTTACAACATCCTCCAACTGCCAGTCTCCCTCAAGAGTTTGGGTCGGAGGCCGATAGTATATGCCTACTGTTAGACCATCCTTGTGGCCTGGTACTCTTACCCACAGAGCTTCTAATGGTGACTCCAAATCACCTAGATATTCCAATTCATAAGATTTTATCACTTCTTTGACATACAAGGCTACACCACCTCCTGTTTGCCCCTTCCTATCCTTCCTGTACAGTTTGTAGCCTGGGATAACTGTATCCCATTGGTGGACGGATGATAACCAATGGGATACAGTTATCCCAGGCTACAAACTGTACAGGAAGGATAGGAAGGGGCAAGTGGGAGGTGGTGTGGCCTTGTATGTCAAAGAAGTGATAAAATCGTATGAATTGGAATATCTATACATTTTAATATAAACAGTTTGTGGCAACTAGGTGTAGACTTTCGTAGATTCTTCCCTTCCTTAGTTTTAAATGGATAAAACAGATTCTCGTTGCAAAAGATGGAATGCTCTCCTTTCTCTTTGAAAAAACATCCTACAGAGTAAGGTTTTTCTTATTCTTCATCTGCTTTTTGGCTGACACATATCATTACATTGCATCTATCACATGGTATCCTAGCATATTTGTGAGAAATATGACTTATTTATTGGGATTGGAAGTCCAGCTGCCCATCCTTCACTCAACACCTTCTCTGCTGCTACATTCGGCCTCATAAGAACACAAGAACAGCCTTGCTGGAACAGGCCACAGCCCATCTAATCCAGCATTTTGTCTCACACATTGGCTCACCATTTGCTTCAGAGTATTCCCAAGCAGATGCCTTCACCTGCTTAGGATTCCCTGGAAATGGCATTGAGAGATATCCTGCCTATCTCTCCAAGCCGGAGGTTGTGCTTAGGTATCCATAATTATAGCCATTAAGAACATAAGAACAGCCTTGCTGGAACAGGCCACAGCCCATTCTGTCTCACACAGTGGCTCACCATTGGCTTCAGGGTATTATTCCCAAGCAGATGCCTTCACCTGCTTAGGATTCCCTGGAGATGGCATTGAGAGATATCCTGCCTATCTCTCCAACCCAGAGGTCATCCTTAGGTATCCATAGTTATAGCCATTGATACCCTCGTCCTCCGTGAACTTGTCTAATCCTTTCTTAAAGCTGTCGAGACTGACAGCTGTCACCACTTCTTCTGGCAGGGAGTTCCATAGACCAGTAATCCTCTGGGTGAAAAAGTACTTTCTCTTATTTGTTTGAGATCTAGTACCCAAAAGTTTCCTGGAGTGCCCCCTAGTTCTAGTGTTGTGCGATAGGGAAAACAGTTTTTCCCTATGGCACGTTTTACTAAACTTTGAGTTGAATCCAATTTTAGTTTTTCCCCTAGCAAAGACCTGCTGAAATCAATGGAACGTCCTAGGCGACACAAATGCAAGTCCCATTGATTTCAGTGGGGCTCCTCCGTTTGGGACTGCAATTGCAACCCGCAACCTCTGCCGGTTTGCCTGCTGGCATTTGCGGTGTCTCGATAGGGCAGTTGCAAGCGCGAGCCGACGCAAATGCCATCGGGCAAATCAACAGATTTGCCGTTCAGCCACAATAAGCTCTTAAACTCTACCTGGTGTTCCAGCCTATGTTAAATATAGCCTCGCGGTAGCAGTTTTGGGAAGTGGAAGAACACGAAGCAAATCTGTTGAGTAGACTAGAAGAGGCTAATCTAATTAAATCGGCACAGCTTCCTCTGCAATTCTGTTTCAGGTTTGTACCATGCTACGGACTTGGGAAAGCTTGCTACCATGGCCTACTTTATTTCCCCAACAACCCCAACCCCCTCTTCCATTCTGTTTAACACCCTCTTGAAAAGGGGGTTCTTAAGATCCAAAGTTTGTTGCTTGCCTTGTGACAGCCTGCTTGATCTTAATTATTATCCGACTTCACTGCAGGCAGTACGAAATGTGCAGTGGAAAATACAGTGTAGTGCGCCTTTTGATGTTTTTCTAACCAAACGGCATGGCTTTCCGCTGTTTTTGTGCCGTACTTTAGAAGAAGGATCTCGCGAGGAAAGCCCACACTCTATTGAGTTAATCAGATATTGAAATCCTGAGCCAAAACAGTAATATACAACATCCTCAGGCCACCACCAGTTGGTTTGGGGGGAAATTAGTGAGTGATTGGGCGTGCGTGTGCGCATGTGTGTGACATATTCAACTCAAACACCCTAATTCCAAACTTGGTGGTGGTGGGGAAGAGAGTCAGCAGAAGACCTACTTCAATTTTGGTGTGTCTAAAGGTTAGGGGTCAGCAAACATGGCTCTCCAGATGTTATTGGGCTTCAATTCCCAGAAGCCCTGATCATCAGGTGTGCTGAATTGGGTGTCTGGTGATTGAAGTCCAAGAACATCTGGAGAGCCAAGTTTTCTGATCCCTGGTCTAGGTCATTGATGGCCAACCTTGGCGCTCCAGGTGCTCTTGGACTTCAATTCCCAGAAGCCCAAGTCAATACACCTGCTGATCAGGGTTTCTGGGAATTGAAGTTCAAGAACAGATGGAGAGCCAAGGTTGGCCATCAATGACCTAGACCAGGGATCAGAAAACTTGGCTCTCCAGATGGTTGGTGGTTCAGAGGCTTAGTTATGTGTCCCCCAAATCACTCATTGGATTTTCTCCAAACCAGTGGTGGTGACCTAAGACTTTCACACAGTATTGGATTGTAACAAATAGTGATTCTGACAGCTGATGCTTAAAAATGCAATGGATATTTGCCTAAAAGAAAGCATGTAACCGATACATCCCTCTTTTTCTCTCTTTCCAGGTCCCATCTGACCCACCTGTCCCTAAGAAACCCAAAACAGACGATGCCCTGCAATCTCCGCTACTTGGTGACAAAGAGAAGCAGTCTGCTTGGTTACGGTCCTTGGCGAATTCCTCCGGCAAGGTGAGTTTTACGGGGACAGACAGCAGCTCAGGGTTTAATGCTTTCCAAGGTCAGGCTGTGGTGTCGCCGCCAAAAGGATCAGGAGACAAAGATCTCTTTCGGGTGTGAGAGAGGTCCCAAGAGGGCTGGCACAAAGACAGCTTCCTAAGGTACTTATGCCCACGGCTCAGGAAATAGGGTTTAAAACCCTACAGAGGCAAAATGTAGGGCAAGCAAACATTGGCTACACCAAGTGATGGGGAATAAAATGCTTGCCTTCCTTTGTTCGCTGGTTCATTTGATGATTCCTCCCTTTCTCTTTCTCAATACCTCCTTCGCTCCGTTCATTCATTCTTTCTCTTCTCTCCCCTCCCCTCCTTCCTTCCTTCCTTCTTCCTTCCTTAATTCCTTCCTTCCTCTTCATTTGTTGATCCCTCCTTTCTTCCTTCTCTTTCTCACTATCTCCTTTCCTCCATTTGTTCTTTCTCTTCCTTCCTTCCTTTTCCCCCCTCCCATTCCTCCCTCCTTTCCTATTAAAAAAACAAAGCTCTATGGCAACTTAGAAACATCATTTAAAACAAATAAGTGTGTTCAGCCCAAAGGACTGAAATCATCCCAACATTATATCTATCTATCTATATCTATCTATCTATATCTATCTATCTATATCTATCTATCTATCAATCAATCTATATTATGAAACTTGGGTTGGGAAGAAAACGACTTTCCCTCTGTGTGTGTGTGCATGTGTACATGCATGCTGCATGTGCACACGGCCAGCCAGCCACATAACCTCAGAGGTGCTAGAGAGCCTCTTCCACATAGCAACAGCCAGCGATCGGCCATTCATGGTTAAATGACTCGAAAATGTGCTAGACTTCGAATGCATTCAAAGCCAGCCACCATCTTCTCGTGGGAACGCCTGGAGCAATTTGATAGACCGAACCGTACAAACAACTTTGCTCTCCCTCCCACCCACCCCCATCTGCGCTACACTTATCTCTTCTATCCACAGAAACCTTCCGAGATAGTGATCCGTGACCAATTCAGTCTCAACTTGCTGTGATGATGATTATTATTTTAAAAAATAACAACACAGTTTATTATTCCTTCATCGTATTTGCAGGGAGCAGCACCGTCTTCCTATAAGCCAGTGTAATATTTGTACGTCAACCCATTATACATAATTTATATTTCCTTCATATAAAACAAAACCCAACAAACCAAGGACTGCGGTGGCTTAGTGGTTAAGACACTGAACTTGACGACTGGAAGGACAGCAGTTCGAGACCCGAATGCTGCACGACGGAGTGAGCTCCCGTCACCTGTCCTTAGCTCCTGCCAACTTAGCAGTTTGAAAACAAAGGAATTGCAAGTAGATAAATAGGTATCACTTTGGTGGGAAGGTGACAGCATTCCGTTGCGCTCCCATTTCTAGTCTTGCCTGTCACATGTCCACAAAAAAACTGGTGTGGGCTATTCAACCAGTGGGTGTGCCCAATATGCTACACAGCAGGGGAGGAACCTTAAGTCTTAAGTGGGCATTTTAGGTATGCGTTCTTTCATATCAGTCTGGGCATCTTCTCTCCCGCTGCAGAATTTTTTGTCCTTATGCTACCTGGATAATTTTTGGCCTCCTCATGTTTATTTCTCCTTGCATTCCTCCCCAGCAGAATATCGGCTGCGTACACCCACGCCAACGCCTCTCCGCCTTCCGGCCCTGGTCCCCTGCCATCTCGGCGAACGAAAAGGATCTATCAAATCATATCCCTGCTTTGATCAGAGACAGGTGAGAGAGATCCTCATTACATTTTACCTCCTGTTCTCCCCCTCCATTTCTCCTACAACGAGCTTGTTGAGTAGCTTTCTGGGATAATCTTTGCCAGAGAGCTTTGGGGTCAAGTTGGACTTCAACCTTGATCTCTCAAGCCTCCATCCAACATTTTAACCTCTATACCCTATGTAGGACTGCGGCGGCTCAGTGGTTAAGATGCTTTTCACAGCAAAACTAAGATTCAAGACAGTAAGCAAAAATCAGAGGTGTCAACCCCCCCTTTCTAAGTGAGGGTTTGAATTTCAGATTTAATGTTGGGTCGAGGTCATTGCTTTGTTGAATTTTGGAGACATTACAACTAACCACTGCCTCATTTAGGAGAGAGGCTTCTTAAATCATGGCTCGTAGTGGGCAGATTCTGGGTAAATATTGGCTTTGTTGGTCTACAATGCCCATTACCCTCCCAGCATTGAGTATCTTAGTCAAGGCTGGTGGGAAGCTGTGGCCCAGAATTGCAAGAAAGGGACATCATGAAAGTATAGCTATTATACAGTACTGTGCTACCACCAGCTGGTTTGGGGAAAATTCAATGCGTGATTTCGGGAGGGGCCATAATTTGGCCCATGAGTCAGCTGGACACACCAAAATGGGAGAATGTCTTATGTGGATTCCTTTCAACCCTCACCATGTTTGGTCTGCTGGCTCAGATCCAGGAAGAGCTTCATGACAAGAACAAATATTCATGAAGGGTACCCTTGAGCAAAACCAGATTAGAAGATGGAGGATAGTGCTCACTGGACAAGGAACAACATTAAAAGAGGACATGGCTGAGGAACTCAACCTCCCCAATGTCACTTGGAGGACCCTGTATAGGCTGAGGGTTGGAGACCCTAAATGCAAGACCAACATGCTCAAGTGGGGGCTATTGACGCTGTGTGAATGCGGAGAGATACAGAATCCGACTCATTTACTGGTCTGCCAATTACTGCCAGAAACATGCACCGGTGAGGACTTGGGTTTGTCCAACAACAAAGCCAAGAAAGTGGCTTGGTTTTGGCAGTCCAGGGTTTGATCGGGACATGAAAGAAGAAGACCACCACATTTGGTTAAGTTTGTTGTTATGGTGTCCAAGTTATGGTCTCACCAAATCACTCACTGAATTTCCCCAACCAGTTAGTGATGGCCTAAAAATTTGTGCACGGTACTGTATACAAAGCAGTAAGACCACAGGAATACTTGAATTGTGTGGCTTGAAAGTATCCTTTACATCCCCAGAAGGAATTGCAATTAGCATCTTCTTGCTGTGATTATTTCTCATTTTGCCCTTCCACGTTGTTTTGTTTTAATACCCTGTTCAAGCAATATTTTCCTTTGGATTGCTTTGTAAATATTTGGGTGTGTTTCTAAAAATCAAGACACGATGTTGTGATTCCTCTACGACTGCGATGGCGAACCTTGGCACTCCAGATGTTCTTGGACTTCAATTCCCAGAAGCCCAAGCCCCCATGAATCCACACGAATGGGTTTACTGCGATTCATCTGGCCTGCACCGCCCTCGTCTCTCCTGGAAGCGAAAGTAAAATGCGCCCATACGGTTGAGGCTCTTTCGGGGTTAACCCTTCCTCTGTACGGGTGCATTTTACTTCCGCTTGCAGGAGCGACGAGGGCGGCATGGGCCAGATGAATCACAGTCAACCATTTGTGCGGATTCATGGGGGCTTGGGCTTCTGGGAATTGAAGTCCAAGAACATCTAGAGTGCCAAGGTTCGCCATCACAGCTCTATGATAATCATCACTATGAACAGAGCAAGTAATGTACCCTTAGGAATGGGATGAAAGACACGTTCTTGACAAACAATTTATGGCGGCTGGATTCCATCCCTACAACGTTGCCATAGATGATGACTTCTGGCTGGAAAGCCGTCTGGAATGCGTATCTGTGGAGGCTGGTTAAGCGTTGTCAAGATGCAATCTTTTGCAGACAGAATTAGGAGTTTGAACTTTGAACTAGCCAGTGTTGCTCAACCATTATTTCTCTCTTGCAGTCTCGTTTTTTGTCTGTATTTATAATAATCACATTTTAAAAAAAACCAATTTTACTTCCATTTGAATAAATTTGCGATGTCTTTCGATGAAGATCCTTTTATGCTCAGTGCTGAATTTTAGGGAGATTTGGATCACAAGCATGTGTTTCCCGTTGTGGATACCAGAGGCACCCAGATGTGTGGTTTTGGAATACAAACTGCAGATTTCTGGAGTGTACCTTCTTGGGAAATTGTGGGAGCAGTTTCAGACCCAAATGCTGCACGACGGAGTGAGCTCCCGTTGTCTGTCCGAGTTCCTGCCAACCTAGCAGTTTGAAAGCATGAAATTGCAAGTAGCTACATAGGTATCACTTTGGCAGGAAAGTAACAGTGTTAAGATGCTCAGTTTGATGACCAGAGAGTTGGCAGGTCAGGGGTTCAAGACTCGAGTGCAATGCGATGGAGTGAGCGCTCGTTGTCTGTCCCAGCTCCTGCTGTCAACCTAGTGGTTCGAAAGCAAGAATTTGCAATTAGATAAATAGGTACTGCTCTGCTGGAAAGGTAACAGCACTCCATGTGCCTGTCACATGACTATGGAAAGGCTGGTTCTTTGGTTGAAAATGGAAATGAGCACTGCCAGTCTCATTTTAAGAGTGCTTTTTCTTCTCTCTGCAGTTTCTACTCCTACAAAAGTTTCGAGAATGCCGTCGCCCCCAACGTTGCCCTCGCGCCCCCACCTCAGCCAAAGATTGTAGGCAACCCCCCCTGCGCCATGGCAGCTTCCCGGAGCAATGAGCCGCCCAACGGCCCTCCCCATCCCAGAAAACGGAAAGCAGCCCCTGAAATCACAGCCGTTCCTGAACCCGCGCCCATCGTCGTTGCTCCCGCTGCCGCCCCTGCGGTGGAAGAAGACAAAGAGTCCGAGGCAGAAATTGAAGTGGAAACCCGAGAAGATTGTAAGTGTGAGTTACCTCGCCTTATTTTGTCTCTTGTTCTGGGGGAGGGGGAATCTGGGGGAAATATGTATTTTGCTTTGAGGGCATTATTTATCCCAGTTTTATTATTTGTTAAATGTATGCCCACCTTTTCTATTACAAGGAATGATCTAAGCCAGTGATGGCGAACCTTGGCATTCCAGATGTTTTTGAACTTCACTTCCCAGAAGCCCTGATCAGCAGGAGTGCTGACTTGGGCTTCTGGGAATTGAAGTCTAAGAACACCTGGAGTGCCAAGGTTGGCCATCGCGGATCTAAACCATGGTGGTGCATTAGTGAAACTGCTGTATTGCAGCCAAAACATGAGTTCAATCTTGATGGGACGCAAGTTGACTCCGCCTTCCACCAGTTTTGGAGCCAATACGTTGGCAAAGGCTGAAGAGGTGTGCCGATCAGTGCGCAGACCAAATGAGGGATTGATCCTCAGCACCAGCTAATTCTTCTCCTACTCAAGCAATTGGGCCACTCACATTCCAAATGACAAGAAAATCAGTATGTTTTATTGGCCTATGAGCTGCCTCGAGTCCCTTCAAGAAGGGCATAAAATGTGACCAACCATCCACCCATCTATCCAACCAACCAATTGTTGGTCCACCTTGAATGTGTTGGGAAGGTGGTCCAAACAGACTTCAAACTCTAGTTCCAACTCTGACCATCAAGAGTGCTGACTTGGGCTTCTGATATTTAAGTCCGTGAACAACTGGAGTGCCAAGGTTGGCCATCACGGTTCTAGTAGCTTTGGTTCCAAACTTTACATTAATTTTACAACCCTTAAATGCTCCCCAATTTGCCACCCCAAAATAGCCAGTGGCTATTTCCTGCTAGGGAATTCTGGGAACTGTAGTCCCCAACTTTGTGAATATGCAAAAAATAATTCTGGGACTTAGTGTTTAAGATGCTGAGCTGTCGATCAGAATGTTGGCAGGTCAGCAGTTCGAGACCAATGGAGTGAGTGCCCCGTCCTCTGCCCCAGCTCCTGCCAACCTAGCAGTTTGAAAGCAAGAAATTGCAAGTAGATAAATAGGTACCACTTCTGCGGTACATGTAATAGTGTTCTGTATGCCATAGTCATGCTAATGGAAGTCACATGACCATGGAAATGAGCACTGCCTAGAGTCGGAGATGACTAGCTTTCAAGCAAGGGAGATTACCTGAGCTTTTTCCAGCATTCTAACATGGTTTGTGGTGGCATATATATGCCACCTTTGTGTCTCTGTGTGTTTTCAGTCACCTCCTCTCTGTCGTCGCTCTCCTCGCCATCGTTCACCTCCTCGAGTTCGGCCAAGGACATGAGTTCCCCCAGCATGCCGGCCCCACTCCCCGTCAACCACATGTTCGAAGCCACCGGCCACGCGGAGCCTCAGAACAGCACCAGCGGGTTGGAGGCTGAGCTGGAACACCTCAGGCAGGCGCTCGACAGTGGCCTGGACACGAAAGAAGCCAAAGAAAAGTTCCTCCACGAAGTGGTGAAGATGCGAGTAAAGCAGGAGGAGAAACTCAACGCCGCCTTGCAGGCGAAACGGAGCCTTCACCAGGTAAGGATGCGCCAATCCAACAAAATATCTGCCAGAAAGGTCCTACGGTTATGAGGCTGAAGAATGCCGTGACCTGAGAAATAAACATTCTTACGAGAGCTGCAATCTGATGAAAGACGTCTTAACGGATTAATATCAGAGAGTAAACAAAATAGCAAAATGAAAAAAAATTGGCGCCTTAAAGACTAACTCCTGTTTTTAAATGTGAGCTTTTGTGGACCAAGTCCACTTCATCTATCTATCTATCTATCTATCTATCTATCTATCTATCTATCTATCTATCTATCTATCTATCTATCTATCTATCTATCTATCTATCTATCTATCTATCTATCTATCTATCTATCTATCTATCTATCTATCTATCTATATAAAACAGAGGTGAGGTCTTGTATGTTCTTTATACAAATCCGCACTCCTGCACCAATCATGTTGTAACTTGGCGCACACCTACCTTGTATGTGCGAGATTGCCACCGCGAGGGTCCTGCAGTCCTTGTCGGGGTGTATTCCCCTAAATTGATCTGCAAAGGGAAGTATACTCGACAGGAGGGTGTGTGTGTGTCCCAGGTGATGTCATAGTGATGCTAATGTAATAGCCCCAGGTAGGTCACCCGATTGTGACATTGTGATGTAATTGAGCTGGCTAATGTCACAGTCCCAGGTAGGGACGCAAAGAAGACACCTGTATGAGAAGGATAAGGGCGGACCATCGATGGAAAAGCGGGACAGGTGAGGGAAGAGAGAGATGGAAGAAGGGATGTCACAGTCCCAGGTAGGGAGGCAGAGAGGGGACAGGTGAGGGAAGAGAGAGATGGAGGAAGGGAGGCAGGAGTGATCCACACACACACGCCCCATGAGGTTTCCATGGGAAAGGCTGGCCTATGGGAAAAAAAACCTGGGCAAGGCCGGGTAATCGGCTAGTCAGACATAAGGGTGAGGTCTCATGGTATCAGGTACACAGACACACAATGATTGGCCAGTCTAACAGAAAAGTAACATTGAAGGTTTTTTTTTTTACAACTGACAATAATAGAAAATCCCCAGTTGTTATTCAAACCTGTTGCAATGCCTGGCCCTATTGCAAATGGTTGCAAAACAAACTTCTCTTCCAAGCTGCAGCATCACATCCAAAGGGTGTATTAATTAAACAGATTAATTACGGGAGTCGACATCTCGTTCATTTCCATAGGGATCAAAACAATGCATCTTCAAAGTCGAAGCAATGTATTGTATTTGTGTCGAGAGGGAACATACGCCTAGTAGCAAGCATAATTTTATGAGAGGATGAGAGAACACTGGCTCGCCTTTATGTGCCATGGAGATAGGTTTAAAATAAACTCTCTAGTCAGTTGCTGGGCAAGGGAGCAATAAACCCAGAGTTGTTTTGGTGACTTAGTGGTTAAGGGGAAAGCCGACAGGAGCTGGGCAGCATCCGGTTCGGGAAAGTGTGTACTTGAGTAGTGAGGAGGATGCAAAAATTACTGAGCAGAGCAAGGAGCTAGTCACCAGCACTCTAGCAGAAGGATGCAAGAGGCAGTCTAACAATGCAACTGGACTCAAAAGACTGTATCAGGAAAGCATATATAAATGCTTGTATACAAATGCCAGAAGCCTCCGGAACAAAATAGGGGAGCTGGAATACTTAGCAATAGATAAGAATATTGATATTATTGGTATCACTGAAACCTGGTGGACGGATGATAACCAATGGGATACAGTTATCCCAGGCTACAAACTGTACAGGAAGGATAGGAAGGGGCAAGTGGGAGGTGGTGTGGCCTTGTATGTCAAAGAAGTGATAAAATCTTATGAATTGGAATATCTAGGTGATTTAGAGTCACCATTAGAAGCTCTGTGGGTAAGAGTACCAGGCCACAAGGATGGTCTAACAGTAGGCATATACTATCGGCCTCCGACCCAAACTCTTGAGGGAGACTGGCAGTTGGAGAATGTTGTAAAGGAGGCATCCAGGAAGGGAAGCCTGGTTATAATGGGGGACTTCAATTACCCTCACATAGACTGGGTGAACTGTTGTTCAGCACATGATAAAGAGATAAAGTTCCTAGATATGCTCAATGATTGTTCCCTGGGACAGATGGTTGAAGACCCAACTAGAGGTACAAGAATCCTTGACCTGATCCTGAGTAATACTCAGGATCTGGTGCAAGATGTTAATGTGACTGATCCAATAGGGAACAGTGACCACAACTCAATTATGTTTAACTTGATCATAGACCGCAAGTCACTGATAAAATCTAACACAGAGACCTTAAATTTTCAAAAAGGAAATTTCCCAAAGATGAGGAAACTAGTAAAAAAGAAACTGAAAGGGAAAATTGAGAGAGTCCAAACACTCCAAGTGGCATGGAGGCTGTTTACAAAAACAATAACAGAGGCCCAATTGGAATGCATACCCAAAAGGAAAAAGGGCACTGCCAGGTCCAAGAGGACTCCAATGTGGCTTACTGGAGCTGTTCGGGAAGTGATCAAGAGCAAGAAAAGCTCATTTAGAAGATGGAAGGCTTGTCCAAATGAGGACAGCAGGCAGAAACATAAATTCTGGCAGAACAAATGCAAGGCAACAATCAGGAAAGCAAAGCAAGACTTTAAGGAGCGTATAGCTAAAAATACTCAGAGGAATAACAAAGACTTCTTTAAGTACATTAGAAGTAAGAACCCAACTAGGAAGGCCATTGGACCATTAGATGACAATGGAAGGCAAGGGGTTATTAAAGAGGAAACAGAGATTGCAGAGAGACTCAATGAATTCTTTGCTTCAGTATTCACTGAAGAAGACAGAGGCCACATGCCCAAAACAGAGCCTATCTACGTAGGGAGGGAAACCGAAGAATTAAGCCAGATAGAAATAACCAGGGAGGAGGTCCTTGCATGTCTTGTTAAACTAAACACTAACAAATCACCAGGACCAGATGGCATCCATCCACGAGTTCTCATGGAACTTAAAGATGAAATTGCTGATCTCCTAGCCAAAATATATAATATTTCCCTCAAATCAGGGTTTGTGCCTGATGACTGGAAGGTAGCGAATGTAACACCAATTTTCAAAAAAGGATCCAGGGGTGATCCAGGAAATTACCGGCCTGTCAGTTTGACATGTGTCCCAGGTAAAGTGATGGAAACCATCCTAAAAGATAGAATTAATAGGTACATAGAAGAGGAGGCGCTGCTAAAGGAGAGCCAACATGGCTTTTGCAAGGGCAAATCATGCCTCACTAATCTGTTGGAATTTTTTGAGAGTGTCAACAAGCATGTGGATAAGGGGGATCCAGTTGACATTGTTTATCTGGACTTTCAGAAGGCTTTTGACAAGGTCCCACACCAAAGGCTCTTGAATAAACTTACCAGTCATGGAATAAAGGGACAGGTCTTGTCCTGGATCAGCAACTGGCTAAGGGACAGGAAACAGAGGGTAGCACTAAATGGACACTTCTCCAAGTGGAGGGAAGTAAAGAGTGGGGTCCCCCAAGGTTCAGTACTGGGACCCCTGCTGTTCAACCTCTTCATAAATGATCTAGAGGTAGGAGTAAAAAGCAAGGTAGCCAAATTTGCTGACGATACTAAATTATACAGGGTAGTGAAAACTGTGAGAGATTGTGAAGAGCTCCAGAGGGATCTCTTGACACTGGGGGAGTGGGCAAAACAGTGGCAAATGAGCTTCAACATCAGTAAGTGCAGAGTGATGCATGTTGGGGCAAAAACCCCCAATTACATTTATAAACTGATGGGGTCTGAACTCTCTGCGACAAACCAGGAAAGGGACCTTGGTGTCCTGGTGGACAACTCAATGAAGGTGTCAACCCAGTGTGCCTCAGCAGTGAAAAAAGCAAACTCAATGTTAGGGATCATTAGGAAGGGTATAGAAAATAAGTCAGCAAGTGTCATTTTGCCTCTTTATAAATCTATGGTGAGGCCCCATCTGGAATACTGTGTACAGTTCTGGTCGCCATACCTCCAGAAGGATATTATGGAGCTGGAAAAAGTGCAGAGGAGGGCAACCAGAAGGATTAGGGGACTGGAACACCTTCCTTACCATCTGAGGCTGCAACGGTTGGGCCTTTTCACTCTTGAACGACGGCGTCTAAGAGGTGACCTGATTGAAGTTTATAAAATCATGCACAGTGTGGACAAAGTGGATAAGGAAAAACTGTTTTCCCTATCGCACAACACTAGAACTAGGGGACACTCCATGAAACTTTTGGGTACTAGTTCTCAAACAAATAAGAGAAAGTACTTTTTCACCCAGAGGATTACTGGTCTATGGAACTCCCTGCCAGAAGAAGTGGTGACAGCTGTCAGTCTTGACAGCTTTAAGAAAGGATTAGACAAGTTCATGGAGGACAAGGCTATCAATGGCTATAATTATGGCTACCTAAGGACAACCTCCGGGTTGGAGAGATAGGCAGGATATCTCTCAATGCCATTTCCAGGGAATCCTAAGCAGGTGAAGGCATCTCCTTGGGAATACCCTGAAGGAAATGGTGAGCCACTGTGTGAGACAGAATGCTGGACTGGATGGGCTGTGGCCTGTTCCAGCAAGGCTGTTCTTATGTTCTTATGTAAGGCGCTGAGCTTGACTGCTGGAAGGTTGGCAGGTCAGCAATTTGAGTCTTGAATGCCGCATGACAGAGTACAACAATTAATTTTGTCTCAGAAATTATTCTGGGTCGAAAGGATTTTTGCTGGACGATAAGGCTCCTTTCATGTCCCCAAGATCTTTTCCCACCGAAGGGGTCGCTATTTATCTACTTGTGATTTCTAACTGCTAGGTTGGCAGGAGCTGGGACAGAGGCAGATGCTCAATCCGTCATGCAGTGCCCGGGTCTCGAACTGCCGACTTGCCAGCCTTCCAGCTAACAAGGCGAGCTTCTTAACCACTGAGCCACTGCAGACAATGAAGCAGCTTAAATTGCTGGATTAATTTGGACAATCTAAACCAGTGGTTCCCAACGTGGGGCCTATGCCCCACAGGGGGACTTCAACTCCCAAAAAAGCTACTAGAGCCGTGATGGTCTACCCTGGCACTCCAGATGTTCACGGACTTAAATATCAGGAGCCCAAGTCAGCACTCTTGAAGATCAGAGTTTGAACTAGAGTTTGATGTCTGTTTGGACCACCTTCCCAAAGTGGACCAATAATTGGTTGGATGGATGGATGGTTGGTCACATTTTATGCCCTTCTTGAAGGGACTCATGGCCAATAAAACATACCGATTTTCTTGTCATTTGGAAGGTGAGTGGCCCAATGGCTTGAGTCAGGACATTGGCTGATCTGTGCTTTGGGGAATTGACTTCACCTTCTGGGAATCGAAGTCCTAAATCCAAAGGTTGGGAAACATTGATCTAAACTGTAAAAACCCCAGGGTTTCAAAATTGTGTCCCCCCAGAAGTGGAAGTCAGTGAGAGGATCCCAGCCCCCAAACCAGAGGGGGTGGACAGTATCATCTCATGAACTTACCAGTCCTCTCTGCATGTCCTCAAGTCCTAGACTTCCTCAAAACAGAAGGCAGCTGGATCGTGTCCAAACGGCTGGTGGCTGTATGGCCTAAGTCCCACCAATGTTCCTCGCCAGCTCAAAAGCCTAGCTGGCTCTCAGATCCCATGAATGTTAATTTAGAGAGAGAGTGTGTGTCTCTGTGTAATGACTGGGAGACAAAACACAACAAGGAATAACATGCCTTGGCTAGGAAACAGGATTGTCAGAGCACAGAGAGAGAGACTGAGGCAGAGCATTTCCCATGACCCCGGTGCTGACTTAACAAAAGACAGAATGTGTCTAGAAATAGGAAGTGAAATACAGCATTGGTCTCATTTTAAACGCTTTCAAACCCATGCGCGGAAAGAAGGGGGACAAAGTTTGTGGGCTTTGGTGGCGCAGTGGTTCACCTGCTGCCCTGCATCCAAAAGGTGGTGAGTTCAATCCTGACCAAGATTTATTTATTATGCTTATATACTGCTTTACTAGTCTATTGACCACCCAAAGCGGTTTACAAAACAATCAAATAAATACAAAGCAAATCATAAGTACGGGGGAAGGGGAGGAGGAGGGGCAGGGGAAATACAACAACATACAGAAATAACAGTGCAAAATAGCATAAATAATACAAGTCACAATAAACTTTATAAAAAATCAAGTCATGTCAATAATACAATTGTTTGACTTACAAATACAAAAATCACGTCGTTATAAAGCAACACAACCTAACCCACTCACTGAGTCCGAAAACATGGAAGAAGTCCTTCAGCCCATGGTTGCGGGCGTCCTTTTGACACCCCCCCCCCTAACAAGGCTGGGAGGGAAAGATTGACTCAGCTTTCCATCCTTCCGAGGTCGGTAAAATGAGTACCCAACATGTTTGGGTGGGGTGGGGGTGGGGCAGAATGCTAATTGTGAACCACACAGAGAGCGCACTAAGCACTGTGGGGCGGTATATAAGCCTGATTACTTTGCTTTTTGTGATTGCTTTGTAATGGCTGAAATATTTCCCCCCAAACGTGAGTCATTTCTTTGACCGCATAATGCAGTGGTGAACCTATGGCAGAGGTGGCCCTCTGTGGGCACCCGTGCAGTCAACTCAGCACAGAGTTTGCCCAGCAGCCCAATTGGAGTGCTTCCTCCCTCCCCCAGCACAGAGTTCACCCCGCCTCTCTGCCCAGCAACCCAATGGGAGTGCTTCCTCCTTCTCCCAGCACAGAGTTTGCCCCGCCTCTCTGCCCAGCAGCCCAATAGGAGTGCTTCCTCCCTCCCCCAGCACAGAGTTCGCCCCGCCTCTCTGCCCAGCAACCCAATGGGAGCGTTTCCTCCCTCCCCCAGCACAGAGTTCGCCCCACCCCTCTGCTCAATGGAAGCGTTCCCTTCCTCCCCTGTTGCTGTGTTGGCACTTTGTGATAAATAAGTGGGTTTTGGGTTGCAGTTTGGGCACTCGGTCTCTAAAAGGTTTGCCATCACTGGCATAAAGAATTGACAGAAGAAAAACCATGCTGTCACGGTCAGGTTATCAGGCTCTTTGGTGACCTGATGGTGAGGAATAAGAAGTTAAAACATTTCCAGTCTAGCTGTCAACTGTTGAAAAGGCCTGTCTTGCCAATAAAACCTAGGGATTGGCGTCCCATCCCTTCCGAAGGTTTTAACTTGTTCAAGACAACCTTCCTCTGCCTTCTTTTCAGGAGCTGGAGTTCCTACGCGTGGCCAAGAAAGAGAAGCTGAGGGAAGCCACGGAAGCCAAGCGTAACTTGAGGAAGGAGATCGAGCGCCTCCGAGCCGAGAACGAGAAGAAGATGAAAGAGGCCAACGAGTCGCGCATAAGACTCAAGCGGGAACTGGAGCAAGCCAGACAAGTCCGGGTTTGTGACAAGGGTTGCGAAGCTGGCAGGCTGCGAGCCAAATACTCCGCCCAGGTGAGGACACAACTTGTGAGTTTTTTTTCTTCTGGTTGAATGTCACAAAAGACCCTCTCAAAAGATCGTATCTTGTTTAATTTTTTTTAGCAATTATTCTTATACTGTATAGGAGCACTAAGAGCAGGCCTAAGGCCCATGGGCTGGATCTGGCCCGTGGCACCATTTCATGTGGTCTCCCCACCCATCCAAGGGCATTTGAGAGAGCAAAATGGCCACTCCTTTGAAGCTGTTGGGACGGAATGGCCACCCCCACCCCATCATACAGGCAAGGCAAAATTGCCCTTGAAGCTGGGCAGTTCACAATGTCATTGGCATTCTTGCCTCCCAACATGCTGGGGACGCATTTGACCAACCTTGGCAGGATGGAAGGCTGAGTCAATCTTGACTCCCTGTCAGGATTGAACTCACAACTTTCTGGCTGCAGTACGGCCATTTAACTACTAGGGTTCATCTTTGCATCCCATTGGCAGAGGAGGTGGCCTGGGACTATGCAAAGCGTAGGGTCCCACCATCACCTCTGCCAGTAAGTTTTTTAGGGAAGCATACAAGAAAATGGAGAATGCTTTGAAGCCAGTCTGAAGCACATTCCAAGATGGCGGCTATAAAGGAGCTGAGCTGGTAGGTTCTGCTAGGTGAACCCATGCTCTTCTTCAGGCCAAGCACATGTTCATGAGATGATATTTCTCCCTGCTAAGAGGGACTGTGGTGGCTTAGTGGTTAAGATGCTGAACTTGATGATGGGAGTTCAGCAGGTCAACAGTTTGAGACCCTAGTGTTGCATGTCAGAGTGAGATCCCGTCATTTGTCCCCACTCCTGCCAACCTATCAGTTCGAAAGCAAGCAATTGCAAGTAGATAAATAGGTTCTCCTTCGTATAGTTTGTGAATCCACACTCATGGGTTATGCACCTGCGCAGAACAGCCGATCGGAGGCTTGAAAAGCTATTGGTCAAAAGTTTTGGCGGTAAGACCGCCCACCGTACCGCCCACCCTGAGGCGCCCGCGCGCCATTTTACCTCAGTTCTCTTCTTTCCGCCGTAGCAGCAGGACGATCGTTGAGAGCTTCCTCAATTTTTTCGCCCTTCTGAGGGAAAGTCTTTTGGCAAATTTCAACAATTTTTCTCGGTGATCTTGTCCTTCGGGCAGGATCGCCACCCCGGTGCTGTTTCTTCCTTCTGGTGGACTCAGTTACCTACTCGCTTCGGTCACCGTTTCCCCCCTCAAGGGGGTGGCGGCTGGCCAGCCCTTCGGGGTAACCGCGTTCCAGAAACTTCCGTTGGAAGAATTTTTTCTTTGATGGCCGCGGCCTTCAAACAGTGCTCGGCTTGCCTGAAAAAGTTTCCGGCTTCCGATGGGCATAGCCTCTGCCTTTTCTGCCTCGGAGAGTCTCATCAGAGCCAGTCTTGCCCCCACTGCAAGAAATTCACCCGTCTGGCTGTGCAAAACCGGAGCTACCGGCTCAAAGCGCACCTGATGGAACTCTCTCTGGCTCCCGTTGTGGCCGCTTCTACCTCGGCTAGCGTCTCTCAGCCTCCGCCGCCTTCGACCTCTTCTTCCGCCACCATCAAGAAGAAGAAGAAGAGGGACAAGAACGGAGACAAGAAAAAGAAGCGCGGGTCGGAGAAGAGGCGATCGCTCCCGCCTACTCCTCACACCCCTGTGTCTTCGGGACCTTCGCCACCATACTCGGTCGCGAGATGTCCGTCTCCTGGGTCCTCCATCTGGGGAGGACGGTCCTCCTCGGGTTCGCCTGAAAAAGGACGCAGGGCTGGGGCTCCAGCTCGCCCACTTCAGGTACTCCCGTCACCGCCTCGTGGGAGGGCCCGCTCGCCTATGAGGCAGGCCTCCGTCTCCCCAAGGCCCAGGACTCCGACGCTCGACGACGCGGCGATCACCATGCCGGCCACCATTCCGTCGCCGATTTTACCGGCCACCGTTTCGTCGCCGACCCAGCCAGCCACCGTTTCGTCGGCCACCGTTTCGTCGCTCCCGACGGTGGGGGACCCTTCCCACAGGGAGTTTCTGAAGGAGATGTTTGAGGTCATGGCTCAGACTTTTGCCAACCGGTTTAAGACCTCCATGCCTGCAGCCTCTGCGGCTCCGGTACCGACCACCGCAAGCCCCAGGGATGCTGGCCCTGCTGTGGCCCCACCGACCTCCCGAGGGTCGAGTGTCCGCTCCGCTGGCCCACCCACATCGTCGCGGATTGGTCCAGACGTTGAAGCGGTGGACTCCCATCCCGTCGGCCCGCCCAGGCCGTACTGGCGCGGTCCCGACGTGGATGTAAGAGTTCCTCCCTTGTCCTCCGATGACTCCAGTGCCTCTTCGGAGGAGGACGAGGGAGACGTCGACGGCGAGCGGACGCCGGACCAGGCCATCGGCGTGGTTGACCCACCGCGTGGTGAGGATCAACACTCGCTCACAGCCATGCTGACGCGCCTGGGAACCGCGTTGAACCTGAAGGTGGACCAGCCGCCACTGGAAGGTGAGGACCAAATGACCGCAAAACTGGACAGGCGTGCGGTACGGCCGGTCCATATCACCATGCTTCCTTCCATGCTGACGTCGGCGAAGGCAACATGGAGGAAGCCGGTGTCGGCGCACTCCGTTTCGTCCAGGCTCGACGGCATGTATAGAGTCCTGGACGAAAACGTCGAGTTCCTGCAGGCACATCCCCTGCCGAATTCCCTGGTGGTCAAGGCCTTCCAACACAGGACGGCCACCAGCGGGTTCCCGGTTCCGTCGACCCCGGAGGGGAAGAAGTTGGACGCGGTGGGCCGCAAATTCTACGCCACCGGTTCCCTCTTCCTCCGCGCCGCCAACTACTCGGCTGCCATGGGCCTGTACCAGTCTCACCTCTGGGAGCGGGTGAAGGCCGAAATGGCGACGTTACCTGCCGACGCCCAGAAACGGATCGACGCGCTGGCATCCGAGGGCTATTTCCTGGCGGAGCAACAGATGCGAACCGCCAGGCATATAAATGACTATGCGGCGAAGGACATGTCGTCTGCGATCCTGCTCCGCCGCCACGCCTGGCTTAGGGGCACCTCCCTCGATGATGCTATGAAGAAGCTCATCGAGGAGTTTCCCTTCGACGGGCAAGGCCTTTTTGGGCAAGACACGGACAAGGTCCTCAATGAAATGCGGCAGACCAACTCCACCGCCAAATTTCTGGGGCTCACCATGCCGGCTCCGCCTGCCAGGCCGAGGTTCCAGCCCTTCATGCGGCGCTACCAGGGGAACCCGCAACAACAGGGTGGCCCCGTAGAGCAGCCCAGGTCTGGCTCTTACAAACAACGACGCCAGCACAAGCCGCGCTACCAACCCTACGGACACGGCAAGCATTTGGACGCTAAGTCCAAGTCGCGCGTTTGAAGCTGCGACGGCCGAGTCTCTCACGCTCCATCTCCCGTACCTCCCCCTCCGGAACTTCCTTCAGGTATGGTCGGGCATCACGGACGACCAGTGGGTCTTAAGGATCTTGTCCTCTGGCTACGCCATCGAGTTCGTGCGGGCGCCTCGGGTAGGAAGACATCGTTTCACCACCTCGTCCCCCCATTTGGAGGAAGAAATATCAACTCTTCTGTCCAAGGGAGCCATCGAGCGGGTGGCCCCGCCCGATTGGGACAACGGCTTCTACTCGAGGTACTTCGTGGTCCAGAAGAAGGACGGAGGACTTCGCCCGATCCTGGTCCTGCGCCGCCTCAACAAATGCATCCACACCAGGAAGTTCCGGATGGTGACCCTGCAGACCGTCCTTCCCCTCATCAACAAGGGGGACTGGTTCACAGTCATAGACCTCAAGGACGCTTACTTCCATGTCTCCATCCTCGAGGAGCACCGGAGGTTCCTTCGATTCCGCATCGGCGATTCGGTTTACCAGTACCGATGTCTACCGTTCGGTCTGCCCACGGCACCGCGAGTCTTCACCAAATGCATGGCTATGGTGGCCGCCTTCCTTCGCCAGCGGGGAATCAGGGTCTTCCCATACATCGACGACTGGTTGATCGTATCCCCCACCAGCTCGTCGGCCATTCGGGACACACAGTTCACGGTCCACCTCATGGAGAGTCTCGGCCTCAGGATCAACTTCACCAAATCGAAGCTGATCCCCTCTCAACGCGTCGAGTACATCGGAGCGGTACTCGACTCGCTTGCCACCAGAGCCTTTGCACCCCAGAAGCGCCTGCAGGACATCACGCAGGGAGTGAACGACCTACGCACCAAACCGTGCATCCGGGCGAAAAAGGCTCAAAGACTGCTAGGCCTTATGGCCTCAACGACGGCTGTGGTCCCTCACGCCAAGTTAAAGTTCCGGTCCCTACAGTCGTGGCTTCTGCACGAATTCGATGCGCTCCGGGAGAGTCAGTCCAAACGGCTAACTCCGTCCCCGGAGCTGAGGGACCAGCTGGTGTGGTGGACGACACCACTCAACGTGGCAACGGGGAAGAGTTTTTACCCCCCGCAACCTTCGCTGCAAATATTGACCGACGCAAGCAACCTCGGCTGGGGGGCTGCCTGCGGGACTCTCACGGTCAACAACCTTGGTCGCCTCAGGAGATGGTGCACCATATCAACTACTTGGAGCTGCTGGCCATTTGGAAGGCCCTCCGTTCCTTCGAGACCTTGCTCATGGGCAAGGCGGTCCAAGTGGCCTCGGACAACACCACGGCTGTGGCGTACCTGAACAAGCAGGGAGGAACACGATCCACCACCCTTCTTTACCTCGCTGTGCAACTCTGGGAGTGGTGCCTGGAGAGGCACATCTTCCCGATTGGAGTGCACATTCAGGGCAAGCTGAATGTCCTGGCCGACCATCTCAGCCGCCTCACCTCGACGACCCACGAATGGGAACTGAACGACGAGGTGTTCCAGTCGCTCTGTGAGGCCTGGGGGACACCGAACATCGACCTCTTCACATCGGAGTCCAACACGAAATGCCACAGGTACTGCTCCAGGGCGGGCATCGGTGCCAACTCCGAGGGCGATGCCTTCATGAAATGGTGGGATCAGGACTATTTCTACGCTTTTCCTCCGTTTCCCCTGGTCCAGAAGGTCCTCACCAGAATGCTCCAGCACAGGACCAGAGCCATCCTAGTGGCCCCAGCATGGCCTCGCCAACCATGGTTTCCGCTGCTGTTGCGCATGTCATCTCAGTATCGCACGCTACCGGAGTCACCGACGCTCCTCCAGATGGAGCAGGGCCAGCTCCACCACTCGGACCTGCCCAGCCTCCACCTCACCGCGTGGAGGATAACCCCAGACTGTCCAGGATCCTGGAACTAGCCAGGCGCCCGTCCACAAGGAAGTCCTATGCTTCCAAATACAGACGCTTTTGTGCTTTCCTGGCAGCTCAGCAGACCCCCCTCTCGCAGGTGGAACTGCAGGACGTCCTCCAGCTGGCAGAGTCTGGCCTCAGCATCGCCTCCATCCGAGTACACCTCGCAGCGGTGGTGGCTCACTCTCCAGCTGGCTCGCCCGCTTCTGGCGCTTTCCGCGACCAAACGGTGAAACACTTCCTCAAGGGATTGCGGAACGCCTTCCCGCCGGTCAGGACTCCGACGGCCCAATGGTCACTCTCTACCGTCCTTAACGCGCTCACCAGGACTCCTTTCGAGCCCATGGCTACCGCGGATGCTCGTCTCCTCAAATGAAAGACGGCCTTTCTGGTGGCCATCACGTCTGCTCGACGAGCTGGTGAACTGGTCGCCCTGCGGGCGGACGCACCCTTTCTCCAGTTCTTCAATGACCGTGTGGTGCTCCAACCGGACATCACCTTCCTCCCCAAGGTGGTCTCCCAGTTTCATATGGCACAGACTATCTCCTTGCCAACATTCTTCCAGAACCCCGCTAACGCCCAAGAAAGGACTTGGCACACGCTGGATGTCAAACGGGCTTTATTGTTTTACACCAGCAGGACAAGGGAGTTCAGGAAGTCGCAACGCCTTTTCATGGCGTATGGGGGCAAGTCCAAAGGTGAACCCCTCTCAGCGCAGCGGTTCTCCAAATGGATCACCTCTACCATCTACTTGGCCTACGAGTCGGCATCGCTGCCCCCTCCACCGCATGTCAGGGCACACTCTACCAGAGCGGTTGCAACGTCCACGGCCTTTCTGGAGGGCACACCGCTTGAGGACATCTGTAAGGCTGCCACCTGGTCCAGACCTTCTACATTTGTCCAGCACTACAGGATGGACACCAGAGCCACTGCGGACGCCAGGCTTGGCCGTGTCGTCCTCACTCGGGGGCTCCGGGCCCATCACCCTTGACAGTTCACCCTGCCTGACCGTCATCATCTTCATCGTGGGATCATCTCATCCGACTGCCCACCGACCAAGTAAGTGTGAGCTTGCTAATCTCCCATGAGTGTGGATTCACAAACTATACGAAGGAGAAAGTTCGGTTTCACTTACCAGTGATAACTTTTGTTCTTCGAGTATATAGTTTGTGAATACACACTACCCACCCTGCCTCCCCTCTTGAGCTGCACGGATGAGATCAATTGGTTTATCCTGTGCTTGGCTTAAGTATGGAACTGAGGTAAAATGGCGCGCGGGCGCCTCAGGGTGGGCGGTACGGTGGGCGGTCTTACCGCCAAAACCTTTGACCAATAGCTTTTCAAGCCTCCGATCGGCCGTTCTGCGCAGGCGCATAACCCATGAGTGTGTATTCACAAACTATATACTCGAAGAACGAAAGTTATCACTGGTAAGTGAAACCGAACTTACCTTTTCGGTGGACAAGGTAACAGTGTTACATGTCCTCTGTTGTCTAGTCATGGCTGCCACATGGCCACTGAAACGTCTGCAGATGCATACAGCGCTGGCTCTTTGGCTGTAAACAGAGATGGAGAGACAGCTGTAGAGTGGGACATGACTGGCTTTTGAGCAAGGGAGTTCTTTATTTAAAGTGAAATACTTAAGGCAGGGGTGTCTAAACTACGGCCCGTGGGCCGGATCCAGCCCCTGATGCCAATTCATCCGGCCCACGAAGCCCTTGTTGCTCCTGGAAGCAGAAGTAAAACACACCCGTATGGGCACGTTTTACTTCCGCTTCTATGGGCAACAAGGGCTTCGGGGTGGATGAATTGGCGTTGGGGGCCAGATCCTGCCCATGGGCCATAGTGACAGGCCAACGGCCCAAAACGTTTGGGCACCCCTGACTTAAGGAGTACTTTTTGCCAGTTGCACAACCACCCCCAACCCACAAATGAGTTTCCATGGTGGTGTTGGGATTCAAGTCCAGGTCTCCCAATCCATTGCACCATACTACCAGCCTACACCTATGTTTAATAGACTCTCCCTAAACCAGTGGGAGAGAGCGTCATTCATCCATGGAGTCTATAGCAATAGCATTTATACTTTACATACCACTCCCACGGTGCTTAAATCATTCTCTGGAAGGTTCACAAGGTAATTAAGCATCTGGCCCCAAACGTGTTGGTTACTCAGTTTATTAATTTCAGAAGGATGGAAGGTTGAGTCAATGGGATTGAACTCGGATCGTGAGCTGAGTTTGGGCCGCTACACACGTCCTTTGCCCGCCACGATTCCTTTCAGTTCATCGCGTCGTACCTTCCGATACTATTCCAGGGATTAGACCTAGAAAACCTGGCGCCCTTCCCCTGAACCACCGCCCTTCCTAGCAGAAGCGGGGGGAGGCAGGACTCCGCTATAGAAACCCTGATCAAAAAACCCTACCCTCTTTGATTACTATTATTTTTTTAAAATTCGGAAGGCGATTGCACCGGCGGCCCCGTTTGGGCGGCCTGCCAGGGCTCAGCAAGAAAGCGGAAGCAGGAAATGGGAAGAGGGTTTCCTGCCCCAAGGATCACGGGGTGTCTTGCTGATAAGCGGCGCTCAGACTACATTATAATCAGATTCCACGCACTTGGCCGGCCAACGTCGACTTGAGCAGGAAGGTTTTAGGGCGGGGAAGAATTCCACAGCGTTTGCATTCTTTGGCCCGGCAGGTTCATGGCAGCGGTTGGTCGGTCGTAACCACGACAGGGAGTTTTCACATCTGGATTTCCTCCCCCCCCCCAATCCCTATATTCCTTTGTCGGAGTTGAAAAGCAAGGAGGAAGGGGGTGGATTTAAGGCATCTGCCTGCCACTAGAAGACCCCCTGCCCCATTTCCCAGCTGCCGGGTCGACCCAGGAGGTCTTGTGTTTCAGCGTGAGAGAGGATACATCTGTCTCTCTGGTTTCTTAATTTAGCAGAGCTGACGGCTTAGCTGTGCTTGCCTTAAGGAATGACAGGGGGGGGGGGACGGGGACGGTTGAGTCTGGAGTAGGTCAAAAGAAGAAAGGCCGATGGTTTCTAAAAGCAGTCCGGGGAGTGAGCAAATGGAAGAATTTATTCCTTAGCCCCGTGATGGCGAAGCTCGGCATTCCAGGTGTTCTTGGGACTTCAATTCCCAGAAGCCCAAGTCTCTGTGAATCCACACGAGTGGGCGCGCATGCCCATTCGTGTGGCTTCACAGAGACTTGGGGGGGGGAGCATTCAACAATGACGTGACCCTCGAAGGGGGGGAGGAGGGGTCTGCCATCTGAATTACGGAAAATTACATGGGGGCCAGATCAAAGATTACATACTCCATTTGGAGCTGCTGTGGTTTCGAAACCTGGTGCTTTTTTAGGTTTAGAAATGATCTCTGGGAATTTTGATCCGATTTGAGATTATTGAATTGATTGTGCAGCCTATTTCTAGTTCACCAATAGTGAAAAGCTCTAAAAATTAGAGTTTCGATACAAAACCTCTGGATTACGTAATTTTAAAAGGGTGTGTGCGTTCAAAGCGAAAATTACAGTCGGATTATATGGGGGGTGGAAGGGGTCAATTTCCCCCCAAAAATGTATCACGTAATTGTTGAATGGCCCCTTGGTCTTCTGGCAATTGAAATCCAAAAATACACGTAGTAAACCCATTCGTGTGGATTCACAGAGACTTGGGCTTCTGGGAACTGAAGTCCAGGAACACATGTAAAACCCATTCATGTGGATTCACCTCTCTACTTGGGCTTCTGGGAACTGAAGTCCATGAGCAGCTGGAGTGCCAGGGTTCGCCATCGCGGTCTTAGCCTCTTGCGATGTGAGCCAGCAGCCATTCTGGAGACAACTTCCTAACTCGCTGCTCCATTTTGTACAGCCTTTGAAGTAAGAAAATGTTCAAAGGAGGCTTGAGATAGGGTGGAAAGAGGGGGTTCAGAGAGTAAGGGGAGAAGTAACAAAATTGGATTTTGCTGTAATTAGCGGGATCTGCATAAATGTGGAAGGCTTTCACTATAAATTATGTACGAGGAGAGTCTAGATCAAGGAGCGGTTATGCCTTGGAACGCTTCCTTCATCGTATATGCAATTCAGGAGGAGAGTTTGGTTCGGTGTAGTAGATAAAAGAAGGCTATAGTGGCTCTAGTGGTTAAGATGCTGAGCTTGACGACTGGAAGGTTGGCAGGTCAGCGGTTCGAGACCTGAATACTACACGACGGAGTGAGCGCCTGTCTCTGTCCCAGCTCCTGCCAACCTAGTAGTTCGAAGGCAAGAAATTACAAGTAGATAAATAGGTACCACTTTGGTGAGAAATGCCACATGACCATGGAAACATCTGTAGATGCAAACAGCACTGGCTCTTTGGCTGTAAACGGAGATGAGTACTGAACTCTAGAGTCAGATACAATTGGCTTTGAGCAAAGGAGACCTTTACCTAGTAGATAAAAGTGTCAGACTAGGACGCAGGGGGGCCAGGGTTCAAATCCATGCTTCGCCATGGAAATACCATACAAGGTGGTAACAGTAAATCACTCTTTGGAGATCCCACATATCTCAAAATAACTATTAAGTTGGAAGCTGTGTGATGTTGCATAAAAATAGGAATGTTTTTCCTCCCCAAGTAGTTGGAACTGTCCCAGAAGATGTCAGCTGGGCAGGAGTGTGGGCCCCAGTAGAATTTATTTCCATGAAAATTCAGAGTTGCTTTGTACGTTGCTAAAGGTGCAGCCATTTTCCATCGAGCCCAAACGGAATAAGTGAGTGCAATGTAGATAACAGCCTAACACCATGATGGTGAACCTTGGCACTCCAGATGTTCTTGGACTTCAATTCCCAGAAGCCCAAGCACCCCGTAAATCCACACGAATGGGTTTACTGCGATTCATCCATCTCACGCTGCCCTTGTCGCTCCCAGAAGCGGAAGTAAAACGCACCTGTACGGTTAAGACTCTTCTGGGTTAACCCTTTCTCTGTATGGGCACGTTTTACTTCCACTTCCAGGAGCGGCGATGGCAGCATGGGCCGGATGAATCGTAGTAAACCCATTTGTATGGATTCACAGAGTGCTTGGGCTTCTGAGAATTGAAGTCCAAGAACATCTGGAGTGCCAAGGTTCGCCATTGCGGGTCTATAAGGATGGATGTTGTCAGCACAGCATGGTCACTACCATCAAAGGTGGACGAACACGCCCGATTCAATCCTGTCATCTTAAGGCAGAGCTCAGAAATTTGCTAACAGTCCCGTGGGGACAGCAGTAAGTAGAAGTGACAATGAGTTCTACCTTGACCAGAGGCAGCTTCCCAGGTTCTCATAGAATCACTGAGTTGGAAGAGGCCTTTTAGGACCTCAAGTCCAACCCCCTGCTCAAGGCGGGAATCTAAATCAAAGGAGATATGAGAGATGGTTGTCTAATTCTCTCTTCAATGTTTCCAGCATTTGAGTGTTTACCACCTCTTGAGGCAGTTGGGTCCACTTGTACTGCTCTAACCTTGAAGACTGGAACCTTTTAATCTTCATCTTGAAGGGAAAGGGTTTAAGTCCATACTAGAATACATAGGTGGAAGGTTCCAGGTATCCCTTCCCAGTCTCCCTGAAGGAAGTTCTGGAGACCCACCTCCATTAAGAGTTGTGAGATCCTGCTTTTGAGTTGCTCCTTTGTTTTCATCCTAGATCGAAATCAGTGCTAGAAGACATGGTTGGAAGGTCCCATGTGATCCTTCTCAGGTCCCCCCCGCATGAAATTCTGGCTATCCCTCCTCTATTAAGAGTTGGGAGATCCTGCTTTAGAGGTGCTGTTTATTTTCATTCTAGATCAGTGGTTCCCATTGTGGGGCTCATGCCCCACAGGGGGACTTCAGTTCCCAGAAGCTGTTGGCTGATCAGTGCTTTGGGGGAATTGAGGTCCAAAAACCAAAGGTTGGAAAACGCTGGCCTAGAACAAAGTCTAGAAGACATGGTTGGAAGGTCCCGGGTATCCTTTCCAGTCTCCCCGTATGAAATTCTGGAGACCCACCTCCATTAAATGTTGAGAGAACCTGCTTTTGAGTTGCTCTTTTGTTTTCATCCTAGATCAAACCCAGTGCTCGAAAACATGGTTGGAAGGTGGAAGGTCCCAGGTGTCCTTCCCAGTCTCCCTGCATGAAATTCCAGAGAACCACCTCTATTAAGAGTTGGGAAAGCTTGGTTTTGAGTTGCTGTTTATTATCATTCTAGATTGAACCCAGTGGTAGAAGACATGGTTGGAAGGACCAGGGTGTCCTTCCTAGTCTCCCCCCCCCCATGAAATTCTGGAGACCCACCTCGGTTAAGCATTGGGAGATCCTGGTTTTGACTCTCTCTTTTTTCATTCTAGATTGAAGACCTGCAGGTGAAGCTCCAGCACGCGGAGGCCGACCGAGAGCAGCTGCGTGCGGATCTGTTGCGGGAGAGGGAAGCCCGGGAGCACCTGGAAAAAGTGGTCAAGGAACTTCAGGAGCAACTGTGGCCTAAACAGTGTGATTTGTCCACCAACGAACACGCAACAAAAGACATGGGAAACTAAGCCAGTGTCAAGAAACGCCATGGCACCAGGTCTAAATACATAGGCCAGACTTTGACAAAATATGCACAGTAAGGGGGAAATGTGTGGGAAAGAGAGAGAAAGAAAGAGAAAAAGAGAGACGAATTAATAAAACTAGACTTTTTTTATTAATTAGAGGACAAATGTTACTCTTTATAACAGAAGCACTGAATTCCACCTCTTTCTTTCCCTCGATCCATATAGCACAACATCCTTCTATGCCTATAACAATGAAGCGGGTTTGTGAACCTAAAACTCATTTTTTGAGTCTGCTGGCAAACCCAACAACCGCAAACTAAACGCCACAATCTCGGAAACCCTTCTCTCTGTCTTTCTCTCGAGCGCATCCAAATGAAAATCAACAACAAAGACCAGCAGCCAAACTCTGAGAACATTTCCCCCGAGATTAAGACAACAACAAAAAAAATGAAGGGGGGGACAAAATATATATAAACCCTTTTGTTATAAGCTATTAAAAAACCCCGCAAAAACAGTCGAATCATGAAGATGTGGTGTTATAACCATTGGAAAAAAAAGTTCTTATGCTTAAATTTGTACAGACAAATTGTTACGAGTGTTCGGTTCTTACATCGCAAAACGTGTTGGAAAAAGCCATGACCATTTTAAACCAGGCAATTCCTATCTGAGGATTTCGAATCTGGGTGTGTGGATTATTTTTTAATTTTCTTTCCCTCCCTTGCTTCAAACTCTTCACATTTTTCACGGTTCGCACCGAGAGAGGAAGAAATGTTGGTGGAGAAAGTAGGGAGCCAAGGGCAGATGGGGATAGAAAGCGATCCTAAAGGAACCCAGCCTTACGAAATTCAGTGTTTTGTTTGCCACATGTTTGATGGTTCCGTTGTTCAACGGATGCGTTTCAAAGACTTGCGCTTCACTTCGGGGGAAACCAGTGGAATATTCTCAAAAGGGGAGAGATTTTGCCCGAGGGAAAGAAACGCAAAACCTAGAAACGAGTCGGTGGGAAGAGAAGGTTGTGCATTTTTGGAAAACCCATTCTTTCCGTTTCCTCGGTGGACTCGTTCTCATTTTTATCACCACCTCAGAAATGTCAGTATTCCTGCGTGAGAATTTCGCTATCCCGCAAAGAATGCTCCTCATTGTATTAAAAGACAAAAAAACAACAATGATGTATTGCTGCTGTGAATAAGCCTACATTTCTTATTCTTTTAGGAGATTTTGTTTTGGGGTTGTTGGGGTGTTGTTTTTTTAAACATGGGATTTTTTTTTTTACTCAACGTGACAAATACTTTAATATTGGGATTTATGCCGCGTTCCTCCCAAAGTTTATCCCATGATGGTTATGCAAATATGCAGTAAGTAATAAAACTCAGGGCAGAATCCTAACCCCAGTGGGAGTCTGAGCTTCTACATAAATGGGGCCAACATTTTCTTAAAACGTCATTTGTACAGAACTACAAAAATGTTGTTTGTAAGGGTTATTATTCCCCCCTCCCCCTGGTCTCCTTTAAGAGACACTTAATTGTTAACGGTTTAGATGGGGTTTTTAATCAACCTGTTTTAAACCTATGCTCCTTTGGGATCAACTCATGTTGACTTTTTAAGAACAAGGTGAAGGCAGTGTTACAAAACAATAGCCATTGCAGTTAATTTTTGGTGATATAGGAAGGTTCCTAGAGTGTGTTCTCTAGTGTTTGTGGTCACAGCAGTTCTGAGCTAAGAATCAGGGATGCCGAGGTCGTGGCTAGTTCTCCCCTCGTCACGTCAGAGTTATTTCAGTCAAAAACTAGCAGAGAAACAACAAAAACAGAGGTTCCCAACCTCATGGGCCTCCACCCCTCCAAGTGCTTTTGAGAAACAAAATGGCCACCCCCTTTGAAGCTGTTGGGACAAAATGGCCGCCCCCATCATGCAGGCAGGGCAAAATGGCCATCCGGCCCTTGAAGCTGACTGAGAGAGCGTGACCCGGCCCCCGGCTTGAAAAGGTTGGGGAAACCTTTGGTGAGGAAGGCGGTATATAAATATAACAAATAAAATAAACCCTGAACTAAAACATCACCACAGTCTATTTGCACCATATATGATATCTCACATTGTCAACAGTGAAAAAAATAGGTCTACTATGTTAGCACAATATCTAATGCTCCCAAGCCCAAACAGACTTCCTAGCAGAAGATGTGTGTAATAGCAACAGTAATTACAGTTATATACCACCCCCATGGTACTTAGTGCGCTCTCTGGACAGTTCACAAGATGATTAGCATTTTGCCCCGATCATGGTGGGTATTCCTTTTATTGACCTCCAAAGAATTGAAGGTTGAGTCAACCTTGAGCCTCGGTCGGGTTCGATCTCACCAGGCCAGCAATTTGGGCTACAACCCAGTAGTTTAACCACTGCACCACAAGGGCAATGATTGTGAATTGCCTTGTTCTTTTGTTGCTTCAGGCTGTCTCGCTGCAACAAGGCACCTCGACAAAGCATTTCCCTGGGAGGGTTTCGCTCCTCCAGTTTGAGAGTGAGACTATGAGTGCGTTTCCCTTCTGTGAAACTAACTAAATTAGTGTTCCCCCCATGCAAAGCCCTTTCACACTCGCCCAGAAGAAGCACAAAACTGAGCACAACCACGCAACACTACTCATCTGAGACTCCCCATTTCTAAAGGTCCATGCAGCAAGGCAGCAGCTGATAATAATAATGTTGAGTAATCTGTGTGCAAACATTGTTCTTGCAAATATGGAAACTCTACTTAAGGCTGTTAGAAAGTATCTTGCTCTTGTGCACCAGGAGAAGAATTCTGCAGTGATCTACACCCCTACTTGTGAACCTAGTCTCTTCTGCCCAAATTGCAAATTCTTACCTAAATTCTTTTTTTCTAGAATTGTTTCACAGATCGGCTGGTCGGCCGCTTACCAAGAACTAGCGCCGTGCACATTAGAGGCCACAGTAAGCTAAGTTGTCTGTGGGAATTCTTGGAGTTGTAGTTCAAAAGCAAAAAAAATTCTACACCCAACAGATGTGCCATTGGGAATTTTTGGACTGCGAAGCCCATGATTCTCCGTGCTGTGAGTTCTAGTTGAGTGACAGGTGCCAGGCGCCTGTCACTCAGCTGCAACTCCCAACATGGAGAATTATGGGCTTTGCAGTCCGAAAATTGCAGTCCAGAAATTCCAAATGGCTCATTCCTACTGTATATTTCTATTTAAGAGGAGCTGTCATACGTATTAGCATTTTCTCCTCTCCCATCCCATTTCCCTGCATTCTTGAACACTGAAGGAGAATTGTCCTCTACAACCAAAACTATTTTTCTCCAGTATGCAAAATGCGGCTGCCTGTCCTAAAATTAAAGTATTCCTTTACAGTACACTAGAGAGAACGCACTATGTATTAATTATTTTTTTATAAAAAAACAACACAATTTTATTATCCATTCTAATAGCCATTGTAAGTACGAGGATTGAAAAGGAAGAAAGGGGTGGGGTTGGGACAGGAAAAAAATAAAAAGATATATTAGAAACATCAGGATACTAGACAGAAATTAAATACTGGAAACAGTTTTATGGATTAATTTGCATGCTTGTCTAGAGTCTGGTATCTCCCTACCTAAAGCGCAATGCAAAAATGGATTTATCGGTTGTGTTTATGCAGTTATTTTTTTAATGTGAGGATTTTTTTAAAAAAAGAAATTGCTTCTTTGTATGTTTTTTTTCTGCAGTTATTAAAAGAAAACCATATGCATGGAATTAAAATCTTTGCCATACATGTATTAATTAATGGGCATTATTACTGTCTTATGTAAAGGTGCATTTAAGGTTTTTTTGTCTGATTTTTTTCCCCCTCAGCCATATGAATTTCCAGGATGTGTACTGCCTTTTTAAAGTTTTCGGTTGTTTCTTCAAGAGGTACAAAAAAAAAAAAATTCTAATCCAGAGATATTGGGGGGGAAATTCACTCAGGAGAAACTGTTGTTTATTTTTCAAAGTTTATATGTTGTCTCTCTTCCAATCTGTGGTGGGGATGGAGGAAACTAGAAGTAACCTTTGGGAAATGATGTTCCTTTCATTTCATTGAGCTGAAATAACATATGGAAGGCTTTGAGACTCTCATTTCAGGGGAACTCTCGACTTGGAATCAGCTGCTGATATAGAATCACAGAATAACTGAGTTGCGATGGCCAGTCTTGGTACTCCGGGTGTCCTTGGACTTCAATTCCCAGAAGCCTTGATCAAGAGGTGTGTTGACTTGGGCTTCTGGGAATTGAACTCCAAGAGCACCTGGAGTGCCAAGGTTGGCCATCACTGTATTAGGCCATTGAGTCCAACCCTGTGCTCAATTCAGGAATCCAAATCACTGCAGGTCTGATAGATGGTGGTCCAGCTCAAAATATGTCAATTTTCCTTACAATACCAGGAGCTAGACAACACTCAGTCCTCTGGATGTGGTCCAGACGTATCTATCATCATTAGCCAACAAAACCACCAGTGAAGTTTCGATGTAGTCCAACAAACATCTAGAGGACCATCTCTAAGATAGTCCATATCTTCTGGAGAAGATGGTCCACCATTGCTAAACTAGCTAAGAAATGTGTGTGGTTGCCTGGAATGAGGGCTTTGAAGCTCTTTTGGTACTTTCTAGACCAGTGATGGCCAAACTTGGCACTCCAGATGTTCTTGAACTTCAATTCCCAGAAGCCTTGATCAACAGGTGTGTTGACTTGGGCTTCTGGGAATTGAAGTCCAAGAACACCTGGAGTGCCAAGGTTCACCATCACTGTTCTAGACCATACAGCTATGCCAGAGAATATGAAACAGGGAGGCTCAGTTGCTACATCTCAAATAATAATGAGTTCTAGTATGCATGAGGTTCCTTGGCCCAAGAGGTCACAAGCCAAAGGTATAAAGTTGAAAAGCCATTGCTGCATCCATTGGGTTCTCTTACTTCGAGGCCCTTGCACAGATTCAAAGCCCACTCCATTGTTTCTTCTGCCACCAAACACGCCCAATCTTTTGGCCAAACTAAAGCCATGCCAGCAAAGGGGATCAGGATTACAACCTGTTTTGCCCACTGTCTAGCAATAAGCTTCTTACCCAACAGTCTCTGCTAACCCAATTCTGGGCCCAGCCAAAGCATGCAATGGTGAAATCCAACTTGGCATCTACAATGCAAACTACACACTGACAGATGTTGGACCCAACAGATGTTTCAGACTTTAATCCCCCAAATTCAAACTGTGTCATCACAGCTTTTACGAAAAGCTATTTTTTTAAAAAAAAAAGTTGAAAAATCATCTCCATGATATTGCATGCTCTCTTATTAGTTCCTACTTTACCAGGCCAATAGTCACACAACAGATCAAACAGTGAAAATGGTGAATGCCCTAGTTCAGTGATGGCCAACCTTGGCATTCCAGGTGTTTTTGGACTTCGATTCCCAGAAGCCTTGATCAGCAGGAGTGCTGATTTGGGCAAGGACAGGGTTGGCCATCACTGAACTAGCTCTTACTCCCAACACCTTGATCTTGGTCCAGTCTGCCTGCAGCACATTGTAAGAGCGAGCTGTGACATATGCTCTTCAAACATGGTGCATTCGTACAGATTAATGGTGTGAGAAAGGTAACAGTACCACATACAACATCGAAATCTCATTCGAATAGCTGATAATCTTGTTCCAGGTGTGCATTCATGTTAATTTCAATTTTTTTAGCCTACTGGCAAAAATCCAGTTCAAAAGGTTTTCTCCACTCCATAGTCAGACAATTATGAAGAAACAGAATGTACAAACAGTCCACAGAAGATTTCTCCGCCCAGTCTCTTGCCTTTCGGTTGATGGACACAATCAACCAAACATTGATTTCTGTCCAAGCACCAATGAAATAAAGATGAGTGGTGGAATTTTTAGTCCTCATTGAGAAATAGTTGTATTGAGCATTATAAAATGGCGTTCTAATTCATAATATGTCAGTTTTCCTTACAATACCAGGAGCTGGACAACACTCAGTTCTCCAGATGCGGTTCAGACTTAGTATCCAATTATATCTAGCCAACAGAACCATCAGTGAAGTTTTGATGCAGTCCAACAAACATTTAGAGGGTCATCTCTAAGACAGTCCATATCTTCTGGAGAAGATGGTCCACCATCGCTAACCTAGCTAAGAAATTTATGTGGTTGCTTAAAATGAGGGTGTTGATGCTCTACTGGGATTTTTGGATTCTTAAAAGAGTACAAATCCCATAATTCTCCATTTTAGAAGTTCTGCTTAGCCTTCAGGTGATGCACATGGTGATATCTTCAGGTGATTCCTCAATGTGGTGCACCTGGGAGAAAGGCTTTGGCTGGAAGACCCTGAGGTTGAGCTTGGCCTAGCTTCCTGTTGAGAAAGAAGGCTCCCAGCTTGCACTGGGGCAGGAACAAGAAGCTTCGTGCTAGGCCTAGTTCAATTTCAGTATCTTACAGTTTAGGCCAATGGTGGCGAACCTTGGCACTCCAGATGTTCTTGGACTTCAATTCCCAGAAGCCCAAGTCAGCACTCCTTCTGATCAGGGCTTCTGGGAATTGAAGTCCAAGAACACCTGGAGTGCCAAGGTTGGCCACCACCAGTTTAGACCTTTTCTTCCAAGTGAACCAAATTTAGGTGTCGGTAGGGTAGATAGAACACCTGAAATGGAGAATTACAGGATTTGTAGTCTTAAGAAATCTGAAAATCCCAACTCTAGTTCCAAATATTCTAGATCAGTGTTCGGGACAACTGTGTGGAAATTCATGGTAGGAAATACTGCACTATTGCAATTTTTCAACCCCCTAAGACTCAGTCCAAAGCTGCATACCGCCTCCATTGAGTAGACGGAAGTCAGGTGTGAATTTTCCTTCACCAGATCCAATGGACATAATAACCTTGTACCCATCTGCCATCAAAATGGGTAGACCATACCCGTCAAGCGTGGCTCTGCAAAATACGGGAAATTACTGCACATGCATGCAGTAACCTGTTTGCGCATGCGCACCATGGGTGCGCATGCGCAGTAACCCCTTTCCTCGCCGTTCAAATATGGGATGGCAGCGGGAAAGAGGAAGAACAAGCGCTGGAAAACGGAAAATCCCGGCCAATACGGGATACTTGACAGGTATGGGGTAGACCGACAATACTTGCTGAAGGTGCTCAGTAAAAGGGAAATTACAAAACTGTGTCTATATCATCATGTTTTTGCTCTTCTAAGTAGCTAATCAGATCTATTTGCTGTTATAGGCAATAGAAATCTAGCAGACACAAAATTTCCACCCAATTTGCATACAGTTCAGTTTTCATTACCAAGTTTTCTTTAAAAGGGGACAGAAGATGTTTTATTACATCAACTGTTGAACCTCCCTACACATCAAAATATATGTAGGTATATAGAGAAATATATATATATATATATAAATATATTATCTAGATAATTGTATATTCAGTTTAATTCACCTTTTCCCCCAAAAGAAATATCTGCTATTCAAATATGTCTTTAATGAAGGGGGACGGGGGAGAAATACCAACAGCAATAAGACATACGTATGTATGGAGCAGCTAATAATTATACCTAAATAACCTGCTTTTTCAAACTAGCCAATGTAAAAAAAAGTTAATTTGTAAATACTTTCCCCCCATTTTACAGTTGTATAATAAGTGTATATGGTGTTTACTTTTTCAAAATCTTTTTCTTACTTAGTTGTCTCGTATTATGAGTTGTGTTTTTAAACTCGGCAAAGTTGCGATTTGTTAGGGGGGGAAAAGAAAGAAAAATCAGAATTTCCATGTCAGTTAAAACTTCTCATTATTCGCATCCTAATTTTGTCCTTTATTGTAAAGTATTTTATGATTGGGGGGAAGAAATTAATGGACATTTCCCCTCCATCCCCCAAGCCATCTGGATGTTTAAACTTGAAAGCAAAATGGTTCTCTGAAACAAATTTCTAAGTGAGCAGGTAAAGTTGTCTATAAGTAAAATCATTTCAGCACATTTTCTTTTCTTTTTTGCTACTTTCCTCATCTGCTGCTAACAGTTTTAATGACCTGCTCTCCTATTTTAGAACTATTTTTATGTAATTAAATATGCTTCTCTTGTTTATAAATGCTTGATTTGCAGAAAAAAAAGAAAAAGGAAAAAATAGTGTGGGGTATTTATCTATTTCGCTGTGTACCTTGATAGTCCTCTTTAAAATTCCCCCTTTTTTCCACTTCCCTATCCAACCTGGAAACAGATAATATTGTAAAATACAGGACTTTATCAGATTATGTAAGAAAATAGCTATGCTTATATATATATATACCACAGTGACTGAATGTACAGTGTATAGATGCATTATCTAAAATAAAATTGTTTGTCCAGAAATTTTTTTATTTTTTTATTTATTTATTGCTACTGTGGATAACATGAATAATAATGCAGTAGAACCTTGGATAAAGTCCAAACTCCGTTCCACAAGTTTGGACTTTATCCGATTTTGGACTTTATCCGAATCAAATGGGCGATGCATCGGATAAAGACCCAAAAATGGACTTTATCTGAGGTTCCTATACCAAACACCTCAGATAACGTCCATTTTTGTTTGCAGTTTCGGACTTTATGCGATGCATCACGTGTGCATGAAAACCGCGACTTTATCCGAATCAGGGGGAAAGCGCTTGGGACCGTGCAGTTTGCCCAGGGCTACACGGGTTGGCTTTTCTTGAAGACACAATGTGGGAATTGAACTCCCAACTTCTGGGTCCGCATCCAGATACCTAAACCACTCAGCTAGACAACTGGGAGATGGATCCCTCTATGGTGGTACTGTAGTTAAAATGAGAAAGGGAAGCTCATTTAAAATGAATATCTGTGATCCTAAAGAAAACAAACTAAGAAATAAAGACAAGACATTTGTGCACCTTAAAGACTGATAGGTTTTAATGTGTTAACTAACCATAGTGTCTATCTGCTCTGGGTCGTGAGTCCATGTATAAATTATTGCCACCTTCATATCTGAGGAAGTGGACTTGATCCATGAAAGCTCACAGTAAAGTACAGTGGTACCCTCCATAATGAACACTTCATATACAGGTGAAACTTGGAAAATTAGAATATTGTGCAAATGTTTACTCAGTTCAGTAATGCAACTTAAAAGTTGAAACAAATATATGAGATAGAGACTCATTACATGCAAAGCGAGAGAGTTCAAGCCTTACTTTGTTATAATATCGATGTTTATGGCTTACAGCTTATGAAAACCTCATCTCATGTACCCCATAATCATCACATAATCTCATGAACGCTGTACGCCATGATCACAATGATAACGAATTAAGGCATGACATCTCTCGCTTTGAGTCTATATCATATAATATGAGTCTATCTCATATATTTGTTTCACCTTTTAAGTGAAATAAATGAACATTTGCACGATATTCTAATTTTCCGAGTTTCACCTGTAATGAAAAATTACTGAACTAGGGTTTAGTGCTCATCTCTGTTTCAAAGCCGAAGAGCCAGCACTGTCTGCTTCTGCAGACGTTTCCGTGGTCATGTGTCAGGCATGACTAGACATCGAAGCGCACAGAACGCTGTTACCTTCCCACCCAAATGGTCCCTATTTATCTACTTGCAATTTCTTGCTTTCGAACTGCTTTCAAAAGAGCCTCCTTAAAGACTGTGATACGGTAAAACCTTCGATAACAACCACATCGCATAACACTAAAACCAGATAACACTGATATTTTAGCTTGGGGAATTGCATCGCATAACTTTAAAATCCCACGGGATGCATCGGATAACGTTAGCTAAAGCCTGCGCCGGCTACAATGCATCTCTATGGAATTTTGACGTTATCCGATGCATCCCATAGGATTTTAGCGTTATCCGATGTTATCAGATAACACTAAAAATCGGATAAAACTAAGACTTGTGGCACCAAGTTTTAGCATTATCCGAGGTATTCCTGTATTTTTGAACTACAATCAGGTGTACGTTGTGTCGGCTAATCTTTCTCACACTAGGCCAGGCGAAGGGAACTACAGAATGAACTCCCCAAAGGTGGCTTCATTTTGCGGTTTCATAATAATAATTTTGTGTCAGAAACTATTCTGGGTTGAAAGGAATTTTTTTGCTAGAGAAACTCCACTCAGGAGACGTCCGAATGAGGCTCCTTTCATGTCCCCAAGATCTTTTCCCTACCAAAGTGGTCCCTAGTTATCTACAGTACTTGCAATTTCTTGCTTTCGATCTGCTAGGTTGGCAGGAGCTGGGACAGAGACCGTCATGCAGTACCGGGTCTCAAACGGTCGACTTGCCAGCCCTCCAACTACCAAGGCAAGCTTCTTAACCAATGAGCCGCCACAGCTAATTTCATGTAAGGAATGATTCTGGCTTGAAAGGATGTTTGCAGGAGAAATTTCGTTGTTCCTGCAAGGGGACAATGACAATAAAGATTTATCTATCTATCTAAAACTCTGCTCCAGGGAATGAGGCTCCTTTCATGTCCCCAAGAGCTGAGATAGAACTATAGACACAGTTCTTCCTCTTTCGTGTCCCACCAGCCAAAACGGAGCCACTTTCTTGGTTGGTCAACTGAAGTCCTCATCCGCGCATGTTTCTGGCAGCAATCGGCAGACCAGTTCATGAGCCCAGGTTCATACCAGTCTTTTCCTTCTAAATATGCACACAGGAACATTGATGCTTCCTTGACGGCCAATCTGTTACATCCCTTGTTGACGCATCAACCACTTGTCCCTACCCACTTCAGCTGCCCCTGTTGAACAAGGACGATAGAGTCCCATGCCAATGACGCTCACTCATCCCCTCGTTCTCCACCTAGCTTCCCATGAGCTGAAATCCTTTGGAAGCAAAGTGGAAACTTGACATCAAATGACAGACGCTTCTTGAGTTCAGGCTGCTGATTTTTCCGCCCACCCTAGCCTGCCACCATCTCTCCTTCTCCGGCTGAGATGAAGGTGAAATTCTCAACTTGGAAGCCATCCATCTGCCATCAAAGATCTAAATTTCTGGCCTGTAAGATTACGCTGATGCTGGGAAACTCTTTCTCCAGTTTTCTTCTCTTAAAAAAAGTCCTTACTACCAACACAGACCTTCCACTAAGATAGGAGTGGAATTAGATGTAACTCTACCTGCCAACCTATGCACATTTAGGATGACATCCATGGCTTTTCACATTTTTTTGCGTGCAGGGATAAGTCAACGGCTCTGCTCTTTGGGAGCTAATTTTCTGGTGGTCTCGAGGAGAAATCTCTCATTGGCATGCAGGCTGTGTAAAGTTTCCCAACCGCAGCTGCTTTAAGCAAGAATGAAAGGAGGCAAGATCCCCAGGTGGGAAAAGCCACAGACTTGATCTATGGGAAATGGTGAAGCGGTCAGATTAGAACTGCTTTGCTCCAATAAAATCTCCTGAAAACATATTTTTATTTTTCTTCCTCCCTCGATTCTTCCCAAATGTAACTTGGCAAGAATGAGCATTACAACCAGATAGCCTAAAAAAGCATGCATAAGGGGCCATTCAACAATTACATGATCCATTTTTTGGGGGAAATTGCCCCCCCCATGTAACCCGACTGTAATTTTTGCTCCGAACCCCCCTCCCTTTAAAATCATGTAATCCAGAGCTTTTGTATCGAAACTCTAATTTTAGAGCTTTTCGCTATTGGTGCCTAATGCAGAATGTATCGGTGAGGATTCAATAATCTCAAATTGGATCATGATCTAGGTTGGCAGGAGCTGAGACTGAGACAGGTGCTCAAACCGTCATGCAGTACCCAGGTCTCGAACTGCCGACTTGCTAACAAGGCGAGCTTCTTAACCACTGAGCCATTCAGAGATGTTATTTCACTGCTCCTGCCAACCTAGCAGTTTGAAAGCAACAAATTGCAAGTAGATAAATAGGGGCCGCTTCGGTGGGAAGGTAAATAGCGTTCCGTGCGCTTCCGGTGTCTAGTCATGCCTGCCACATGACCACAGAAATATCTGCAGAAAAAGACAGCGCTGGCTCTTCGGCTTTGAAATAGATGAGCACTGCACTCTAGAGTCGGATACGACTGGCTTTTGAGCAAGGGAAACCTTTACTTTTATTTCACTGAGGCCTGGTGGTACAATGGTTGAACTGCTGCACTGCAGCCAGAACATTGTGAGTTCAATCTGGCCAGGGATCAAGGTTGACTCATCCTTCCATCTTTCTGAGGTTGGTAAAATGAGGACCAGCATGTTGGGGGCAAAATGCTAATTAACTTGTGGTATATAAATGTGGGGCAGTATATAAGTGTGATTGCAATTGCTATTGAGGCAGAAAATGGCCAGCTGGCAAGATTAATCACTCTACAAGTAAATCTCTCCAACGTGACAACAGCCAATTTGAAAACAACTTTTCAAGCCAGGGGCCAGGTCACACTCCCTCAGTCAGCTTTGAGGGCTGGATGGCCATTTTGCCCTGCCTGCAAGATGGGGCCGGCCGTTTTGTCCCAACAGCTTCAAAGGGGTGGCCATTTTGTTTCTTGAATGCCCTTGGAATAGGGTTGCCATATGTCCCGTTTTTCTGGGATTTTCCTGGATTCAAGCTCGGGAAAATTGTCCCAGCCGGGTCAAGAAAAAACATGTAAAAGTCCCGGATTTTTAAATGCAAACAAAGGAAGCAAGATCACCCCACCACCACCACCACCAAGGAATATTTGCAAAGAGTTAATTCACTGCCTCCCTACCTTTCTTTAAATTATCCCGCTTGCAAGCAGCGAAGGCAAAACAGCACCCTAAGAAGCCCGCCAATGGGGGGGGGGGGAGAAATGCTTGCAAACAGGATAGATGAAAGAAAGGCAGGGAGGCTGTGAATTAACTCTTTGCAAAAATCCCTTGGCTCACCTTGAGCAATGGTGCAGGCAAGAGGTATGCTGGAGCACCACCCCGAATTGCTCCAGCTTGCGGAACCACTGGAAAGGGGAAAAAATACGGAGGCTGTCCGCCCCAGACAGGGATTCCACGGGGTCTTAGAGTCAGGCCTCCTCTACAGCCCCATCCGATGCATGCGCAGTTTGAAGAATGTAATGATGTCATGTGGCTGTGCTGGTTTGGTGGGAAAGAATTATGGCCACCCTACTTTGGAAGGGTTGGGGGCACATGAAATGGCACTGTGGGTTGGATCCGGCCGGCAGGCCTTAGGTTGGGAACCCCTGAAGTAAGATGATGAACAAAATGAGATATATGATCCCAAAACCACAGGGTCATCAAGAAATAAAGTGAGACATTGTCTCTTTGTATTTCAGCTGAAGAGAACTCTTTAGGAACAAAACCCATGAAGATCTAATAGATCTCTTAACCATGGCATCTGGATCTATACATGGAACTAAAAGAAGAAATGAAGTTGACAAACCAAATCATGAAATTTCATAAACCCAAAAGCGCTCAAGCCAGATTTGACTGAAGCCTTAGATCTGAAAGATATGAAACTGATTACCTCGTACATGAAGTTGATTAAGTCCAACGGTCATCCAGTGAAACCAATGATCTCATAAAAGTGGAGAAACCAAAAAGTATAGAACCACAACCACACTACAGTTCAAATGCAAAGAAAGTTTGAGTAAATGGGGGGGGGGGCGTGGACACACACATTTATCCTAGCAGCTGAACATGTGTCTATATGCACAAACCACTAATCCAACATGAAAGGAAATTACCGCATTAACTCCAACTCAGGATGACGGACAATTCGAAGCTTTGGACATCCTGATGCTGAGGGCACTTGACCAGCCTGGAGGGGAGACAGAAAAACACATCATTGTGTTATGGGATGGCAGCCAACATCTTTTGAAACCTACAGAGCTATTTTGTCATTTCCAGCCCAAACTTTCCGCCATCTTGTCATCTTCCTATAAATCCATGCTTTGGCCAACAAGACAGATGGTTGTATAGACAAGGGCACAAACTTTCCAGACAAGATGGTGGTCATAGAACAACCACCCATCATGGAAATAATAACTAGTCAATACAGAAGTGAGTTCCACCCCAGTGATGGCTGGAAGGCCGGTTTCTGTCCCCAATGTTGTTGTCCTACATTTTTATTTATTGTTGGTGGGATGATGATGGTGACGATAGAAAATGAGAGAGTCAAGATCCTGTGGGACTTTAAAATCCAAACAGATAGACATCTCTGTTGCAATGGCCCTCTGGTGTATCGGGGTGGTTGGTCGCAAGGAAGACACGCGAGACAATCGTGTGGTGAAGTCCAGCACTGATCTGTCTCGGGTGGACGCATTTATTACCCTACCTCGAGGGCTATGTGCCTAAGGTGCACATGACCTCGTCACAGAAGGCTTTTGCATACGTGGCATTTCTGATGGTCAAGACAATACCTGTATCTGGACATCGTCCGGTGGTCAATGGACAACCCGCAGTAAATCTAGGTCTGGGCTGGTGAAACCCATTGTTCTCGCCCTATCTCGGAGTCCATATGGTCTCCGGGAAACTAACTTCCTTAGCTGCTGACTCGGCATGTTTGCCCAACTCAACCTTATCTTCAGCCAGAAGCGGAAGAGCGAGTTTTACCCTGGAGTCATCAACTTTTAGTTTTTGCCCTTCCTCCCTCTGCAACCTCCAGCCAAGGCTTTATGAATTATTCTAATTAATCTAGCCTGCACCCCAATTTCCTTTCCATCAAAGCCCGTGGTGGTCCTCAGCCGTGTGCGTAGTGAGCGAACCCATCGGGAAAGGTTTTGGCCAATTCATGAATGCAGGCAAACCACACATCTCACACAACACACCCGATATAACAGTTGAGTAAACAGAAAAGGCCTAGTTTATTGACATTGCTATACCAGGAGATGAACAAGTTGAGGACAAGCAACTGGAGAAAATAACAAATTATTATTATTATTATATTTAACTTATATACCGCTTTCCTTTGTCAACGACAAACTCAAAGCGGTTAACAACATATTCAATTACAATAAATTCCACAATAATACAATATATCAGTACAACAAGTCAAAATAGCACGGTTTGCAAATTGAAGTAGAGTGTTTACAGAGGATGAAAGCTGTTGTTGTACCCAAAGTGATCAGAGCCCTTGGAGAAATAGTTAAAGGACTCTCTAGACATTTGGAAATTCTGGATTTATTGGAATTGAATATCCTAACTTTATGGGGAAAAACAACAACAACAACACAATTTTACTAGGAACTGCCTATATACTGTACTTATATGTTACCTTAACAGTTCTTAGGTCCCTGGTTAGGTCTTGAACTGTTAATTTTATACTACAAGTAGACTGTGACTCCAATGATAGATTTTATTTTATAATAATAATACTCTCTTCCAAAACACGACACTGCCCACTAATTGTGGGTGGCTTTCATATCAAGGAATAGATTGTGCTATTCTAATTAAAAAACAAACAAACACTTCTACTTCTTTATATTAAATGGAAACATAAAGTAGGGGATAACAGAGATTTCTTCATCAAATGTAAACAGATGGGCAAATGTGGTTTAAGAGTGCATAATTGTTAAAAATTGAAATTTGTCTTCTGTGATATTATTCTGACACAAGACAAACATCAAAGAAAAATGTAAGTAAAACTTTTGTGCATGAAAGTTGGGGTGAACGCCGGTGTGTACAGGGCATCTCTAAAGTCATGCATCAACATTAAAATTAGTCAAATCCTGAGAAATCCAGAAGGGAGTTTCATCCTAGCTAAAGGCAACATGTTGGACTAGCTATTCGTGGTAAGGTCATTTTGTGCACAAAATCAGACAATATTTATGTCAGATTTCCTAACCAGCCCCGGCACATTTGCCAAAGGAGAAGAGACCTTAAGGAAGTGACACAAATGCAAATTGTGATTGTAATGTTGACAGACCCTGACTTAGAAGAAATGCCACTGCTTTTTCATAACTGTTCTTTGAACACAATCTGGTAGACATATGGAGACATAAACACCCTCGGGAAAGAAACTATACATATTATTCAGCTAGACACTACTCATATTCCCAAAAAAACCACTTTTTTCTAGCAGCAGTTATCGTATGTCAGATTAAAGCAGAAATAATAAGGGGTTCCTCAACTAGTAAGGATATATATCTATATCTATATCTATATCTATCTATCTATCTATCTATCTATCTATCTATCTATCTATCTATCTATCTATCTATCTATCTATCTATCTATCTATCTATATATGACATATCGCATCAGCAATAGCCTTAGACATAATTTTTCCCCACTTTCCCTACCCTTTGGCTAGCAGAGAAAGTGTTAATTTACCGATATCCACAAGTGTCTCACTTATTAAGCCGCTTCCCGATATCACCCGGGGAAAGTTGGGGCTTGATTAGATCATTCCACAGAGGTAAAGGAAAATGTTGCCCTTGCTCGAAAGCCAGTCATATCTGACTCTAGGGTTCAGTGCTCATCTCTGTTTGTAGCCAAAGAGCCAGCATTGTCTGTATCTTCAGGCATTTCCATGGGCACGTGGCAGGCATGCCTCAACACCAGAGTGTATGGAAGGCTGCTTACCTTCCCACTGAAGGGGTCACTATTTATCTACTTGCAATTTCTTGCTTTCAAACTGCTAGGTTGGCAGGAGCTGGGACAAAGACAGGCACTCATTCCATCAGGAATCGAACTCCGACCATCCAGTCATTGAGTCCAGCGTCTTATCCACTTGAGCCACCGCAGTCCCCAAGTGCTTATTAGCTGTATTCAAAGTCTATTTCCTTGGTCTTATCATCCTCCCCCTCAATAAATAAATAAATAAATCAACATACAAGTGTCAGCTAATCTCTGGGCTAACTCTATATTATTTCTTGATTTTTGCTGCTTTTCTCCCTTTCTTCATCCCATATGGTTGATTATCTATCACAGTTGATGGAGGACACCAGGAGGAGGAGAAGACAGGAGTGGGGGAACCATCCCAAAAGCTGTCACTCTCTACGGCTATTTTTAAGTTCCTGTTGGTAAAGAATCAAGAAACACTACAGTATTTGCAGAGGGGGGGGGTTTACAAAGTCCTCCAACAGTAGGACCAGCATTGGATAAGAGAGATATGGATTGGGGCAAGCCAAAGATGTGAAGTTTTGGCCTCAGATCATTTCCTTCCACTCCAACCCCAGAAGTCACCGCTGTGGTTTCGATGACAACATTGTCATTTGAGAGGTAATTTATTCCTCTAAAGGGATTTCTTCAACGCTTCACAGTTCACCTTATTCGGAAGCTTCATCGAAGCCTACGGAAGACAGACACGCCACCATTGAAGGCCAGTGTCAATTTGGCCAGACTAGACCTGAGCACCCTTTCCAAGCAGAAGCAGCCAACACTAATTCAGATAATTCATAGCTTGGAATGTCATTCCTGTCCAAATGGAAACTGGCAACACAAATATGCGAGATTTTGCCCAGCTAAACGCACAATGTTACCTTCAATGTGCCACCTTGGGGGGAACAAAGCAATTGTGCTTTTACTAAAACAACACAATGCCTTGAGAACGCCATTAGTTGCATATATTCTTTACTCCCTCTTGTTACTTTGGGAAGGAATAAAAATGTTTCTAGAAGTATTTTGAGGCACACACACCCCACCAACACACACACAATTTTAGTTTTAGGCCATTTCCCTGTTTTTAAAGCAGTGAATTATCTCTCTCTCTCTCTTTTAAGAACTAAAAACTAATGAGTGATGTAACAAGGTGGGTTCCCCCCCTGAGTTACTGGGGTAATTATAATGAAAGTAAAGTTTGGCAATTCCATAGTGTTACTGAGTATCTAATTTCTATGCTGGTCTTAGATAGATAGATAGATAGATAGATAGATAGATAGATAGATAGATAGATAGATAGATAGATAGATAGATAGATAGATAGATAGATAGATAGATAGATAGATAGACGACAGACAGGTAGGTAGGTAGATACCATAGGTAGGTAGGTAGGTAGGTAGATACCATAGATACCATAGGTAGGTAGGTAGGTAGGTGGATAGATAGATAGATACCATAGATGCCATAGATACCATAGATGCCATAGGTAGGTAGGTAGGTAGGTAGATAGATAGATAGATAGATAGATAGATAGATAGATAGATAGATAGATAGATAGATAGATAGATAGATAGATAGATAGATAGATAGATAGATAGATAGATAGATAGGGATCTTTAGATAGACAGACATGGATCCTTTACAAGGCAGATGGATAGACAGATAGACAGACAGATGGACAGATACAGATAGATAGATAGACAGACAGACAGACAGACAGAGACAGGCAGGTAGATAGGTAGGTAGGTAGATAGGTAGGTAGGTAGGTAGATACCATAGGTAGGTAGGTAGGTAGGTAGGTAGATACCATAGATACCATAGGTAGGTAGGTAGGTAGGTAGGTGGATAGATAGATAGATACCATAGATACCATAGGTAGGTAGGTAGGTAGGTAGGTGGATAGATAGATAGATACCATAGATGCCATAGATACCATAGATGCCATAGGTAGGTAGGTAGGTAGGTAGGTAGATAGATAGGTAGATAGATAGATAGATAGATAGATAGATAGATAGATAGATAGATAGATAGATAGATAGATAGATAGATAGATAGATAGATAGATAGATAGATAGATAGGGATCCTTAGATAGACAGACATGGATCCTTTACTAGGCAGATGGATAGATAGACAGATAGACAGATGGACACATACATACATACAGACAGACAGATAGATTGATAGATAGATAGATAGATAGATAGATAGATAGATAGATAGATAGATAGATAGATAGATAGATAGATAGATAGATAGATAGATAGATAGATAGATAGATAGATAGATAGGGATCCTTAGATAGACAGACATGGATCCTTTACTAGGCAGATGGATAGACAGACAGACAGACCGACAGACTGACAGACCGACAGACCGACCGACAGACCGACAGACCGACCGACAGACCGACAGACAGACAGACAGACAGACAGACAGACAAATAGATAGAGATCCTTAGATAGACAGACATGGATCCTTTACTAGGCAGATGGATAGATAGACAGATAGACAGATGGACAGACAGACATACATACATACATACATACAGACAGACAGACAGATAGATAGATAGATAGATAGATAGATAGATAGATAGATAGATAGATAGATAGATAGATAGATAGATAGATAGATAGATAGATAGATAGATAGATAGGGAGTGTATAATTTAGGGATTTCATATCTGAGAGTAAATAGTAACACTGCACCTTTTTTCAACTGACAAAATCCCCTGTTATTATTCAAGCCTGCTGCAAAGCTTGCCCCCCCCCCCGTTCCAGGGTTTTAGATACACAGTGTGAGTGTAAGCAGAGCCCCAAAACGTGGGAGTTGTGAGTTCAAATCCCAGTTTGGCCAGGGAGATTGGAACGGATAAAAACCACTCCTTAAATGTCTCGCTTCCCTTTGAAGCTCTACTAGGGGTCTCCGTGAGACGGTTCTCCCACTTAATGGCCCATAACACACTTTAAGGAGTAGCCCTGAACACTTGGTATCAATTACAACGGAGAGTGAAGATGGTGTTTGCACAGGGACGGAATTCATGTTTGCTCAATTAAGTGGTCTTTACCTCCCTCCCCTCAGTCACAGCCGTCGCGAGAAACGTTAAAACAGGAGGGATGAACCCGGCAATCACCTAATACTTTACATTTAACAAGCAATATTCTGAGCACCAGAGATAAATGCTTCCAGACTGCAGCCTCTGTGCACACAGTCAAGTCTCTGGCAAATTCATTGCTCAATTGCAGGCCACAGTTTGGGTTCGTGGACTTGACGTAGACCCGGATGACACTCCAGCTGTTGGGGGTTTATTAACCCCCTCCAGGTAGACCCTTCCCTTAATTTGCCTCAACCTGTTAGGTTTTCTTGTTGCTGCTGCCAAGCTCTGATTGTTACTTAGATAATGATAGGAATAATTATGTGCTACCAAGGATGCGGTGCTTAGTGGTTAAGATGCTGAGTTTGATGGCCAGAGATAATGTTCCATGTGCTCTGGCATCTAGTCATGCATGCCACATGACCATGGGAACATCTGCAGACACAGACAGTCCTGGCTCTTGGCTGTAAATGAAAACGAGCACCGTACCTTAGATTCAGACACGACTAGCTTTCAAGCAAGGGAAACCTTTACTTCTCTCTACAAAATATTATTTACACATTTTGTCCCCTCTTTCCAAAACAATACATATTCTCGACCCAGTCTTACTCTTCACCCTTTCACTACAACAGGGGTGGCCAACCTATGGCCGGTGGGACAGACCCGGCCTGTGGCACCATTTCATGCGGCCTGCTGCCACCCTCACTGCTACTGGAAGCAGAAGCGGAAGCAGATGCATTTACAACAGCCGTGATACGCGCCAGCGCCGTTATAAATGCGCCTGTTATAAACGCGCCTGTTATAAACGCTGTGGTAAATGCGTTTATGACAGCTGTGGACAAATTTTATGGCAGCATTTATAGCGGGAGGAACCACATGACCAGCCCACTCAGTTGTCCGGGGTATGTGGTCCAGCCCATGGCACGAACAGGTTGGGAACCCCCTGCACTACAACATACTCTATAAATTCTCCCCAAATCTCTCTAAAATAATTCCTTTTTTAAAAAATAGTAAAGGTCAGGCTGCCCCTGCTCAAAAGCCAGTCGTATCCGACTCTAGGGTTCAGTGCTCATCTCTGTTTAGAGCCAAAGAGCCAGAGCTGCAGACGTTTCCGTGGACATGTGGCAGGCATGACTGGAGTGCACGGAATGCTGTTTACCTTCCCACCGAAGTGGTCCTTATTTATCTACTTGCAATTTCTTGCTTTCGAACTGCTAGGTTGGCAGGAGCTGGGACAGACGACGGGGGCTCACTCTGTCGTGCAGTACTCGGGAATCGAACTGCTGACCTTCCAGCCGTCGAGTTCAGCGTCTTAACCGCTACAGTCCCTTTCTTAAATAAACCCCTTAACATTTTTAATTCACATGTCAATCTATCATTGATTGCTATATTCCATAATTCTTTGAACCAACCATCCAACTCTTTTCCCCCTTGCTTTTGTATTTGCTTAGCTAGTCTGTTGTTTGCATTCCCAGATCTTCCCCGATGGTTGGCAAACGTGTCCCTTCCTCTGCCAGGCTCTGCTTCCGGAAGTATTTTGGTTCACACCTAGTGAGGCTTGAGCATGATTTTGCTCAAAACCAGGGCGCATTTTGTTGGCAGAGACAGAGTGCCATAAAACAGATGTTCGATTCTCTACAACTGGCAGGGAAGCCGCGTCTCCTTTGGAAGAGCTACAGGAGAAAAGATGGGTGATGTTTGCCCGCTTTGGCTGGCACGGGAATGGATGTGCGAACCAAGCAGCCAATGCCGTGAGTTGGTCGGTGCAAATATTGTGAAACTTTGCTGGAACGCTTTGACACAAAGCGATTGAAATCGCCAAAAATCTGCCAAAGCTTGGGATTTCCCTCCGCGCCTCCAGGGAGTGGGTGCGGCAACTGAACTTATGTGCAAACTGTACGCAAAGTCGTTACATGCCGTCTCTGGTTAAGGGGACCCCCCGTGAACGAGAAATCTCCAGAATGTTTTGTCTTCGACGGCCCTGCACAGCTCTTGAAAACTCAAGCCTGTGGCTTCCTTCATAGAATCAATCCATCTCATACTTGACCTTCCTCTTGTCCTGCTGCCCACAACATTTCTCACCATTACCGTTTCGTCTAGGGAATCCTGCTTTCTCGTGATGTGTCCAATGTACAACACTTTGGCCTCCATAGACAGTTCATACTTGATTTGCTCTGGAACCCGTTGGTTTGTCTTTCTAGCGGTCCAGAGTATCCAGAAAGTTCTCCTTCAGCACCATCTTTCAGGCCATTCTTTTTCCTATCTGTTTTCTTGACTGTCCAGCTTTCACACCAATACATGGTGATCGGGAAGACAAGAGTGTGGATGATCTTGGTCAAGAAGGAGGACCAGAAAAACCACTTTCTGAGCAGTTAATACCTGGAAAACCCAGGGAGAGTCACCAATAGTTCGAAAGCCAGTCATATTCGACTCTAGCGGGTGTTGTCTGCATCTGAGAGCATAGCTGTCAAGTATCCCGTTTTGGCTAGGAAATACCGTAATTCACTGCTCTTTCCCGCTGTATTCCCGTATTAGAACAGCCAGTAAAAAGGGTTACTGCACATGCACGCCTGTCAGAGGCAGCGGTGCGCATGTGTGAATGCCCCAAAAAGGGTTTACTGTGCATGCACGCCCGCCAGAGGCAGTGGCGCACGTGTGCGAACGCCCACGCCTGGAAACGTTCCCTTATTTCCACAACCAAAACTTGACAGGTATGTCTAAGCGCTGGTGTTGTCTGCATCTGCATCGGTGGGCCTGAGGCAGGCATGACGAGATGCCAAAGCACACGGAACGCGGTTACCTTTCCTGCCCAAGCGGTACCTGTTTATCGGCTTGCAATTTCTCGCTTCCAAATGGCTAGATTGGCAGGGGGGGCTGGGACAGATGACGGGAGCTCACATTGTCGTGCAGCGCTCGGGTCTCGAGCAGCTGAGCCTGCAAGCGTTCCAACCGTCAAGTTCAGCGCCATCAAGATGGCCATGAGGACAGCCAATATTAGGAATTGGATACAGCACTTGGAGGAGGAGGAGGAGGAGGAGGATACAACAATCACATCCTTTTGCTTTGGATGCACCACAGTAGGAAAAACAATTCAGCTAAATCTGGGGAAAGTTTTCTGTGCTTGTATAGCCTGGACTTTGGGAAGGAAGGCGAGGCTGGAAAGAGCCCCTTTCAGACCGAATTCCTTTGCAATCTACCCAGCCGTGCCAAGTGGGCCGGTGGCTGCTTCCTTGGCCGGTTATCAGAGATGCTCCTCTCTCCGCTGAAATGAAATATTTCTCCCCACTGGGCCGGGGTATGAGTCACTGGTTAGGCACACCAGTCTGCGGTCGGAGACAGGAAAAGTGTCTTGGCCGAAATGAATGGCGTGTGTGTGTGGTGGGCACATTTTGTCTCCCAGCTCCCTCCCAGAAAGGCCCCAGGAAGCTTTTTGGCATGACTCAGAAGCGGGTGAGCAAAGAAAGGAGGGGGGGGAGAGAGAAGATGCTATTGTTGTAACTACCAGGCTTTCCTTGCCCCACCACCGCTAACTCCTAGTTTAACCCATTTTGGAGATGTTAATTATTCATTTGGCTCCAATTGTTTAGGAAGATGCAAATGCCTCCAGTATTCCTAAGCATGTGAAATCCACGCACACTCCAAAGTAGCGCCTGGCCATAATTTTCTGCAGGGCCATAGCCAGGATTCTAGATTTGGGATGGGGGGATTTTTTTTCCAGGAGGGGCAAAAAAAATTTCAGGAGGGGCAACAATGTCACACTCACAAATGTAACATTGGCACCACGAGGCGGGCTGGTTGGGGGGGCAGGCTGTTAGCTCAGGAGGGTTTTCAGCCCCCCCCCCGGCTACAGCCGTGATTTTGTGTCATTTGGCTCTTATTTGTGTAATATTAATTGCAAGTAGATAAACTTGTACCACTTTGGCAGGAAAGGTAACAGTGTTCCCGTATAATATTAATTGAAGAAATAAATGCACAAAAATTATAGTAAAACCCCTACTTACAGAAAAAGTCCGTTCTGTAGGCTTTTGCTTAAATCAGTTTTTATGTAACTCAAAGCAAACCCATAGGAAAAATTATTTTTTTTTACATAACTCGAAGCAAACCCATATGAAAAAGAATCTTTATGTAACTCGAAGCAAACCCATAGGAAAAATTATTATTTTTTACGTAACTCAAAGCAAACCCATAGGAAAATTAATTTTTAATGTAACTTGAAACAAACCCATAGGAAAAATTATCTTTATGTAACTCGAAGCAAACCCATAGGAAATCGAGTAAATCGGGACATGGTTTTAGCACAAAATCATTATGTAAGTCGAATTTTATGTAACTCGGGGCATTTGTAAGTCGGGGTTTTACTGTATTCTGCTTTCCATTTTTTTGCTTCCAATGCTACATTTTAAAAATAAAAATAAGCCCCCTCACATGGCAAGGAAAATAATGTCATTCAATCTTGCTCACAAGACGTATGAAACTGTAGAATCCTACATTGTTGTCATGCCAGAGGGTTAAGTGTTCATCCTAATTCCCAGACCATTACATTGATCAGGTTTCTCTTCAAAAATAAAAAATAAAAAAATCAACATTATTCACCTAGAAACCTCATAAACAGGCATTTATTTTTTTAAAAAAAAATTCCCAAGATCTGTGCTTTAAACTATTATTTTAAACACATTAAGATTATATTTGCATCACTCACTCTGTTATTTATTTGCAAACATTGTAGAAGGTATAATAACATTTGTTGTACGAGTGACTTCTGAGTGTTAAATTATTAAATTAGGGATGTTTTTATGGTTTATGTCTTTACTTGTGAGCCGCCCGGAGTCACTTCGGTGAGGGGGTGGCGATACAAATGTGAGTATAAAATAAAATAATAAATAAATAAATTATCATTTTATTTTTCTTATGATCTTATTTTACTGATATTATACCACCTCACCGTTAATCAATTATTATCCCACTTTGTGCAATTGTATTTTATTCAATCCAACTTATTGTATTTTACGCACTCCAATTGATTACATTTTAACTTGACATGGCCAGTTGACTATTCGACTAATAAAAAAAAATGAATTGTAGCGGTGACAAAGAGCGAGAAAGAAACCAGCTCTGAGAAATGATTTTGGGAGAAATATTTTATTTTAGGGTTTTCTTTGCCCTATTTTAAGGGTGGGTGAGGGATGTGGTCTATCCATCAAACCACTTTCTATTTCCTGGACATCTTTAACTACAGTCCAAGAATAATCTGTAGAGGAAGAACTTGGAAATGCAGCACTAAGACCTTCTCAAGAAGGTTGAACGTGAGTTGGGGTGGGGGAAAACCCCGATTTGCTTCTCTCGAATTGTTGTGGTCATGAAAAAGGGTGGCCCACTCTCTGTGGCCTTCTGATAAGACTCCTTATCTGGCTTCCCAGGTTTTACGTGGCTTTGGCTGGCTGCTTACGATCACTCTTACCTTCTGGGTGGTGTGATGGATAAGTCCCAATCTCCCACTTTCAAGTAGGACATGCCAAACCCTCAGAGATGACATCTTGGTCCTTGGGGGTCAGAAATTGAGTTATTCTGCCATGCTTAACCTTCCAAATTCATCTGACTTTGGAAACTTACGCAAGGTTGAGTGTGGATGGAAGGACACCAAAGAATATCTGAGGCTGGGCTTCCTGTCTGTCTGGCCAGGTTATCCTGCTATGGTCACAGAGTAGACCCTACAGCCAGCGACTCAACGCTGAGTGTCAGGTTAACTAACCCGACAACCCTGACAACTAACCTTGGGTGCCAACGTCCACAGGGAAGGATGATGGTCCCCAAATGGATTAAATCCCACTTGAATCCACCTTGATGGAGGGCAGCAACTTCATCAATCCTGGCTTGGGGCTGATGGGGACGCTGTGTGCCAAAAGGGCTCAAGACCAGAAAGTGACTCATGGAACTGGATCTATGGGTATCACACAGCAATGCAGAAGGCAGATGAAAGGCCACTGCATTATATTCTCATTATATTCATGGGTGATTGCCATGATTGGGATTTGGATACAGCAGAAGAAGAAAAAGAAGGGCTTCCTAGGAGTCCCAGTAGGGAAGCTGCTGCCAGTTTGAGATGGCAATACTGGGAGAAAGCATTCCAGGAAATATAAGGCAGCTCTCCAGGTTTTAAAAAGGCCACGGTGGCTTAGTGGTAAAGAAGCTGAGCAGGACAACCGGTAGGTCGGTGGCTCAGCAGTTCGAGACCTGAGTACTATAATAATAATAATAATAATAATAATAATAATAATAATAATAATAATAATAATAATAATAATAATAATAATAATAATAATAATAACAATAACAATAACAATAACAATAACAATAACAATAACAATAACAATAACAATAACAATAACAATAATAATAACAAGAAGAAGAAGAAGAAGAAGAAGTCAGAAATTATTCTGGGTTGAAAGGATTTTTGCTGGAGAAACTCAGCTCAGGGAACACCCGAATAAGGCTCCTTTCATGTCCCCAAAAGCTGGGACAAAGACGGGCGCTCAATCTGTTATGCAGTACCCAGGCCTCAAACTGCCGACTTGCCGGCCTTCCAGCTAACAAGTCGAGCTTCTTAACCACTGAGCCACCACAGCCCCACCTGAGCACTATATGATGGAGTGACTTTCTGTCAGCTGTCCCAGCTCTTGACACCCTAGCGGTTTGGAAGCAAGAATTTGCAGGTAATGAAATAGGTAACACTTTGCCAGGAAAGGGAGAAGTGTTCCGTGTGCCAGATGGCCATGGTGCTGGCTCTTTGGGCTGGAAACAGAGATGAGCACCACCCGCTAGTCAGACATGACTGGTTTTTGAGCAAGGAAGACCTTTCAGGTTTTAAGTGATGTGCAGAGCTGTAGCCGGGGGTCGGGGCCTCAAAAACCCTCCTGAGCTAACAGACTGCCCCCACAACCCATCCCGTGATGCCAATGTTATATATGTGAGTGTGACATGGTTGCCCCTCCTGACCCCCCCCCCATCTAGAATCCTGGCTATGGCCCTGGTTATACGATTGCATCAGCTACTTCTTCAATGCAAAGAATGAAGCGGTTTTTTGCGCACGTTTAAAGGAAAGCCTTTGGTTTGGATTTCCTCAGGCGATGAAGATGTTTGCCATGAGCCCTGAATTCAGCCCCAGGCCCTTCAGTGATTCCTAAGCGCTAAATGTCTGGTACAATTTTGAGAAGTGCCAAAATATGAAAACACCATGGGATCCTAAGCTTCCTCTTGCTTTCATTTTCCAGGCCCGCGCTTCCTGCAAAGGCGAAGTTAGGAAACGTAGAAAACCTGTGAGTTCAAGCTTAGAGCAACAGATCCTCTGCCATCCAGAAAATGCTCAACTGTCATTGTCTCAGAAGTGGGAACCATCCAGCCTTGCAAACATGCAAGCCTTCGAGTCCATCCCAGAATCCTTTCCCCAAGGCTGAAAACATCTGGACACTAGAGGAAGAATTTCTATGAGTGGAACGATCCAGGGTTATTTTCATTAAAAGCAAGGTGCAATTTCCAGAGACGCATCGAACCCTGAGCACTTCCTTGACATAGAGATTTATTCTCATAGGACAGCCATGGCCAACCTTGGCACTCCAGATGTTCTTGAACTTCAATTCCCAGAAGCCCTGATCAGCAGGTGTGTTGACTTAAGCTTCTGGGAATTGAAGTCCAAGAACACCTGGAGTGACAACTCATAGGATGTCATCTGCAACTCCAGCTTTGGTGCAAATATCAGAACGCTTTCCATGTTGGAAGAAACCTTCTTTAAATATAATACCTTCCCTTCAGAGGATTGTAGCTTTTGGTGCACAGGGAATAATAACACAGCACAACAATGATTTTGCTACTGGGCATAACACATGTGATTTACATGAGAGCGAATGTGCTGATTCCAAGTCTGAACTCAGAATTTGCCTATCATGTACAGATTTTACATTATAGGTGTGCTATAGCTGTTCAAATGGTCGGTAATTGAGTAATGTATTTTTACATGGGAACATTGTAACAGTTGCAACTACCACTAGGCCTGCTGTCGCCTCAGTTGAATCACGTCCCATGATGGCATGCATGTTCCAGCAGCCGATGTGTAATTGTAGATATGGCCACCCTTCAAACAAGGCAAATAAATGAATAAGTCCTGTGATAGGGAAGCTGTTTCCCCGAGGAGTCTTTACGTCTCTTTATAAAACTACTTTAATGTTAGATCCTGCAGCAGTCAACAAGAATCAACTGACACAACCCAGACCTCAGGGTATATCTTCTCACACCATCAAGTCTCTGGTTGCTTGGGTCACCGCAAGCTGATGGAAATGTCTTTGCGGAATCCATGACATCTTGACTAACAGGTTTGTGAGTGTGGAATTTTGCTGCTAAAGGGTCAGCATTTATTCATTATTCGAGCAAATCTATCTCAAGCGAGGTTGGCTGAATGGCCGAACGTGCGATCTGCGTTGCACCAAATTCTTTGCACCAAAGATGGAGTTGCAGGTGACAACCTATGAGAGTGATGGCACCACAAGTGATCTACAATGGGACCTATACGCCTGTGCGGTGATGCCGTTACTTGACTTACAGAGGGTAAAATGGGCACATCTGAAGGTGACAAGAATAACTGGGAAAAGACCATCATGCTAGAAAAGTTGAAAACAGCTGGATGAGGTAACAGTCAAGAAACCCAACTTCACACAAGAGTTCTGGCTTCTATTCTTATGTGTACAAATTCCCATGGTGATTCTTTTTTTTAAAAAAAGAATTAAATAAAAGAACTGACAATGAGGTGCACCCAGGTAAATGGAAAGCACTAATGTGTTAAAATCAATTAAATTATGAATTAAGTTATAAATTTGCTAATGGGATTGCAGATAACTCACACCACTCATCCATAGGGGAGATGTTCCATGACCTTTTGCAGACACCTGAAACTGCAGAAATCAACAAACCCTATCTATACCTATAAATAGGGATGTTAACCGTTGGACTCTGGCATACACACCCGCACCCGTCCATAGTATCCTGTACTGAGCTACCTGCACTTGCCTTAACCTGGCCTGCAGAGCGCCGCAAGGGTCCTGCAGTTGGCAGTGGGGCAACAGCCCCACAAACGCAAAGAAAGCAAAACAACTTCAATTCCCAACATCCTCTGCACCGTCCCTCAACCAATCAGGCTGACAAGCGAGAGCAAAGAGAACGCTGGGAAAGGTGGCGTGCCCAATAGAAACCGAGCCACAGAAAAAAAACCGCCACACGAACGCAAACAAAATAAACTAAACTTTAAATCCCAGTGTCCTCCACGCTGTGATCACTTCAGCCAATCATGCTGAAGGGCGCGAGCATGCAGAACGCTAAAAAAGCCAGCGCGCGAAAAATAAAATGAAAAATGATACACGCAATGGGAGCGCAAGGCCACCACAGGCAGATGCAGCGCCTCACAGCCTCACAAACAAAAACCCGCAAAAAACCACGATGAGACAACTGCCGTCTTTCTTTCCCGGAGCAATGGCGAGAAGAGGGACTCTCTCTCCTTCCCGCTACCCCGCCGAAGACATGGCGAGACCACTGCCGGCCTCAAGGTAAGTTGAGCCGGGGTGGGGGGGAAAAAAGCAGCAGGCAGCAATTCATCAGGGGAAGCACCCTCCCTGGCGAATGACTGGATTCTGCCTTTCTACTACCCACACCGCTATTTTGAGAACTAGCACGAAATAGTGGTGGAGGTAATAGAAAAGCAACAGCCAGCAATCCGCAAGGAAGAGCACCACCCCTTATGGATTGTTGCCTGCCGATCTCCCTGTTAGGTAAGCCAGGGGGAAAAGGAGGCCCAGAGAAGAGAACTATCATCAAGCAGATCACTCTTCTCTGCCTCCTTTTCACCTGACTTACCTAACAAACATTACCAGTCGAAGAGCGAGCTGACTGCCGGCTCTTCCTTTTCCCCATTGCTGCATCGAAACCTAATTTCGGCAATGGGAAAAAAAACCCAACAACAACAGACAAGCCGTTCTTCACACAACAAAACACAACAACAACAAAACCCAACAGTTAACCAAAACACAAAGCACCAAAATTAATAAACCACAAATAAATAAACAAATAATTAAAATAAACCCATTAAACAACAAAATCAACAAAAACACCCAAAATACCAAAGGCTAATGGAAAACCATAAAAGCACACTAAAAAGACCTATCTCCAACACGAAAATACGTAACTCAACAAACAATAATCTCACAAATTAAAGAAATAAATATGGAAAAATTTAAAAAATAAGAACCAGAAATAATTAAAACACTTAAACACATCTAAAACCCACAATACAAACCAACAAACAAACCAAAACACTTTGGGGGGTTTAAGTAGAAACTCTCTACTTAAACCCCCAAACCCAACACCACAAAATAATAATAATAAAAAAACAGAATAAACAATCAAGAGCACTTACCAGACACGTCCTCCCTCCATGGGGTCCAGAACTAAACTGAACAAAGAAAGGAAAATTGCAAAAATCTTAATAACAGCCCCATCTAGAGGCCGGGAGAGTAAAAACAGTCAAAAATATGTTAAAAATCATGACAAATTTAAATAAAATAACATAAATCAAATAAAGTCACAAACCACAAATGCTAAACACCCCCACCCAAACCACCCCTAACCAAAAAAATACACATAAAACTGCCTGGCAAGGCCGGGCAAACTATGCTAGTATTTAATATAAATACCCAAGTCATCAAAGCAAATTTCAAATGCCTCCATCTTTCCACATGGGAGCTACCAAATTGTCTGCTCTCTGTTCCTTCTAAAAATTGTACTGCCAGCTCTGATAATGAGCCATAGAAATACACATATATTTATTAAATATTTTTAGATCTGCCAGGGTCCAGGGCATAGGTGACACAAATGCCAGAACCCAGGGCAACCAGGTAACAGGCCAAACAGTAACTGCATCTCAGTCCAGAGTCCAAGTGCAGCCAGAAATGCAGGATTGGTCCAGACAATGAAAGTGAAGTTGAAACGAGCCAGACGTCAGGTAGCTGAAGAAGCAGACAAGACAAAGTCCCTTCAGGGGCCAGAGGAAGGCAAGGATGGAGTTCAAGGAGCAAACATCCAGAAAAGGCTCAACAACCCTCCACAGGGACCAAAAACTGGACAGAAGTCTTCAAAAACAGGAACAAAGTAGAGATCTTCAACAGCAGGAATGAAGCAAGAAATCCAGGTGCCAAGGAACACCTTCATTGCTGAGGCAGCTTCCAGAGGGAAAGGGACAGTTCTTGTATAGCTAGGTTCTCCAGGTGGAGTCTATGAAGGACCAGAACCTTCTCCAAGGTTCTCAGGTGGAGCTTAGCATCTGAAACAGGTTGTGGGTCCAGTCTTGCAGGACTTAGAACAGCTGCTTCCAAGATGGGGCTTCAAGTCCTGCAGGATTTAGAGCAGCAGCCTCGCATCCTGGCAGTGTATGCAGCACTCTCCTTTGCTATAGGGACTATCTACAAGAAGTCAAGATGCGAATCTGTACTTCCCGATTCAGTCTACCACTGATAATTGCCAAAATATGGAAAGTGTCTTGTTTGGATGTATTGACCCACCAGAATGGATGTAAGTTGATGGTTTTGAAAGACGCCACCAATGCATTAAGGGACTGTGATGGCTTAGTGCAGGAGTGCCCAAACTATGGCCCATGGTCCAGATCCGGCCCTGGTGCCAAATAGTCCAGCCTGTGCCACTCCCGGAAGCAGAATTTAAACGTGCCCAGCCGTGCATGTGCAAAACGCTGCTGTGAATGCACTGTGGCTGTCGTAAACACATCAATGACAGCCGCGGGTGCATTTATGTAGGGTTTTGAGCATGAGAGGGCATGTTTTTACTTCCACTTCTGGTGAGAGGAGCCTTGTGACCAACCCATGGTATGAAAAGTTTGGGAACCCCTAGCTTAAGGGTTAAGACGCTGTTGTGTTCTGTAAAGCTGTGCCTTTAACAATGTACCTTAGCCATGTGTTAACAATGTAACCTTCAGCGAGCTAGTGGCCACTAGATGGCAATAGCGAGCGTCCAGCTCTCATGGCTCAGATTCACCTGGATCAGCAGCGCGGGAAGATTCCCCGCCACCTCTTCACCTGGTCAAGAAGGGCGTGACCTTCTAGACGTCACGCAGGCAGCAACCAATAGTCTGTCGACGAGCCACATTCAAATGTATAGCCAGCTGTATATATTGAGCTACTCATCCGCCATTACCACATGTTCCTCCGGATCATCATGCAATAAACCTGTATTAAGCCAACCCTTCGGCTGTTTCATTGTCTTTGGTCCCTTACACTAAATTGGCGACGAGGATGGGATATGGCAGCCCACGGGACCAAGACATGCACCGGTTTCGAAATCAGGAAACCGGGCGACTGGGAGATCTTCGAGATGGACTTCCAGGCAGCACTGATTGAGTCCGAAGTCACGGAAGGGAGGCCCCGATAGCATTTTACTCCAGGTCCCTGTCCCAAGCGGAGAGAAACTACGCACAGACAGACAGGGAGGCACTAGCAATAGTTGCAGGGACGAAAAAATTTCACGATTTTCTGTATGGCCGCCCCTTCACCATTGTAACGGACCACAAGCCCCTGCTAGGCATCTTTACCGCAGATAAGCCCACCCCACAGATCCTGTCCCCGAGGATGCTCAGGTGGGCCATTTTTCTCAACGCGTACCAGCACGCGTTGGTCTACCGGCCTGGGAAAGAGATCAGCCATGCGGACGCTCTATCAAGGTCTCCCCTCCCCCTAACGCCCAGCCAGGAGAGCAAGGGGGAGCGAGACCATCAGGTTCTTATGATAGAGGTGCTGGATTCGCCCCCCGTAATGCCCGCCGACATTGCCAAAGCGACAGAGAAGGACAAGACGTTAGCGGCAGTCAGCTCCTGGGTGCAGAAAGGGTGGCCGGCGTCCTCCCCAGCAGAGGAGTTCGCCCCATTTTTCAGGAAAAAGCTAGAGCTGTCCCTAGAGAGGGGGTGCCTCTTGTGGGGGCAGCGGGTGGTGATTCCCACTTCCCTTCGGCCGCGGGTGCTCAAACTGCTGCACGTCAGCCACCCCGGCATCGTGCGATCCAAGGCGCTGGCCCGGAGTTACTTCTGGTGGCCCCAGCTGGACGCCGACATCGAGCACATGGTCGGCACTTGTGATAGTTGCCAATGCTCCAGACCAGAGGAGGCCCGCCTTCCCCACAGGGAATGGGACTCGGCCAAGGGGCCGTGGTCCCGGGTGCACGTTGATTTCGCGGGCCCGTTCAGAGGCACCCTGTTTCTTCTTGTCGTGGACGCCTTCTCCAAGTGGTTGGAGGTTATCCCAGTCACGAGCACCTCCTCAGCCCAGACCATTAAGCAGTTGCGGAGGCTCTTTTCCACGTTCGGCATACCCGACACGTTAATTAGCGACAACGCTAGTTGTTTCACGTCCTCCGAGTTTAGGGCATTCATGGAGATTAACGCCGTTCGGCATATCACCTCCGCCCCGTTTCACCCAGCCACCAATGGTCAAGTAGCGCGCCTCGTCCGCACCACGAAGGACGCGTTGCGGCGCAAGGGCCCCGGGGACCTAAACCTACAAGTGTGTCAGTTTCTGCTAGGGTACAGGGTGACCCCATTGGCGTCAGGATACTCCCCCGCAGAGCTCTTAATGCGTAGGAAACTGACCACCATCCTTACTAGGCTAGACCCCACGAGGGTAGAGGACAAAGGAAGGAACATTGGGCTAGAGGCTACAAAGAGTTTCAGTGTAGGCGCCCCCGTGCATTGCAGGAATTACGCCAGCACGGGCCCAGCCTGGGTACCGGGCGTAGTTGTGGAGCAAACCGGCCCCGTGTCGTACCGCGTGGAAACCAGCACAGGGCTCCTGTGGAGGCGGCACGCGGACCAGCTCCGACGCAGGGTCTCCGATGAGCAGGGCACAGACCAAACAAAGGAAAAATCAGCGTTAGGGTTCTCCCCCACCCGTTCAGCCCAAGGGGGAGGGAAAGGGGGCAGCGGGTCCCCACCAAGGGGGGAGGAGGATGTTCTCGTAGATATCCTAGGGGATCTTTCTGAGGAGGAGGAGGAACCCGACCCCATACATATCTCGCGGAATGTCCCCACAAATGCGGATACCCCTACTGAGTTAGATTTTGATTTTCAGAACCGGGGGGGTTTTTCGGAGTGGTCCCCCACCCGTCCAAGCGAGAAGAGGGTTTTTTCGTTAGCCCCGACTGCCCCCGGTCTGCCCACAATGGAGTTTTTCCCTTCCCCTAAGGCCGCCAGACCGCGGCAAGCCACTAACGAGTCTCCCTCTCCCATTTCAGGACAAGGGACCAGGGAACAAAGAAGCAGTAGCGCCCCCGGGGGGGCAGCCCTCTTCACGGCCCAAACGCACATGCAACAAGCCATCTTGGCTGAGAGACTTCGTCTCATCCTAGGGGGGAGGGATGTTGTGTTCTGTAAAGCTGTGCCTTTAACAATGTATCTTAGCCATGTGTTAACAATGTAACCTTTCTGTGTGCAACATTATAACCTTCAGCTGTATCAATGTAAACCTGATGTAAACCTGATAAGGGGACGCGAGCTAGTGGCCACTAGATGGCAATAGCGAGCGTCCAGCTCTCATGGCTCAGATTCACCTGGATCAGCAGCGCGGGAAGATTCCCCGCCACCTCTTCACCTGGTCAAGAAGGGCGTGACCTCCCACGACGTCACGCAGGCAGCAACCAATAGTCTGTCGACGAGCCACATTCAAATGTATAGCCAGCTGTATATATTGAGCTACCCATCCGCCATTACCACATGTTCCTCCGGATCATCATGCAATAAACCTGTGTTAAGCCAACCCTTCGGCTGTTTCATTGTCTTTGGTCCCTTACACTAAAGACGCTGAAATTGATGACTGGAAGGTCGGCAGGTTAAGACACTGAAATTAACGACTGGAAGGTGGGCAGACCCAAGTGCTGCATGACGGAGTGAGCTTCCAACTCTGTCCCAGGTCCCGCCAACCTAGCAATTTGGAAAGCAAGAAATAAAGGGACGGGTCTTGTCTTGGATCAGCAACTGGCTAAAGGACAGGAAACAGAGGGTAGCACTCAATGGATACTTCTCCAAGTGGAGGGGAGTCAAGAGTGGGGTCCCCCAAGGTTCAGTACTGGGACCCCTGCTTTTCAACCTCTTCATAAATGATCTAGAAGTAGGAGTCAATAGCAAGGTAATGTTCCAGCAAGGCTGTTCTTATGTAAGTAGATAAATAAATAGGTACAGTACCACTTTGGTGGGAAGGTAAACAGCGTTCCGTGCACTCCAAGGTCTAGTCATGCCTGCCATGTGTCCACTGGAACATCTGTAGATGAAGACGGTGCTGGCTCTTTGGATATAAATGGAGAAGAGCACCGAACCCTAGAGTTGGATATGACTGGCTTTCAAGCAAGGGCGACTTTTAAGATTTTTCAACTGAATCGTTTTTGGGGGATGTGCTTCCTTTGAAGAGCTGCTATGTCTCTGGGGTATTGATCTGAGGCTTAATTTGTTTCTTTGGCTTTCAGGCCCTCGGCTGACATGTGATTATGTGATTCCTTTACGCTCGTACAATAACAGAGTCCTTCATTAGTTTGTGGTTATCTGGAAAACATTAAAAGGAAACCAATGCTAAATATTTGGCTCTTAAAAAAAAAAAGACGCTCTGAGATCTTATTTGTTGAGAAAGTAGCTCTCTTTAAAGCAGAACATTTTAGGACTGTGGAATTCCTTTACTTTGCACAGTCAGCAATAACAAGGACAATTGTTTGGAAGTATCTCTGTTCCTCTCTTGCTGCCAAAGTGACAAAGAGTAATAAAGACAAATCAAGCGAACATATTGTATCTGGCATACATTTCCCCCAGACTGCCACATGCTTCCTTGGGGTTATTCCTAGCAGGGAGCAAAAAATAAATAAAATAAAAATAAATCCTACCCCTGAACTCCACCAAATATTGCTCCTACACAATTAACAGTTGCTGTTATTTTATTGTATCCCAACTTTCCCCCTAAAGTTGAACCAGAGATTAAAACAGAAAAAAAATTATACAAATTGCTCTGAAAGACTGAAATAAAGTCTTATGGTGTGCTACAAAGACAATTAAGTCTAAATTCTTTCTTTCTTCTTTTCCTTCCTTCCTTCTTCCTTTCTATTTTCCTTTCTTTCACCCTCCTCTTTTTCTTTTCCTTCCTTCCTTCTTTCTTCTGTCTTCCTCTTTTTCTTTTCCTTCCTTTTTCCTCTTCCTTTCCTTCCTTTCCTTCCTTCCTTCCTATTTTTCTTTTCTTTTTCTTTCTTTCCTCTTTTTCTTTTCCTTCTTTCCTTCCTTCTTTCTTTTATGCCTCTTTTCTTTCTTTCTTCTGTTCTCCTCTTTTTCTTTTCCTTCCTTTCCTCCTTCCTTACTTTTCTTCCTTCCTTCCTATTTTTCTTTTTTTTTCTTTCTTTCCTCTTTTTCTCCCTTCCTTCCTTCTTTTGTTAATTCTCTTTTCTTTCTTCTGTCCTCCTCTCTTTCTTTTCCTTTCACCTCTTCCTTTCCTTCTCCTTCGTATAGTTTGTGAATCCACACTCATGGGTTATGCGCCTGCGCAGAACGGCCGATCGGAGGCTTGAAAAGCTATTGGTCAAAAGTTTTGGCGGTAAGACCGCCCACCGTACCGCCCACCCTGAGGCGCCCGCGCGCCATTTTACCTCAGTTCTCTTCTTTCCGCCGTAGCAGCAGGACGATCGTTGAGAGCTTCCTCAATTTTTTCGCCCTTCTGAGGGAAAGTCTTTTGGCAAATTTCTACAATTTTTCTCGGTGATCTTGTCCTCCGGGCAGGATCGCCACCCCGGCTCTGTCTCTTCTCTCGAGTGGATTCAGTAGCCAATTTTTTCGCATCGATCACCGTCTCCCCCCTCAAGGGGGTGGCGGCTGGTCCGCCCTTCGGGGTACTTGCCTCCAGAAAACTTCCACTGGAAGAATTTTTTCCGCGGTTGATGGCTGCAGCGTTTAAACAGTGCACGGCTTGCCTTAAGAAGTTCCCGGCTTCCGACGGACACAGCCTGTGCCTTTTTTGCTTGGGAGAGTCGCATCAGAGCCAGTCTTGCCCGCATTGCAAAAAGTTTACGCGCCTCGCGGTGCAGAACCGAAGCAATCGCCTCAAGGCTCATCTGATGGAGCTCGCTCTGGCTCCCGCCGCGTCCGCTTCCACATCCGCCGCTGCCGCCCAGCCGCCGCCGGCCTCTTCCTCCGTGCTTCCGATGAGGAAGAAGAAAAAGAAGGACAGGAACGGTGAGAAGAAGCGCAAGCGCGGGTCGGAGAAGAGACGGTCGCTTCCTCCCACCCCGCGCACACCCGCCTCTCCTGGGCCCTCGCCGCCGTTCTCGACTGCCCGATGTCCTTCTCCGGGATCCTCCATCTGGGGAGGACGGTCGTCTTCCGGGTCACCTGATAAAGGACGCAGGGCTGGGGCTCCAGCTCGCCCACTTCAGGTGCTCCCCTCTCCTCCTCGGGGAAGAAACTCCTCGCCGAGGCAGGCCTCCGTCTCCCCAAGGCCCAGGACGCCGACAGACGACGCGGTCGTCAACGTTCCGACGACCGTTTCGCCGACGCCGACACCAGCCACCGTTTCGACGCCCACCATTTCGTGGGCCACCATCCCGCCGGCTACCGGGGCTCCACCATCAGCGGACTCGGACGGATCTCAGATGGCCCTCGTCCGAGAAATGTTCCAGGTCATGGTGTCGTTTGCGACCAAGTTCCAGGCCTCCATGCCTGCGGCCTCTGCGGCTCCGGTCCCGACCACCGCAAGCCCCGGGCATCCTGGCCCTGCCGTGGCCCCACCGACCTCCTGTGGGTCGAGTGCCCGCTCCGCCGGCCCACCCAACCCGTCATGGTGTGGTCCGGACGTTGATGCGATGGACTCCCATCCTGCGGGCCCGCCCAGGCCGTACTGGCGCGGTCCCGACATGGATGAAAGGCTGCCTCCCTCGTCCTCCGATGAGTCCAGCTCGTCGTCGGAGGAGGACGAGGGAGACGTCGACGCCGAGCGCACGCCGGAGCAGGCTATCGCCTCAGTGGACCCACCGCGTGGTGAGGACCAACGCTCACTGACCGCCATGCTCACAAGGCTGGGCACCGCACTCAACCTGAAGGTCGATCAACCGCCGTTGGAGGGTGAGGATCAGATGACCGCGAAGCTCGACAGACGTGCTGTGCGGCCGGTCCACATAACTATGCTCCCCTCCATGATGACTTCGGCGAGGGCGACATGGAGGAAACCTTTGGCGGCGCACTCCGTTTCGTCCAGGCTCGACAACATGTACCGGGTCCTGGACGAGAACGTCGAGTTCTTGCAGGCTCACCCCCTGCCGAATTCCCTGGTGGTCAAGGCCTTCCAGCACAGGACGGCCACCAGCGGGTTCCCGGTCCCGTCGACGCCGGAGGGAAAGAAACTGGACGCGGTGGGGCGTAAGTTCTACGCCACCGGCTCCCTATTCTTCCGTGCCGCCAACTACTCGGCCGCCATGGGCCTGTATCAATCTCACCTCTGGGAGCAGGTGAAGGTTGAGATAGCGAAACTGCCCTCCGACGCCCAAAAGCGCATTGACGCGCTGGCCACCGAGGGGGACTTCGTCGCCGAGCAGCTGATGCGCACTGCCCGGCATATCAACGACTATGCGGCGAAGGACATGGCCTCCGCAATCTACCTCCGTCGCCATGCTTGGCTCAGGGACACTTCCCTCGATGACGCTATGAAGAAGCTCATCGAGGAGTTTCCCTTCGACGGGCAGGGCCTCTTCGGTCAGGACACTGACAAGGTCCTGAATGAGATGCGCCAGACCAATTCCACGGCAAAGTTCCTGGGGCTCACCACGCCGGCTCCGCCCGCCAGGCCGAGGTTCCAGCCCTTCACACGGCGGTTCCAGGGCAACCCACAGCAGCAGGGACCGACGGAGCAGCCTAGATCCAGCTCCTACAAACAGCGGCGGCAGCACAAGCCCCGCTACCGGCCCTTCGGACAGGACAAACGTTCGGGCGCGAGGCCCAAGCCCCGCGTTTGAAGCTGCGACGGCCGAGTCTCTCTCGCTCCACATCCCGTACCTCCCCCTCCGGAACTTCCTCCAGGTATGGTCGGGCATCACGGACGACCAGTGGGTCTTAAAGATCTTGTCCTCTGGCTACGCCATCGAGTTCGTGCGGGTGCCTCGGGTAGGAAGACATCGTCTCACCACCTCGTCCCCCCATTTGGAGGAAGAAATATCAACCCTTCTCTCCAAGGGAGCCATCGAGCGGGTAACACCGTCCGACTGGGACAACGGCTTCTACTCGAGGTACTTCGTGGTCCAGAAGAAGGACGGAGGCCTTCGCCCTATCCTGGACCTGCGCCGCCTGAACAAATGCATCCACACCAGGAAGTTCCGGATGGTGACCCTACAGACCGTCCTCCCCCTCATCAACAAAGGGGACTGGTTCACAGTCATAGACCTCAAGGATGCCTACTTCCACGTCTCCATCCTCGAGGAACACAGACGGTTTCTCCGCTTCCGCATCGACAATTCCGTGTACCAGTACCGATGCCTACCGTTCGGTCTGGCCACGGCACCGCGGGTCTTCACCAAATGCATGGCTCCGGTGGCCGCATTCCTCCGCCAACGGAGCATCAGGGTCTTCCCGTACATCGACGACTGGTTGATCGTCTCCCCCACCAAATCGTCGGCCGTTCGGGACACACAATACACGGTCCACCTCATGGAGAGTCTCGGCCTCAGGATCAACTTCACCAAATCGAAGTTGATCCCCTCCCAACGCGTCGAGTACATCGGAGCGGTACTCGACTCGCTTGCTACGAGAGCCTACGCCCCCCAGAAACGCTTACAGGATATTGCGCAGGGGGTGAGCGAACTGCGCACCAAACCGTGCATCCGGGCGAAGAAGGCTCAGAGACTTCTAGGCCTGATGGCCTCAACGACGGCAGTGATTCCCCATGCCAAGTTGAAATTCAGGTCCCTGCAATCGTGGCTCCTTCACGAGTTCGACGCACTTCGGGAGAGCCAGTCCAAACGGTTGACCCCATCTCCAGAACTGAGGGACCAACTGCTGTGGTGGTCTACACCACTCAACGTGGCCACGGGGAAGAGTTTCTACCCCCCGCAACCCTCGTTGCAGATACTGACCGACGCGAGCAACCTCGGCTGGGGCGCTGCTTGCGGGACTCTCACGGTCAACGACACCTGGACACCGCACGAAACGGTGCACCACATAAATTACTTGGAGCTGCTGGCCATTTGGAAGGCCCTGCGTTCCTTCGAGACTCTGCTCACCGGCAAGGCGGTTCAAGTGGCCTCGGACAATACCACGGCGGTGGCGTACCTCAACAAGCAGGGAGGAACACGGTCCACCACCCTCCTGTACCTGGCAGTGCAGTTGTGGGAATGGTGCCTGGAGAGGCACATTTTCCCAATTGGAGTGCACATTCAGGGCACACTGAATGTCCTGGCAGACCACCTGAGCCGTCTCACTTCGACGACCCATGAATGGGAGCTGGACGACGGAGTGTTCCAGTCGCTTTGCGAGGCCTGGGGGATGCCGAGCATCGACCTCTTTGCATCGGAGTCCAACAGGAAGCTCAGCAGGTACTGCTCCAGAGCAGGCATCGGACTGAACTCCAAAGGCGATGCCTTCATGAAACGGTGGGATCAGGACTATCTCTATGCCTTTCCTCCGTTTCCTCTGGTCCAGAAAGTACTCACCAGGATGTACCAACACAGAACCAATGCGATTCTGGTGGCGCCAGCATGGTCGCGCCAACCCTGGTTTCCGCTACTGTTGCGCATGTCGTCGCAGTATCGCACACTGCCGGAGTCACCGACGCTCCTCCAAATGGAGCACGGCCAGCTGCACCATTCGGACCTGCCCAGCCTCCACCTCACCGCGTGGAGGATAACCCCAGACTGTCCAGGATCCTTGAATTAGCGCGGCGCCCTTCCACAAGGAAGTCCTACGCTTCCAAATACAGGCGTTTTTGTGCTTTCCTGGCCGCCCGGGAAACGCCCCCCCCCCCCGCAGGTGGGACTGCAGGACATTTTAACCTACCTCCTCCAGCTGGCGGAGTCTGGCCTTAGCATCACCTCCATCCGAGTGCATCTCGCAGCAGTAGTAGCGCACTCTCCTGCTGGCTCGCCCGCTTCTGGGGCCTTCCGCGACCAAACGGTAAAGCGCTTCCTCAAGGGGCTAAGGAACGCTTTTCCGCCGGCCCGGACACCGACGGCTCAATGGTCACTGTCCACCGTTCTCAACGCGCTCACCAGGACCCCCTTCGAGCCCATGGCTACCGCCGATGTTCGTCTCCTCACATGGAAAACGGCATTCCTGGTGGCTATCACGTCTGCACGTCGAGCTGGTGAACTGGTTGCCCTGCGAGCAGACGCACCGTTTCTCCAGTTCTTCAACGACCGCGTCGTCCTCCAAGCGGACATCACCTTCCTACCCAAGGTGGTCTCCAAGTTTCACATGGCACAAACTATCTCCTTGCCAACCTTCTTCCAGAACCCCACTAACGCCCAAGAAAGGACTTGGCACACACTGGATGTGAAACGAGCTTTATTGTTTTACACCAGCAGGACTAGAGAGTTCAGGAAGTCACAACGCCTCTTTGTGGCTTATGGGGGAAAGTCCAAGGGTGAACCCATCTCTGCTCAAAGGTTCTCCAAATGGATCACCTCTACCATCTACCTGGCCTACGAGTCAGCCTCACTGCCACCTCCACCGCATGTCAGGGCGCATTCCACCAGGGCGGTTGCCACATCCACTGCCTTTCTGGAGGGCACACCGCTTGAGGACATATGTAAGGCTGCCACCTGGTCCAGACCTTCCACATTTGTCCAGCACTACAGGGTGGACACCAGAGCCACTGCGGACGCCAGGCTTGGCCATGTCGTCCTCACCAGAGGGCTCCGGACTCAACGCCCCTGACGGGTCCACCTAGAGGATCTTCAGCTCATCGTGGGATCATCTCATCCGACTGCCCACCGACCAAGTAAGTGTGAGCTTGCTAATCTCCCATGAGTGTGGATTCACAAACTATACGAAGGAGAAAGTTCGGTTTCACTTACCAGTGATAACTTTCGTTCTTCGAGTATATAGTTTGTGAATACACACTACCCACCCTGCCTCCCCTCTTGAGCTGCACGGATGAGATCAGTTGGTTTATCCTGTGCTTGGCTTAAGTATGGAACTGAGGTAAAATGGCGCGCGGGCGCCTCAGGGTGGGCGGTACGGTGGGCGGTCTTACCGCCAAAACTTTTGACCAATAGCTTTTCAAGCCTCCGATCGGCCGTTCTGCGCAGGCGCATAACCCATGAGTGTGTATTCACAAACTATATACTCGAAGAACGAAAGTTATCACTGGTAAGTGAAACCGAACTTTCTTTCTTTACCTTCCTTCCTCCTTCCTTCCTTTCTCTTCCTTCATTCCTATTTTTCTTTTCTTTCTTTCTTCTTTCCTTCCTTCTTTCTTTTATGCATCTTCTCTTTCTTTCTTCTGTCCTCCTCTTTTTCTTCCTTTTACCTCTTCCTTTCCTTCTTTCTTTTCCTTCCTTTCCTCTTTCCTTCCTTCCTTCCTATTTTTCTTTTCTTTTCTTTCTTTCCTCTTTTTTCTTCCTTTCCTTCCTTCTTTTGTTATTCCTCTTTTCTTTCTTCTGTCCTCCTCTTTTTCTTTTCCTTCCTTTCACCTCTTCCTTTCCCTTTTTCTTTTCATTCCTTCCTTTCTTTCACCCTCCTATTTCTTTTCCTTTCCTTTCCTAAGTTATGAGCATACCAAACTGCATTTTATTGGCTGCCAAAAATGTACAGGCCCCCCATTTACAGGCTCTCTGCGTGGGAACGGGGTAGATCTCATCAATAAAGAGAGAAGGGCTCAAGGCAGTTGAGCCCTGGCTTCTGCCTTCAGCTATAAAAGAGGAGCAGCCCAGAGGTTTCCAAGCCAAGCCTTGGCTGTCGTGACCTCAGAAACTGTGCAGTTGCAGAGGTGAGCAAGTCAAAAGGGTGTCAGAGCAAACATCCTACACCTGTGATGGCAAACCTTGGGCACTCCAGGTATTCTTGAACTTCAATTCCCAGAAGCCCCAAGTCTCTGTGAATCCACACGCGCAGTAAACCCATGCGTGTGGATTCACAGAGGCTTGGGCTTCTGGGAATTGAAGTTCAAGAACACCTCGAGTGTCCAAGGTTCACCATCACTGTCCTACACACTAGCTTACTCCAAATTTGCATGCTGCAGAAATGTGCCCAAGACAAGCCTTCTAAAGAAGTCCACAAAAATTAACTTTTCCTTTAGACACAATGACAAAAAATCCCCCCCCCCCCTCCTTCAATTTCTCATGGCACACGAAGTCATGCAACCATCATCTGGGCAGAATTTTAATCAAGGATTCGCGCATGAGCAGTTCCAGTTTATGACATTGTGGTTAAACGTCAAGGTCTCCCTTGCTCAACAGCCAGTCGTATCTGACTCTAGGGTTCAGTGCTCATCTCCACTTACAGCCCAAGAGCCATGGCTGTCTGTGTCTGCAGACATTTCCATGGTCATGTGGCAGGCATGACAGAACGTAGTTACCTTTCTCACCAAAGCGGTACCTATTTATTGCAATTTCTTGCTTTCAAACCTCTAGGTTGTCAGGAGCTGGGACAGAGATGGGCGCTCATTCCGTCGCACAGAGAGGGACAAAACAAAACAAAACACCTTTTAAGATTCTCCCTCTTTTACGTATATCTGCATTCTACTCATCTTTTACGCTCCCCTCCCACCTCTCTATGTGCTTGTGTGTGGCATGGTAGCATGTCTGTCTGTCTGTCTGTCTGTCTGTGCAGTCAGATACAGCCAGAGCTAGATAGAGAGGGAAAGAATGAAAGGGGAGAGAGAGAGAGAGAGAAAGAAAGAGAGAGAGAGAGAGAGAGAGACTGTTTCTAATCTCCCACCTGCATAAATCTTGCAGGAACAACCACAAAAATTCCAGCTATGTTGATTTATGAAAGCCCAGGCAAAAATTGAGCCAGGAGATATAGCCTACAGGTACCATGATTGATGTCTCCTTGACACATCTTTTCCATTTTAAACATGAAGCTGGCAGAGAGAGAGAGAGAAAGAAAGAAAGAAAGAAAGAAAGAAAGAAAGAAAGAAAGAAGGAAGGAAGAAAGGGGAATGTATTAGACTTGCTGGCAGAGGGAGAGAAAAAAAGGAAGGAAGGAAGGAAAAAAGAAAGAAAGAAAGAAGAGGAATTTATTAGACTTGCTGGCAGAGAGAGAGAGAGAAAGAAAGAAGGAAGGAAGAAAGAGGAATGTATTAAACTTGCTGGCAGAGAGAGAGAGAAAAAAGGAAGGAAGGAAGAAAGGAAGGAAGAAGAGGAATGTATTAGACTTGCTGGCAGAGAGAGAGAGAAAAATAAATAAATAAATAGGAATTTATTAGACTTGCTGGTGGAGAGAGAGAGAAAAAAGGAAGGAAGGAAGGAAGGAAGGAAGGAAGGAAGGAAGGAAGGAAGGAAGGAAGGAAGGAAGGAAGGAAGGAAGGAAGGAAGGAAGGAAGGAAGGAAGGAAGGAAGGAAGGAAGGAAGGAAGGAAGGAAGGAAGGAAGGAAGGAAGGAAGGAAGGAAGGAAGGAAGGAAGGAAGGAAGGAAGGAAGGAAGGAAGGAAGGAAGGAAGGAAGGAAGGAAGGAAGGAAGGAAGGAAGGAAGGAAGGAAGGAAGGAAGGAAGGAAGGAAGGAAGGAAGGAAGGAAGGAAGGAAGGAAGGAAGGAAGGAAGGAAGGAAGGAAGGAAGGAAGGAAGGAAGGAAGGAAGGAAGGAAGGAAGGAAGGAAGGAAGGAAGGAAGGAAGGAAGGAAGGAAGGAAGGAAGGAAGGAAGGAAGGAAGGAAGGAAGGAAGGAAGGAAGGAAGGAAGGAAGGAAGGAAGGAAGGAAGGAAGGAAGGAAGGAAGGAAGGAAGGAAGGAAGGAAGGAAGGAAGGAAGGAAGGAAGGAAGGAAGAAGAGGAATTTATTAGACTTGCTGGCAGAAAGAGAGAAAAAGAAAGAAAGAAAGAAAAAAGAAAGAGGTATTTATTAGACTTGCTGGCAGAGGGAGAGAGAGAGAGAATAAATAAATAAATAAATAAATAAATGAATAAAGAGAAATTTATTAGACTTGCTGGCAGAGAGAGAGAAAGAAAGAAAGAAAGAAAGAAAGAAAGAAAGGAGGTGCAAAGAGCAAGGGAGAAAGCAAGCAAGCAATCTCAGCCTGTACCGTCACAGTCTTGAAGGAAGCTGGCCTAAATGGAGCTTATTTCTGCCAATTTATTCCTCCGCAAGAGGCCTCCTATTTGAGTAAGGAAACTCCGTTGGGGTGTGGAAGAGAAGAACAGGCAGACTTGACCAGCCGTAAACACTTTTATTAACTGACCATTTTCTTTCTCTCTCTCTTTCTTTCGACGCTATAGATTAGTTCATATGGCTAAGACGTTTTGTGGCAACCCATCCAGAAGAAAAACCCAAAGAATCAAGATACACTCCTGTGTCCAAGTGCATCTTGGATCTGCTCTCTGGAGAGCTCAACTCAAGCTGCACATTCCCACGGCGCAACCAGGAGACTTTGGATCCATCTTATGCCAAGGAAACCCTGGGAAGGGCCACCCTCCATCGGTATCAGCGCGACCGCAAACTATTATTTATTCACTTATGACAAGAAGGACCGGCCTCCATCAAAATGGAAAGTTACAAAGTGATTTTAGAAAGAAATCACACACAGAGATTTGTTGATCCTACATTTTATATCAGTTTCGAGGAGTCCTTTATTGTAAACAACAACAACAAAACTACAAGGTGTTTCCATCCTTTCGAATTTACTTATCTTCCTTTCACCAAGGCATAAATTATCATGCAAAATAGTTGGATCGTTGTCTCCAAAGGGCGAAACCTGTCATGTCATCTACATTTCTGACCTCCCTTGAAACCATCCTTTCCAACATACTCTTCCTTCTATTTAATTCTCACGTGCTGCAAATATACAACTTCATGTCCTTTCCTACCAATTGCATTTTGAGCCCTCTCTGTTGGCACATGCACTGTCGCCCCAGCACAGAGTGCGCCTCTGCGCATCAGCCCAATGAGAGTGCTGCTTCCTCCCTCCCCCCAGCACAGAGTTCGCCCCGCCCCTCTGTTTGGGCACTCGGTCTCTAAAAGGTTCGCCATCATTGCTATAGATCAGTGAAGGCGAACCTTGGCACTCCAGATGTTCTTGGACTTCAATTCCCAGAAGCTCTGATCAGCAGGAATGCTGACTTGAGCTTCTGGGGATTGAAGTCCAAGAACACCTTGAGAGCCAAGGTTTGCCATCACTGCTATAGATCATCAAGTCCAGCCCCTGTCAAGGAGACAAGTGGAGAATGCGCGAGATTTTTCTTGTTCTTTGTATATCTCCATGCCACCATGCAATCATATTAATGAGTTACAGGAGACAGTAATAAACAACAGAAACTAAGGGACTGTATGGTAAATGCCTCCCTTTGCCAGTCATATCCGACTCTAGGGGTTGGTGCTCAGCTCCATTTACAACCAAACGTCTGTGTCTGCAGACATTTCCATGTTCACGTGGCAGGCATGACTAAACACAGAAGGGCACGCAACGCTGTTATCTTTCCCATCAAAGTGCTACCTATTTATCTACTTGCAATTTCTTGCTTTCAAAGCCTAGAACAAATTCATTTTCAGTATTCAGGACAGACTGATGCTGCCGCCTATTTAACAGTAAAAAACGCTGGCCTCGGCTAGGAAGTGTGTATATGGCAATAGTCTGAACTATCGGCCAAGAAATCTCTGCTTTGAATATGGCTTTTACAAATGAAAGCACTTGGGCAGCATTAGTATGATCATCATCATTATGTTCCTTTTATGGTCCTTTTAGCTCATTCCTTTTAGACCAGCGTTTCCCAACCTTTGGTTTTTGGACTTCAATTCCCAGAAGCCTAAGTCAATTCCCCAAAGCAGTGATCAGCCAATGTACTGACTTCTGGGAATCGAAGTCCCCATGTAGGGCGTGGTCCCTACTTTGAGAACCATGGACCTAGACCCATGATGGCGAACCTTGGCACTCCAGATGTTATTGGACTTTAATTCCCTGAAGCCCAAGCACCCTGTGAATCCACATAAATGGGTTTACTGGGATTCATCCAGCCCGCACTGCCCTCGTTGCTCCCGGAAGCGGAAGTAAAATCCACCTGTACGGAGGAAGGGTTAACCCAGAAGTGTCTTAACCATACAGGTGTGTTGTACTTCCGCTTCCGGGAGCGACCAGGGCAGTGCGGGCCAGATGAATTGCAGTAAACCCATTCGTGTGGATTCACAGAGTGCTTGGGCTTCTGGGAATTGAAGTCCAAGAACAGCTGGAGTGCCAAGGTTTTGCCATCACGAACCTAGACTATTCATTTGGTATTTTCTCAAATTATTTGCTATTCCAGGTGAGGCAGCCTCTTGCAGTCAATGTGCTGTGATGTCATTCACGCCCAGAGTACAAAGATGTTTCTCTAGGCCGTTTGGTGGTGCAAAATGATGTCCCAATTAGAACTGGGGCTATCTAAGTTTCCTTCGGCCATAATTGCTCAATCTCAATTTGTAAATCGTTGCATTTGCCAATCTTTTTCGAATCTGCGCATCCCTAGGTATTGCCACATCTATTATGCAGACCTGCCCTCCTTTCAACAATTATCAGATCAGGTATGTTGTGTGTGCCAGATACTTATCAGTTTGAAGCCATAGTCCCACAATGTTTTGAGTTAGGGTTGTTGTTGTTGCTGCTGCTGCTGCCTCTGCTGAGATTGGAAAGGTTTCATAGTAAAGGTAAAGGTTTCCCTTGCTCGAAAGCCAGTCGTATCCGACTCTAGGGTGCAGTGCTCATCTCTGTTTCTACACCGAAGAGCCAGCGCTGTCTGCTTCTGCCATACCTGTCAAGTATCCCTTATTGGCCAGGAAAACCCCTTATTTTACCCTCTTTTCCGCAGCCATCCCATATTAATTAGACTGCAATGCCCTATTGCCACCATTGGAGGGCAGCAAAGGATAAGCATAGCTGTCAATTATCCCGTATTTGCCGGGAAAATTCCCTTATTTCCAAATCCAAAACTTGACAGGTATGGCTTCTGCAGACATTTCTGTGGTCATGTGGCAGGCATGACTAGACACCGGAGTGCACGGAACGCTGTTACTTTCCTACCGAAGTGGTCCTTATTTATCTACTTGCAATTTCTTGCTTTCCAATGGCTAGGTTGACAGGAGCTGGGACAAAGACGGGAGCTCATAGCAGGACGGAAAAACTCCCAGACTCTTCCATCCACTACATCTGCTGTAGAAAACTTTCCCAAACACTGTTGCGATAACTTGGGGCTGGCAGGGGGGGGGGTCAGTCCTTGAACCTTCTGAACGAGTTTCTCTTTTAAGTCATAAGAATATAGGAAAAGCATCTTTCCTTCAATGGCAGGTGAGAAAGGTTGGTGTCAAGGATGGAGTTGGATGTGAAAAAGGCAGGTGACATGACAGGTTACCACCCCTTGGAGAGAACAAGCCTACTGTTTTGCATGATAATTTATGCTCCAGTGGAAGAAAGATGAATAAATCAGTCAGATGACTACCCCAAAATTATTGACTGTGACTGGCAGCTGTTCTCCAGATTTGGGGCAGGAATCTTTCTCAGCCTTAAAGGTTGAAACAGATCAAAGATTGCAACAACAAAAAATGTGGTTTTTTTAAAAAAAAATATCAGTAAAGGTAAAGGTTTCCCTTGCTCGAAATCCAGTCGTATCCGACTCATCAGTGCTCATCTCTGTTTCAAAGCCAAAGAGCCAGTGTTGTCTACTTCTGCAGACATTTCCGTGGCCATGTGGCAGGCATGACTAGACACTGGAGCGCATGGAACGCTGTTACCTCCCCACTTAAGTGGTCCCTGTTTATCTACTTGCAATTTCTTGCTTTCGAACTGCTAGGTTGGGACAAAGACGGGAGCTCATTCTGTCCGGCAGAACTCAGGGATCGAACTGCTGACCTTCCGCCTCCCAGTCAGTGTCTTAGCCACTTGAGCCACTGCAGTCAAATGTCAAGCCATTGCTTCATCACTAAGGTTTGTCGTATCAAACCCGAAGAACTCACCTGAAACATACTTTTGGAAGGATGTAAATCACGCCAGTGGCTTAGCGGTTAAGATGCTGAACTTGACGACCACAAAGTCAGCAGATCAGCAGTTTCAGACCCACGACGGAGTGAGTTCCCGTCGTCAGTCCCAGCTCCTGCCAACTTAGCAGTTTGAAAGCAAGAAATTGCAGGTAGACAAATGGGTACCACTTCCAAGGGAAGGATAACACTGTCCCCTGGTGCTTTAGTGTCTAGTCATGACTGCCACATGACCACATGTTGCAGATGGTGCTGGCACTCTGGTTGTAAACGGATATTCGCACTGCATCCTAGAGTCAGACAGGACTGGCTTTCCGGCAACGGAGACCTTGACGTTTACTATATCACACCATACCTGTCAAGTTTTGGATTTGGAAATAAGGGAAATTTCCCAGCAAATAAGGGATACTTGACAGCTATGCTTATCCTTTGCTGCCCTCCAATGGCGGCAATAGGGCATTGCAGTCTAATTAATAAGGAATGGCGGTGGGGAAAAGGGCAAAATAAGGGTTTTCCCTGGCCAATAAGGGATACTTGACAGCTATGTATCACGCTGAAGCCTACAAATGTTCTGCAGGGAAGAATTAAAAAAAATATGCATGCAGTTGAATCACAACTCATTAGAATAGCAATGATAAACCCTAAATAAATAAATAGGTGCACTTGATACTAAGGAGGATGGGGTAAATTAAGATTTCCTACTCTTTCACTGGAAACCTCAGAGTTTTCAATGCCAAACCAAAGGTTTTTGCCGGGAACAATATCATGTGGAAAATAACAGGCACAAGTTGGGGGTGCGCGACCGCACACAATAATGTCTAGGCCCACCACGAAGGAAGTCGCGTTTTCTCGAGTTCATTCTGTAGTTCCTTTCGCCTGCCCTAGTCTGAGAAAGATTAGCCAGCACAAGTTGCCCGTTGCCCAAGGCATACACAGTTATGATCCAAAAAAATAACACAATCGTCGAGAAGGGTCTTTCTGTGTACCCCCCACCCCCACCCCACACAAATGTGTGAAAATATGCTACAACAGATGTCTCCTTCCTGCCTATTGCTGTATTTTTCTCTTGCAGGAGCATTTCTCCAACGCAGGATATTGACCGTCGGATAACGAGGAAGAGGATAATAATAGTAATAATGCATTCACAGATAGAACGCCAGGTTGGAAACCATCCCAGCCTTATTGTCCTTTCGGCGCTTTCCAGTTTCAGGAAATCAGCCCCTTTGCAGCATGGAGGGGGGAACGTTATCAGGCTGGAACAACATGATTTCTACCAAAGGCGCACATGCCAACAGCTGGCCTGAGACATGGAGCCTCTGAGCAAATCAAGGGAGTTTCTGTTTTCTTGGCTCCGATGGAAACCACTCTCCTTTCCCCCTAAGAGGGACATATCCTGCCTCCAAGACGTATCCAGGCCTTTGGTCGCTGGTGCAAAGCCCCCTACGGAGCGACGGAGAGCAGGGTACTAGGGGAGAGCTTCCCTTCAGCCGGCGGCTCATTCAACCCAATGGGCTTCATTTCAGGCCTCAGCGTTCAGGAGGAAAGAAAGGGTCAAATCTCTGGCTTAAAGCTTCCTTTGGTCATTTTGCGTGGCTGAATGGCAAGGCCACCCCCCCCAAAAAATGTCAACTCGCTTGCAAGCGTCTCGTAATAAATAATTTCATGTCAGAAGTTATTCTGGGTTGAAAGGATGTTTGCGGAAGAAACTCCGCTCAGGGAATGCCCAAATGAGGCTCCTTTCATGTCCCCAAGAGCTGGGACTGAGACGGGCACTCAGTCCGTCATGCAGCACCTGGGTCTGGAACTGCTGACTTGCCAGCCTTCCAGCTAATAAGGCAAGCTTCTTAACCACTGAGCCATCTCAGCCCCATGGGTGTGTCATAAAGATCTTCTCTCTCACACACACACCCACCCACACCCCACACATCCCCACATACCCCCACACTCACACCCATACCCACACCCACCTACACTGACACAGTTTTCTTTTAAAAGAAAATGTATGTGTTAATATTTCCATTCTTGTTTAAGGCCAGAGACGTTATTGGGCTCACCATTTCTGCTGGTTTGGTTCGCTTGAGAAGCCAGATGCTATTTTCTTACATGTTCTCAGCTTCACTTCTGGTGGGGTTTGAAGCTGCGGTGGCTCAGTGGTTAAGAAGCTCACCCTTTTAGCTGGAAGTCGGCAGTTCGAGACCCAGGTACTGCATGACGGATTCAGCACCCGTCGTCTGTCTCAGCTCCTGCAAACTGAGCAGTTCGAAAGCAAGAAATTGCAAGTAGATAAACAGGGACCACTTTGGTGGGAAAAGATCTTGGGGACATGGAAGGAGCCTCATTCGGACATCCCCTGAGCGGAGTTTCTCCAGCAAAAATCCTTTCAACGCAGAATAATTTCTGACATGAAATTATTATTACTATAATCTGTAACATGCTCAATGGTCATTTTGCCATAGCAGGGTGGGGATTCGAACCCAGGCCTTGGGAATCTTAGCCCAATTTGTTTTTCAACTACATACACCAGCTCTAATAAGTGACTTAGCCTTTCCAGGGTGGTTGGAGAGGTGAGGTCAGCTTTTTTTTTAGAGCATCCAGGCATGTTGAATGATGGAGTGGGCCCAATCCCTCTTAATGTGCGTCTTTTGTGCCCCGACCAAGGGGTTATAAGGGACCTCCCATATATGTTTGTGGGCCATGGGGATGACACATAGAGCACATTAGAGCAACTTTACAGATATCAAAGACTGCTTTCGGTGTAAATATCTAGTAGGTTTTTAATTTTTTCTCTAAGCCACTTAGTGTTTTGCACGAATTATTGGAAGGAAGTAGAGAAAGAAAAGAAAGAAGAAAGAAGAGAAGGAGAGGGGAGGGAAGGAAGGAAGGAAGGAAGGAAGGAAGGAAGGAAGGAAGGAAGGAAGGAAGGAAGGAAGGAAGGAAGGAAGGAAGGAAGGAAGGAAGGAAGGAAGGAAGGAAGGAAGGAAGGAAGGAAGGAAGGAAGGAAGGAAGGAAGGAAGGAAGGAAGGAAGGAAGGAAGGAAGGAAGGAAGGAAGGAAGGAAGGAAGGAAGGAAGGAAGGAAGGAAGGAAGGAAGGAAGGAAGGAAGGAAGGAAGGAAGGAAGGAAGGAAGGAAGGAAGGAAGGAAGGAAGGAAGGAAGGAAGGAAGGAAGGAAGGAAGGAAGGAAGGAAGGAAGGAAGGAAGGAAGGAAGGAAGGAAGGAAGGAAGGAAGGAAGGAAGGAAGGAAGGAAGGAAGGAAGGAAGGAAGGAAGGAAGGAAGGAAGGAAGGAAGGAAGGAAGGAAGGAAGGAAGGAAGGAAGGAAGGAAGGAAGGAAGGAAGGAGGGAGCAGCTTCAGCATATAAGAAATTGAAAACTTTCCCTGATTGTCTATCAACAGTAAGGGGAAGCGGTTATTTTTAACATTTGTAGAATGGCGCTGAAGCAGTGCATCACTTTGTTTATCTTTTTAAAAATTCTTTCCTTATCTTTGTTTTGCCGACTGAAAGCATGGGTGAGGGCAGAATCTCAATTGGCAACAAACGAACGAACGAACGAACGAACGAACGAACGAACGAACGAACGAACGAACGAACGAGCGAGCGAGCGAGCGAGCGAGCGAGCGAGCGAGCGAGCGAACGAACGAACGAACGAACGAACAAACAAACATATATATAAATTTATATATATAAATTTAAACACTGTGATACATTGCATCAGCGATGGCACAGAGAAATTAAAACATAATCACTTCCCTTGACCATTCACAGACAATCAGGGGAAGCAGGCAAAAAGCCACTTCCCATTCAAGATGCAAGGAGCATGTTGAATTGCAAATTGCTCATCTTATTTTATTATTTATTTATTTTCATCTGACCGTAAGCGATGCTTTTGCAGATGGTCCAGCCAGTCCTTAAACTGTCCATCTGGACAGGGCCCTTATCCATGCCTCAAAACATATCATGTAGAACATCACACCTGCCGGACATCTGCATGCTTTTTAGACACGCAGTGAAAAGTGATTGTGTTGATCAAAACAAAAATGAGATCCAAGAACTGAAATGGAACTTAGAATAAAGGTCTTGCAGGCTGGGAAAAAAAAACAATACATATTTTCCCTTTTTAAAAAATCATGCATTTCTCTGCTCCACTCATTTAAGGTCAGGCTTATGAGGTTTTCCCTCCCACACTGTAGGTCCAAACCCCAACAGTGTGGCCGATACTGTTGAGCACCAAAAAAGACAAGCAAACTCCGATCTTGACTGCAAACAACTCTGAGTTCTGATGAATGGCAATCTCAGCCAAATGGAGGCTGCCAGGAAAGAATGAATAAAGAGCTTTGGTGTAATGATTCCAGGCAAAAGAAGTGTTTGTGGACAGAGCTGTATGGCAGTGAGTGGAAGAGGCGGGGAACGGAACCAGGGCTGTATGTGGTGGTGGTGGTGGTGGTGGGAGAAGAATGATATTTGATGCTAGCCGAGCTGCGGAAGATCAAGGAAACGGAAAGGACAGAAACAGGGGGGTGGGGTGGGGAAAACTAGAAAGAAATCAATGTTCTTTGGCATTTTACGAGGAAGCTGACTATTCTCTTGGCTATGGAAGCCGTTACATCAAACTGCTTTATGTAATGTGGCTCCAGCGTTATGTAAAAGATGTGAATTGTTATTCTTGTGAAGTCCAAGATCACTGTCTGGAAAAGGAAAAAAGAAGAGAGAATGGTGGCGAAAGAAAGAAAGAAAGAAAGAAAAAGAAAGAAAGAAAGAAATTGAAGGAAGGAAGGAAGGAAGGAAGAAGTGGAATGAATGAATGAAGAAAGAAAGAATAGAATGAAGAAAGGAAGAAAGGAAGAAAGGAATGGAATGGAATGAATGAAGAAAGAAAGAAAGAAAGAAGTGGAAGGAAGGAAGGAATGAAGGAAGGAATGAAGGAAGGAAAAAGAAGTGGAGGAAGGAATGAAGGAAGGAAAGAAGGAAGGAAGGAAGAAAGAAGTGGAATGAATGAATGAATGAATGAATGAATGAAGAAAGGATAGAATGAACAACGAAAGAAAGAAAGGAATGGAATGGAATGAATGAATGAATGAAGAAAGAAAGAAAGAAGTGGAAGGAAGGAAGGAATAAATGAAGGAAAGAAGGAAGGAAGAAGTGGGATGAATGAATGAATGGAATGGAATGAATGAATGAAGAAAGAAAGAAAGAAGTGGAAGGAAGGAAGGAAGGAATAAATGAAGGAAGGAAGGAAGGAAGGAAGGAAGAAGTGGGATGAATGAATGAATGAATGAAGAAAGAAAGGATAGAATGAATGAATAAAGAAAGGAAGGAAGGAAGGAATGGAATGGAATGAATGAATAAAGAAATAAAGAAGTGGAAGGAAGGAAGGAAGGAAGGAAGGAGGGAAGGAAGAAATAGTAGAATGAATGAATGAACAGTGCTTTGGGGCATTGACAGGCTTCTGGGAATTGAAGTCCAAAAACCAAAGATTGGGAAACACTAACCTAAACCCATTTTAATGTATTTAGCCTTTGTTTGCTTTTATTTCATCCATCTAAGCTATGGGGGCAGCTATCATCATTGTCTCTGCAAGGAATTCATACTGCGGTTCTTAGTCATTATTTGTTGTTGGAATCTATTATGTTCATTTCTGCTGTCTTCAAGTTGCTTCTCTTGTGATTTGATCTTGGAAACAAAGAAATAAATAAAGGTTTCTAAGCTTGGCTGTGCTGGTCCTTCAGTGTTGTTGGTTTGCAAAAAAGGAAAATATTGTTTTTGATTTTTCGGGTAATTTTAGACATAAAATTGTAAAACAACAACAACCAGAATGTGGCATACAGAAAGAGTCAAACAAAGGAGAAGTGAAAAATTGGTGAAAAAACATCAGACCTTTTAGAAATTCAGATGGGACTGACTCTCTTACTGGCAGAAAGCAGCAATGACTTGAAATGACTTTTAGGCAAAGTGAAAGAAGAAAGTGTCAAATCAGGACTTCAGTTGAACATCAAGATGATAAAAATCAGGACTACAGAATGAACCGTACAGCTATTAACAAGAGTTAAAAAGAAGATTTAGGATACTAGATGCACAATCAATCCCCAACAGACTGTGCGGCACCGATCATACAATTGTCGAGTTAACAGCAAGAAATGGTAAATCCAATATTAAAAGAAGAAGGTAAAATTTTTTTTAAAAATTACGATAGAAAAACCCAAACAAGGAGATATAGTAGAACAGTTACAACAAAAGGTGGAGACAGCATTTAACCAACTGCCCCCAGAGGTGAAGGACACGTATACAAAATTACCAGCAGACAAACTATGCCGAAAAAGGGAAAGTGGAAAAAGTTGAGATGGGTCCAAACAACTGAACAGACAGAACAAGTAGAACTAAATTGAAGCCAGGCACAGAGTGGAAAACAGTTACTTTTAGAGGGAAGAAATATTTGACCTGCTGATTGGCTGTTTAGATTCAAAACTATGTTTGTTAAATGCTGGCCTTTCCCATCTCCGTGTGAGCATGTAGAAACAAACACGAAGCATGATGAGATTGCTTGCTTTAAACCCAGCACTTTCCTCTCCCCCCCCCACTTATTTCAATGGATCTCTTCTGGTTTAAATTGAAGTGAGTTCTTGACTATCACTAGATGCTAAGATCGGTACCATTATACTCCATCAGGGGTTCCCAACTTACGGCCCATGGAGCCATTCCATCCAGCCCACCGCCACAGGTAGAAGTGGCCATGTTTACGTCAGCTGTTAACCGTGTCTGTGGCTGTCGTGAATGCAGAAGTGGGTGCATTTATGACAGCTGTAAATGCGTCTGCTTTTGCTTCCAGGGCGCATGGTCAGGCCAGCTCAACTGTCTTGGGGGGGGGGGGGGAATGCCTAGGCCCACAGTGTAAAAAGGTTGGCCACTCCTGTACTACATGATCTGAGCATTTCCCTACCATAGCCTCTGTATGGATTCTAGATTGCCTTCTGTCCTCTTCTTCCAACAGTTAATATTTAACCCCACTTCTCCCCCCCCCCCCATTTAGCAATTAGCTTTGTGACCTACTGACTTCTGTTCACAACCTCCCCAGAAGTCATGCCCTTGAGTAAGAATTAATAATGTCATGAGTCTGGCTAAGTAGCAGACTCTTTTTTAAAAAAGAAGAAAAAGAAGAAATTGATATTTCTTTCTTCTTCTTTTTTAAACCCAGCTTATCAAGCGTAGATCACATCCTCTTAGAGAGGCTTCCAATCCATTTGTTTTGAGAATGGCTCGCAGCGAGAAAATTAGCTTCCTTAATTAATTTTTGACCTGAAGACTGTGTAATTCACACTAGGAGAAAAAGAAATCAATAGATAATAAACTAGTTTATAGCTTGATAGGTAGATATTGAATTGTTATTGACTCCAGTGTCTGTTAGTCTTAATTTGTTCATCACTCCTATAAATGCCACAAAACAAGCTTTCACATATACAGACAACACACACACACACACACACGCACACACGACATACGCATCTATGATAAGATCAGGCAGCAGTATGACTTATCTTTAAAAGATACGGTGAAGATTGAGTTATTAATCTAAAAAGAAAACCTACACCAATGAGTTCCATGCAAAACATCCAAAATCTAGAGATTGCTTGGGTCGTTAAATAAGCAGATGAGATTTTGAGTCCTCAGGACTGTTGACTAGTTTGGGAATCGTGGAGCTTAGGGTGTGCAGAGAAAAAGAAAAGTCGCATAATCATCCTATTTAGAGACGGAAGCGTCAAGATCTGTTCCAAGATGTTCTAACTTCCAAGTGGGAGACGTCAAACTTTGAAGTCGTCCAGCTTCGAATTACAGGAAGCCAAGTCTATGTGCCGTGCAACCCTATGTGCTGCCATTTGAGACAATCAACCTCTTGTTGAGCATTGTCAGTCAACAAGGCACTGTCACTTTGTCTTACGACCATATGGATTGCCAGCCTGTCATTACTTCTACCTCATAAGAACATAAGAACAGCCTTGCTGGAAGAGGCCACAGGAGCCCATCATCCAGTCCAGCCTTCTGTCTCACACAGTGGCTCACCATTGGCTTCAGGGGATTATTCCCAAGCAGATGCCTTCACCTGCTTAGGATTCCCTGGAAATGGCATTGAGAGATATCCTGCCTATCTCTCCAACCCGGAGGTTGTGCTTAGGTATCCATAATTCATAGCTGTCAAGTATCCCTTATTGGCCAGGAAAACCCCTTATTTTACCCTATTTCCCGCTGTCATCCCTTATTAATTAGACTGCAATGCCCTATTGCCACCATTGGAGGGCAGCACAGGATAAGCATAGCTGTCAAGTATCCCGTATTTGCCAGGAAATTTCCCTTATTTCCAAATCCAAAACTTGACAGGTATGCCATAATTATAGCCATTGATATACCTCCGTGGGGATATATAAGTATACAGAACACAGTGGCTGAAATCTAGGAGTAAGTCACAACCCATTCAATCAGTGGGTAATCTGGCAAGTCAATTGCTCTGTAAAAGTTACAACTAGAGCAGACCCATTCAATCAGTGGGGAGTTGGAAAGTCAACTCTTCTACACACTCTACTGATCCAACCAGCCTACTCTAGCTAAGAACTTGAGTGGGACAATTTGTGCTTACTGTATATATATCAACATTAATGTAGACGACTGAAGTTCATCATATGATAAACAAACAATTTTGCCAACCCAGGCCCTGGAAGGAATCAGTTATTGATAGCACTCAGGCTAATGTACAATAATGGAATATGGACTCTTCTTGCATTCAAGGAACTCATCATGAATAAAAAGAGAGACAGCCACGGATCATTTCTGAGAACTTCACCTAGGATGCATAGGCTACACCAGGGGTGGCCAAACTATAGCCCGTGGGCCAGATATGCTCCCCCAATGCCAATTCATCCGGGCCATACCGCCCTCGTTGCTCCTGGAAGTGGAAGGAAAACGCACCCATACACGCGCATTTTTCTTCCGCTTCTGGGAGCGATGAGGGTGGTGCGGGCCAGATGAATGCCATCAGGGGCTGGATCTGGCCCGCGGGCAGTAGTTTGAGCACCCCTGGTTTAAGCAGAGAACATGGCAGTTTAAAATCTATCTCAACCTGTTGCAAAACAGATGGCAAGGTGTGTTTTATTTCCACCTCCAGTGGGAGGATCCACATGACCGGCTTGCTGAACCACGTAACTGGCACACTGAACCACATGACCGGCCCATGGCCTGAAAAGTTTGGGCACCCCTGGGCTACACTGTTCAAAGCTGCAGCCTTGACCTAACTCACATCTGGCTTGCAAAGGGGAAGGGATGAATCATCTAGATTTCTACCTGGCTGCCAACTACTGGAAGGCAGAGCCCAGGAAAGTTCAAGTAAGGTTTCTTCCCTATCTGAGCCCTTGTCCTTCTCTCTTTCTCGTCTTCTGCCTCTCAAGTCCTTCCTCCACCCCCACATCTGGGCTCCCGCTTTCCTCTTTATGGAAAATATTTCCTGCCACTTGCCGAAATGCTTGAAAACCAAACTATGCCACGTATGCTTTAGACTACCAAGATTTATATTTGACAGCTGGGGCACCATGGTTAATGATCCCTTCCCTCCAAACAAAGACCGCAGTGGCTCTGAGCATACACCGAGTGCCTTTCTCAGTGGATGGTCCCATTTTGGGAAATCTCCTTCTGGTGTTTGGGACTGCTCAACATCGAAAATGCCAGTTCTCATGTAAAAGTAGCAGGTTCTACACCAGTGATGGCGAACCTTTTAGACACCGAGTGCCCAAACTCAATAGACTGCCGTTCATGCCACAGAGGGGCTGGGCGAACAGTGTGCTGGGGGGAGGGAGGAAGTGCTCGCATTGGGCTGCTGAGCAGAGGGGCGGGGCAAACTCTGTGCTGGGGGAGGGAGGAAGCACTCCTATTGGTCAACTGGGCAGTGGGATGGGGCAAACTCTATGCTGGGGGGAGGGAGGAAGAGCTGCCATTGAGCTGCTGGGCAGAGGGATGGGGCAAACTCTGTGCTGGGGTGACAGCATGCGTGGCCACAGAGAGGGCTCCGAGTGCCGCCTCTGGCATGTGTGCCATAGGTTCATCACCACTGTTCTACACAGTGGGTTTCTGCACTCTCCTTTATGACATATATTTTTTTGTCCTTCCCAAACAGTTTATTCTTTTCAGGATTTGTGACTAGGGTCAGAGTTTAACGCTATGGCACTTGTTATGAAATTTGTTTCAGCATCAGAACCCCACTGGGCAAAGCCAGGCCTCAGAAATTCTGGCTTAGTTAGCTCTCTAATTGTTCCAACAACATGTATAATGAAGGTAGACCATAGCAATTCGTAGGGCAGGGGGGGGGGGGGAAATGAAGGAATTTGGTTGACGATAGCCATGGATATAGGAGATCAGAGCTAGAACTTGAGTACAGTACCTGTGATGTAATGGTCTATCTGGCCAGGGCAAAGGTAAAGGTCATCCTTGATCGAAAGACAGTCATATCCGACTCTAGGGTTCAGTGCTCATCTCTGTTTCTAGCCAAAAGAGTCAGCACTGTCTGCCTCTGCAGATGTTTCCATGGACATGTGGCAGGCATGCCTCACCACTGGAGTGCACAGAATGCTCTTTACCTTCCCAATGAAGTGGTCCCTATTTATCTGCCTATATACTCGAGTATAAGTTGGGTTTTTTAGCCCCCAATATGAGGTCCAAAATGGGACTTGACTTATACTCAGGTCAATGTAAACATTCAAAAACATGCCCACACAAATGTCTAAATTAATTAATTTTACCGTATTTTCATGTATTTTAATTAGTGAAACTCACTAGCATTTTCCACCCCTGACTTATACTCGGGTCAATCTATTTTCCGAGTTTTAGAGGTCCAAATTAGGTACCTCGACATATTTGGGACGACATAGTCGAGTATATATGGTACTTGCAATTTCTTGCTTTCGAACTGCTCGGTTGGCAGGAGCTGGGACACGAGACAGGGGCTCACTCCATCATGCAATACCTGGGAATTGAACTTCAACCTTCCAGTCTGGCCAAGACTGTGCTAAAAATTACAGATTCATCAGCCTTCCTTTCTTCCAGAGCTCCCTAAAACGTGACCCAAAATTTTACCCTCTGCAGTTTGCTATCTTTGCAAAAGAGATCCCTTTAAAAATTCTAAAAGAATCAGAAGGTGAAGCCTTAAATATTCCTTCCTTCTACTCTTTTTTCTTCCTTCCTTCCTTTTTCTTTCTTTCAGTCTCTTTCCTTCTTCCTTTCTTCTATTTTTTCTTTCTTTCCTTCCATCCTTCCATCTACCCTCTTATTATTTTCTTTCTTCTTCCCTTAGTCATTCCTCCCTCCCTCCCTCCCTTGCTCTCTCTTTGCAACCACTTCTTCCTTCCTTCCTTCTTCCTTTCTTCTATTCTTTTCTTTCTTTCTTTCCATCCTTCCATCTACTCTCTTATTCTTTTCTTTCTTCTTCCCTCAGTTATTCATTCCTCCCTTCCTTCCTTCCTTGCGGTCTCTCTTTGCACCCTCTTCTTCCTTCCTTCCTTCCTTTCTTCTTCCTTTCTTTTTTCTTTCTCTCTTTCCATCCTTCCATCTACCCTCTTATTATTTTATTTCTTTCTTCTTCCCTCAGTCACTCCTCCCTCCCTTCCTCCCTTGCTGTCTCTCTTTGCATCCTCTTCTTCCTTCCTTCCTGTCTTTCCTTCTTCCTTTCTTCTATTCTTTTCTGTCTTTCTTCTTCCCTCAGTCACTCCTTCCTCCCTCCCTTCCTTGATGTCTCTCTTTGCATCTTCTTCTTCCTTCCTTCCTGTCTTTCCTTCTTCCTTTCTTCTATTCTTTTCTTTCTTTCTTCTTCCCTCAGTCACTCCTTCCTCCCTCCCTTCCTTGATGTCTCTCTTTGCATCCTCTTCTTCCTTCCTTCCTGTCTTTCCTTCTTCCTTTCTTCTATTCTTTTCTGTCTTTCTTCTTCCCTCAGTCACTCCTTCCTCCCTCCCTTCCTTGATGTCTCTCTTTGCATCTTCTTCTTCCTTCCTTCCTGTCTTTCCTTCTTCCTTTCTTCTTTTCTTTTCTTTCTTTCTTCTTCCCTCAGTCACTCCTCCCTCCCTCCCTTCCTTGCTGTCTCTCTTTGCATCTTCTTCTTCCTTCCTGTCTTTCCTTCTTCCTTTCTTCTTTTCTTTCTCTCTTTCCATCCATCTACCCTCTCATTATATTATTTCTTTCTTCTTCCCTCACTCACTCCTTCCTCCCTTCCTTTCTTGCTGTCTCTCTTTGCACCCTCTCCTTTTTTCCTTCCTTCCGTCCTTCCTTCCTTCCTTGCCACCTGCTTTAACCAACTCTTCTGCCTCAATCTGCCTCCTTCTCCTCTCCTGGCTGTGTTTTGGGACCTGAAATGTGCAGTGGATTCCTCCCCTTTTCTTTGAGAAAAAGAAACCACTTAGAAACTTCAGGTTGGGCCGCAGAGTCCCATCTGGCAGCTGTCCGGGTAATTTGTCTCTGGACTGGGGGAGGGATGGGATGCGATGGGATGCGATGGGATGGGAGTCAACTTGACAGCTGCCTGACTCTCTTGAGGATCATCCCAAGCCTGGAGTGCGGTGACAGACGGGACAATGCTCTGCATACCAATGAAATGTCTGCCAAGCAGGGAGGCTTCCTGGGCCTGGAGAGATGAATCGCACATATATCCAGCTCGGGGACTATTATGGTTTTTGCAGAGAAGGGGAAGCAGGAGATCTAGCAGAGAAGGCGAGGGGGGGAAAATTTGTTGGGAAAGCCAACGGCGTCTTTTGGAACTGCAAAAATGTTCAACCAAAGGCTTCGCTTGGCGGTTTATCTCCACCAGTCTCAATGCGCCATGTTGTGTCTAGCCACCAAAATTCAGCCATGTGACCCATCGTAAAATAAACCAATTACATGAGGGAGAGGAGACCTTTAAAAATTCCAATTCGCAAGAAAGTTGGTGAAAAAATGATCTGATTTTAAAAATTGAGCATTGGTTCAAGGAAATGTGGGAACTTGCCTTGAATGATAAGTTAACATGGGAGTTGAATTAAAAATAAAGGTATAGTTAAAGGAAAATAGATTTTGGAAAAATTTGGACTCTACATTGATTAGAGGTGAAGGTGGCAAGCCAGCACCAGATCGAATGAGCTTTTGGAAACAGTGAAAGACCGCTGTGACAAACCGCATCCTTCAGGGCAATGTATATTCACAGGGTGTGTGTCGTGAATTTGATTTTTAAAAATTTTATCTTTTGTTTTGCTTTAGTAATGTAGCGTAACGATAGAAGATGATAAGCTTTTGTTATATTAAATATAGAGATTATAAACACAGATTCCCGAGTACTGCAGGACAGAATGAGTTCCCATCTTTGTCCCAGCTCCTGCCAACCTAGCAGTTCGAAAGCAAGAAATTGCAAGTAGATAAATAGGGACCACTTCGGTGGGAAGGTAAACAGCGTTCCGTGCGCTCCGGAATCTAGTCATGCCTGCCACATGACCATGGAAATGTCTGCAGAAGCAGACAGCGCTGGCTCTTTGGCTTGGAAACAGAGATGAGCACTGCACCCTAGAGTCGGATACAACTGGCTTTCGAGCAAGGGAAACCTTTGCCTTTACTAAACACAGACATATATACATAAATGAGTATAGAATTAGATTAAACGAATGAGAAATCTGTATTATATCGCATTTTGATGGGTTTTAGAATGTGTTATATTTCTTTTCTATTGAGCTATGATGAAATTTAGAGATGAACTGGATTATGTATGTATTATGCTAGTAGTTCTTTTTCCTATATGATTGTATTTGTATTTTAGTTTTTTGTTGTTGTTTGGTGTGTAGTTTTGAAAATTTAATAAAAAAATCATTTTTTTTAAATTTCCAAACTCTAGCATGCTTTCGTAGCTCACGGCTACTTCTTCAGGCTAACGTGGCATGGAGTATGTCGTCCCAGCCGGGCTCATTCTTAGATGTTAAGTGGGAAAACAGACAACAGAAAACAGCTTACATCCTTTTACAATTTAGAGGCAGGAAACTAGGGGTTTATATATTCCCCTTCCCCCAAAATGGCTCTCTTTGAAACTGGTAGCTTTCCACGCAGCCGGGGGTGCGGTGCAATTCAAACCCAGTCCTCCAGAATGGTGCAACAAATTTACCCACTAGGTATGTCAAATTAGTCCAGTCCAAATCAAAATCAATTAGGAATATTACCTAATGGAAGTTGTTCCTTTTAAGAACATAAGAACATAAGAACAGCCTTGCTGGAAGAGGCCACAGGAGCCCATCCAGTCCAGCATTGTGTCTCACACAGTGGCTCACCATGTGCTTCAGGGTATTATTCCCAAGGAGATGCCTTCACCTGCTTAGGATTCCCTGGAAATGGCATTTATTGAGAGATATCCTGCCTACCTCTCCAACCCGGAGGTTGTCCATAGGTATCCATAATTATAGCCATTGATACCTTTGTCCTCCATGAACTTGTCTAATCCTTTCTTAAAGCTGTCAAGACTGACAGCTGTCACCACGTCTTCTGGCAGGGAGTTCCATAGACCAGTAATCCTCTGGGTGAAAAAGTACTTTCTCTTATTTGTTTGAGAACTAGTACCCAAAAGTTTCATGGAGTGTCCCCTAGTTCTAGTGTTGTGCGATAGGGAAAACAGTTTTTCCTTCTCTACTTTGTCCACACTGTGCATGATTTTATAAACTTCAATCAGGTCAACCAGAAGGATATTATGGAGCTGGGAAAAGTGCAGAGGAGGGCAACCAGAAGGATTAGGGGACTGGAACGCCTTCCTTACCATCTGAGGCTGCAACGGTTGCGCCTCTTCACTCTTGAATGACAGTGTCTAAAAGGTGGCCTGATTGAAGTTTATAAAATCATGCACAATATTGCAGCTGACTAAGAGAGCATGACCCGGCCCCCATCTTGAAAAGGTTGGGAACCCCTGAAGTACATGGAGACGATGAAGAAAGAAACCCTCCACCAAATGAAAATGGGTTTGCCGTTTTTATAGCAAAATGGCAAAGAAACCTTCCCTTATTTTTTACACAACCGCACAGTAATCGGTCCAGGGTGGGTTTTAGAAGGGTTTATGTTGAGGAAGAGAGGTTGGATATATTTTTTTTTTAATGTTCCTCCATGGTGTGGGAGTTTAGTTGGGAACTGATCGGCTAATTTCATTAGACTTGACTTGGGCTGCCCATGAGAAACAGGAAACCCGATGGTAAAGCCATCAGGTTGGGTCATTAAAAGGAAAGAAGTTTTGAAGGAAAAAAATTAATGGAACAGAACATTTGTTTCAACCGATGCTATGGTAACAACACAGAACCTCACAGGCAGCCCGGCTTGATTAATTCGGCACTGGAGTGGATCTGTTATCACCATAGTAACACCACAGTTTTATTATGGGGGGAAACAGTAAGCCGTTAGCATCTGGTTAACATCTGTACAGCTACTTACTCAAAGCTTTGGAGTGAGGCCCGGGAAGAGAAGCCGTGGGTTGCAAAGGACAGGCTGGTGTCTCTGGAGGGCCATTGTCCCACATCTGGGAGTGTTGTCCGGACAAAGAAGGGAACATCAACTTAGGTCGGAGGCAGAAACCCAGTGGCATCTCTTAGCTTTATTTTATTGACTTTCAAAAGTTTTTTTTAAAAAGTTTAGTTGAGTGTCTGTTGGCCCTGATGTCCCACTCAGTCAACGTTCAAAGTCCATTTATAACAACAAAAGCTTCTGAAAAAGCCATCCGTCAAAACCGTCAATGGGGAAAAACCCCAAAAGAAATTAAAATGTTGTGCAGGAAGGAAGGAAGGAAGGAAAGAGTAGAAGAAAGGAAGGAAGGAAGGAAGGAAAAATGTAGCGATGTCTGGCCGCTAGGGCGGCGTTAGAGCCCGGAGGAGACTGATCAATGACAACACGAGGCAACAGGAGCGAGATCAGATCAGTACTTTATTGGAAAAAGGCAACATCATTTATAGGGGAAAAAGCGCAACGGTGGCAAGCTGTCACCTGACAGGGAAATTACCTCACTCACGTACACGGGTTAATGGGGAATTCTTCAAAGGGGAGTTTAATCAGCTGGGGCAAACATGGGTTCAGGGACCTCATTGTCTTGGGGATTAGGCAGGGACAAACATGGCTTATTTGCGCCAGGGATTTCCCGAGCTGGGAGATGAGCTAGGCACTTAATGTTTGACAGAAGTCAGCTATCTGCTTACTTGGCCGAGTCGCAGGTCAGGTCACGGTAATTGGGTGAATCAAACCCTATACTTTATTCACCCCCCCCCTTAATTTGGCTGCCCGCAGAGCCCGCGGCTCAAGGAGCGTCCTCCTGAAGCGGCCTCTGCAAGGGCCGTTTCCATGCCCGATGGGCATGGGGAAACCGCATCTCCCCTTTATTTTCTATTTAAGGACCTGACTGGCGACCCTGCGCAAGAGCAGCATCAGCTGTTGAGCGGGTATGACGTCACGGAGTTTCTCTCTGGGGCGGCACTTGGAGATCAGCGAGGGAATGCACTGAGCAAAACAACAAAGCGTAATGCCTAGTATGGTTATCCCCACCACTACCTTAAGCACCGTTTGCAGCCACCCCCAGGGAATCCATGACCACATCCAATTCCACAGGGAACTCCACCAAGCCCCCCATGCGGAACCCTCCGTAATACCCTGGACTATGGTGTGGAGGTTCGCGATCTGGCTTTGGATCTTACGGGAGTTGTCAGTAAGATTGAAGCAGCACATTCCATGAAAGGATTCGCAACCCAGGTGGTGCAGCAAGAGGAGGTAGTCGATAGCCGCTCGATTGTCAAGAACGGCCTGGCGAAGTTCTGCCTGTTCCTGATTGAGGAGCGCTATCGCTGTGGAGGTATGGTTAATGGCTTTTGCCAAACCGCAAGCCAAGCGGCCAATCCTCCGTGCGTTGCCGACGGCCAAGCCTGGCACGCCGACAAGGCTGACTGCTAGGGATACATACTCAGCGGGACTCATTACTCTGAAGCTGCTGTCACAAGAGCTATCTAACTGGGTTGTGCGTGCGTGCCGTATGAGTGGGGAAACATTTGAAACATTGGAAACACGTGAAACATTAGAAACATTTGTGCTTGGGGCAATCATGTCCTTAGTAGGGAGTAACAGTGTCAAACGACTGATACAACACATTGAGTCCGACAAATTCGCAGGAATATAGTTCCATGTGAACTGGTTGCAGGTGAAAAACCACCCTGAAGGTAGGGTGACGTGAGCGTACAGCGAAATGAGGGTTTCTGGTTTGTTGCAAGTCCAGTTGCCGCTGCCGGGGTCCAGGCAGCGGCGCCGAGTCGGACCGCCTGAGGTGCAGCCGGTCATTCGGGTGCAAGCAGCGTCCGGGCTGACCGCCACTCGAGGGGTATGAAGAGTGGCTGCGTCAGCCGGCAAGGTTGATGCAAGTCGCCGTCCCCCCCAGCGTGCGTCCTGGGCCTGAGAGAGTGGCAGATTGAACTGTCTGGCGAGTGCCTTGGCGTTTTGGTGAAAAAAGGCATGACTCTGGATTGGAGTAGTGAAAACTCCCAAAACTGAACGTTGCTGAATTTCCTTTGCCGCCGTATCCGCTCTGCTATTGCCCGCGGAAATCGGACCCGGTAGGTCTTGGTGACTTCGGATGTGGGCAATATAGAGCGGCTCTGTGCGGTTCCGCAAATGAAATTGAGCAGTGAGAAACAGACTGAGCAAGTTCTTGTCTATCGCGGGAGTAATGTAAGCTCCCGGTAGACTGTGAAGCAAATTCCTTACATACAGACTGTCAGTAATGATGTTTAAACGTTCCTCGGCGAAGGTGCGCAAGGCAAGGTTCACGGCTGCCAACTCTGCCCGCTGCGCGGACTTCTGTGGAAGAGTTAGCAGCGTGCGCCAAGCTTCGCCCTCCTGCCAAGTCAGGACACCATATGTGCGTCCCCCATCGGTAAAAACTGTCTTGGCCCCCTGAAGCGGGACCAGCGAGAGCAAGTCAAACAAACTGACTGTTCCTGTCTGAAGTGAGACAAGCCTAGGGTCTTTGGGCAAGTGGTATGCCAAGCTTCCGGTGAATCCTTCCAAGGCTATCGGAAGCGAGTCACCTAGCTGCATCAACTGATGGATTTGTTCCTTGGTGAACGGGACTGTGATCTTAGCTAAATCGTGCCCAGAAATGTCCCTTGCTCTCAGCCTGCCGCGGTAGATCACCGCGGAGACCAGTTCTTGGGGCGGAACGATGTTCCGAGAAGAGGTGTTTGGCAAGTAGACCCACTCCACAATTTTCGCTCCCTTCTCTGAGTCTACTCCTAGCGCCCCAGTGAACATGGATCCCGACCGTACGATGTACAGATTCAGGATCGGGGCATATGGCCCCGGGGCGATCCTATCCACCCACCTCTGGCTGAGAACTTGGTTCACCTTCTCGAGCGCCAAGCGCGCGTCTCGAGAGATTTTTATCCGGTCTGCCGGCTGCTTGCCTAAGGTTAGCAGCGAGAAGAGCGGTTTTAGGAGATCCGTATCTAAACGAAAATACGGTCTGGCCCAATTGATGTTCCCCAAAACTTGCTGCAATTCTACAAGGGTGACTGAGTCTTGTAAATTTATCTGAGGCAGGACTGGTGCTGCGAAGGAGCGGAGAAGCCGATGGCCCAAGTATGAAAAGGGCTCGGTTCTCTGCACTTTCTCAGGGGCAATAAGTAAGCCTTTGTCCCCCAGGCTGGCCTGGAGGTCAGAAAACATTTTGCTGCCGAGCTGCGGCAACGCTACTAAAATGTCGTCCATGAAGTGACAGACAATTGCTTTAGGGTAAAGGCTTCGGAACTTGGCCAGTGCGCCGTGAACATAAATTTGACACAGGGTAGGCGAATTGAGCATGCCCTGTGGCAAAAATTTCCACGCGTACCGCTGCGTGGGCTCACCGTGGTTCACGACCGGCACTGTAAAGGCGAACCTTTCCCGGTCCCTGGGGTCTAGGGGGATTGTATAAAAGCAATCCTTGAGATCTACAACTAGGATCTCCCACCCCTCGGGAATCATGTTAGGATTTGGGATGCCGCATTGGAGCGGGCCCATCGGCTGAATGCATTTATTGATCTCTCTGAGATCGTGGAGGAGTCGCCACTTCCCCGACTTCTTCTTAATCACAAAAATTGGCGAATTCCAGGGGCTTGTGGACTGTTCTATGTGTCCTGCGTCTAGCTGTTCTTTAACTAGCTGCTTGAGGGCAACTAATTTCTCTCCCACTACCGGCCATTGTTCTACCCATACCGGAGTGTCGGTGAGCCATTTAAGTGGCAACGCCATTACCCGAAGGTAAGCGTAGCACCGTACTGCTGGAGAATGTCTCGCCCCCAAAGGTTGATGTGCACGTCAAGAATGTGCGGCCGAATTACCGCTGTGCCGTCAGCCCTTGGGATTGTGACTTCTACCCACTCTCGGCTCCTGAACGCTTCCTGGACGCCTCCTACCCCCCACACATCGGAGACCGGCTCAATGGCCCACTCTCTTGGCCACTGGCTCCTGCTTATCACGCTCACATCCGCTCCGGTATCGAGTAACCCTGAGAACACCCTTTTGTTCAAAAATACCTCGATAACGGGGCGCTGTTTCCACTCAATGTTGGTCTCCACTGTCGCTAAGACCTGGTATCCTTGCACTGCCTCACTCGCGCTCGAGCGGTCTGCTGAGCTGGACTCTGAGCTGTCCCTGAGCCTTCCCTGGCTGCCTGCTGGCGAGTGACAAGGAACCATGATCAGTTGCGCTAACGTGTCTCCCTTGTGGATGGTTTGGGGCAGGTGCGCCCAAAGCTGGACCTGGAGAATGCCCGAAAAATTCGAGTCAATGACTCCTGGAATTATAAAAATTCCGCGTGCTCCAGCTACACTACGGGGCAAAACTAAACCTATAAAGCCTCTGGGCAGGGGTCCCATGTACTGGGTGTCGACTAGATAGACTGTGCCTGGCAGGTCGCATGTAACGTCCGCCTGGCAAGTCAAGTCTAGCCCCGTGCTGCCCTTGGGGCTGGCCTGTGCCCTCGCAGTGCCTGGAATGTGCCTAGAATCTAGTCTCGGTCTGGGGAGTTCTGGATCTGGGTGAAGGAAGCCTCTGTTTGGACTGGGGCCAGAGACGTGCCCGGATTCCGGTTTCCCGAATTCGGACAAAACCTGGCCCAATGGTAGCCTTTCTGGCACTTCGGGCAGAGGGTGTTCGGAGCCTTGGGACGGCCGGACTTTTGTCCGCTTCCCTTGGATCGGCACTCCCTAGCGAAGTGACCGACCTTGCCACAAGTGTGACATGCCCCCTTGTTCTTGCCATTGGATCTTCTTCCCCCCTGCACCGCTGCCGCTAGCAGACCCATCTTGTAAGAGTCTGTGCCAACGTCGGAGCATGCTCGAATCATGTCCGTTAAGGTTATGTCAGGGCGATTGCCCAAGGACTGCAAGACTTTACGGCAGTCCAAGTTGGCGTTGTCTTTGGCTAGCTTAATCATGAGCTCTTCCTGGGCGTGCTCATTGTCAATCTGCCTGCTAATTGCTTCTTCCAGGCGATTGATGAAGTCCATGTAGGGCTCTTGGGCTCCCTGCTTAATGGCGGTGTAATTTTTGGCCGTTTTGCCAGACGCTGGGACCTTGAAGTATGCCCTATAGGCAGCCTCGGCTGACATCTCTAGGGTGGCGAGAGGCAAGTTGATTTGAGCGTTGATGGACTCAAAGGCACCTGAACCATACAGCTGGTCAGGGATTACCGCGCCTCCCATCCTGGCAGCCCGAGCTTGCGCCTCTAGGCGGAACTCGCTGTCCCAAATCATGTACTGGCTGGGGGTGAGCATCATCCTCATGACGGCTTTCCAATCATGAGGAATCCACATGGTGGTCTCGCACACTTGCTGGAGCGTGCCCCTCGTAAAACGACTTTGGAGCCCTGTCTCTGAGATTGCTTTCCGTAAAGCCATGAGAGGCTTGTACGGGACTGGGGAGTGTACTACCTGCTGTGCGCCCGTGAGCGCGTCCATCTCCAAGCGGATGGGACAAATCTGTCGAAGTTCTGCTAGCTGTTCTACTGGCAATTCCCCCTTCTTGAGTTCTATCTCAGCTGTGCGCTGAAGGGCACTCTTCACGACTAGGGAACCTGGGGTTGTCAGAGAAGCGCCAGCGCCTCTCATTCCTTGCGTTCCCTCGGTGACGTCTGCAGCTGTCACCGCGGGAAGGCTCCCTGCGCTACTCTGCTGATACTTGAATGTCGGGTAGAGTGCGGTGGGCGCAGTCGGCTCGACTGGCATGCCTGATGGCTTCTCTAACGGGGGTTCTTCCGCGTCTACCCGGACTGGCTCGATCTGCTCTAAGAGTCTCCTACATTTCCTCCATGTGCGGACTATCCCTCCCGGAGCTTTCGGGGTTTGCTGAATGCAGTCTCCTATCTGATCCCAGAGCTTCAGGGTTAACGTACCTACTTCTGGGTAAAGTAGGCAGTGTTCCCTGAGGTACGCCAGAAGTCTCGCTAGCTCCCTGCTGTGAAATCGTAACTGAAAAACCCTGGCCAGGATTATGAACTCTTGCTCCCGAGTTCTTTGGCTAGCGGACGGACTTGGTCGAGGAGAACAAGTCCCCATATTACCTGCGATGGTCCTCCGAAGTCTCCTTCTCGGGACGAAGTTCGACGCGTCTTTGCAGGCAACAGGTTCGGGCGACGAGTGTCTGGGGTAGCCCTCGGAGCGTGGACCTTCTGCCACGGGCCCTTCTAACGGCCTCTGCGATGTCAGGGGCTCACAGCCTGCCCTGAGCGGAACGCGTTTCCCTCTATGGCAAACCTCGCGAAAGTGAGGAGTGAGCTGTAGGAATGCCTCTCTGGAATGCCTCGCGGCGGGCCGTTCTCTGTCCGGCTGGCTGCCGACCAGAGCGCCGCGCTATCCTCCGGGCTGGCGGGTCGCGGCTCAAGCGCAGAACCGGACCGCGTGGATCGCTACTCACGAGTAGACCTCTCCGGGGTCTCTTACTCACGAGTAAATCACGTCGGGGTCACCAGCTGTAGCGATGTCTGGCCGCTAGGGCGGCGTTAGAGCCCGGAGGAGACTGATCAATGACAACACGAGGCAACAGGAGCGAGATCAGATCAGTACTTTATTGGAAAAAGGCAACATCATTTATAGGGAAAAAAGCGCAACGGTGGCAAGCTGTCACCTGACAGGGAAATTACCTCACTCACGTACACGGGTTAATGGGGAATTCTTCAAAGGGGAGTTTAATCAGCTGGGGCAAACATGGGTTCAGGGACCTCATTGTCTTGGGGATTAGGCAGGGACAAACATGGCTTATTTGCGCCAGGGATTTCCCGAGCTGGGAGATGAGCTAGGCACTTAATGTTTGACAGAAGTCAGCTATCTGCTTACTTGGCCGAGTCGCAGGTCAGGTCACGGTAATTGGGTGAATCAAACCCTATACTTTATTCACCCCCCTTAATTTGGCTGCCCGCAGAGCCCGCGGCTCAAGGAGCGTCCTCCTGAAGCGGCCTCTGCAAGGGCCGTTTCCATGCCCGATGGGCATGGGGAAACCGCAGAAAAAAGAAAGAATGGAAAGAAGGAACAGAGGAAGAAAGAAGGAAGAAGGATGAAAGAAAGAAAGAAAGAAATCTTGCCGTGCAGTTTCTGATGGCGAATGCAGAATATGTGGCCAGAACACACACACACACACACACACACACACACACACACACACACACACACACACACACACACACACACACACACACACACACACACACACACACACACCCCACAGGCAATATGATGGTGGCTTAATATGAGGAGTTCTCAACCTTTTAAAGCCAGGGGCCGGGCCATGCTCCCTCAGACAGCTTCAGGGGACAGATGGCCATTTTGCCCTGCCTCCACCACATCGCACTTCCGGGTGTGGTGGAGGTGGTGGTGGGCCACATGAAATGGTGCCACAGGCCGCATCCGGCTCACGGGCCGCAGATTGAGAATCCCTGCTTTATATGGTTCACTGAGTTTTTATAGACAGGGCAGCTTCCTTGGTTTTGGGATTTGTTTTATGGCATATGGCTGCAGTGACTTCATGGTTAAGACCCTGAGCTTCATAACCAGAAGGTCAGCAGGTTAGCAGTTTGAGACCTAAGTGCTGCATGATAGAGTGAGCCCCAGGCGTCTGTCCCAGTTCTTGCCAACCTAGCATTTGGAAAGCAAGAAATTGCAAATAGATAAATAGGTACCGCTTCGGCAGGAAAGGTAACAGCATTCCATGTGCTCCAGCATCTAGTCATTACTATTATCTCCCTATTTCATTTAAGCACACACAGCCCACTGGAAGAGCCAGCATTTTGTAGTGGATAAAGAATCGGACTAGGACTGTGGAGACACACGTTCAAATCTCCACTTAGCCGTGGAAATTCATGAAGGATTGGAATGCTAAACTTTCCTTTGAGCACCTTACATGCTTTGAGCACCTTATTAAGAGCTCTGGTGGTGCAGTGGTTAAACTGCTGCACTGCAACCAAAAGAGTGTAAGTTTGATCCTGACCAGGGCTCAATAATAATAATTTCATGTCAAAAATTATTCTGGGTTGAAATGATTTTTTTTTTGCTGGAGAAAATCTGCACAGGGGATGCTTGAATGAGGCTCCTTTCATGCCCCCAAGATCTTCTCCCACACTGAAGTGGTCCCTATTTATCTACTTGCAATTTCTTGCTTTCAAACGGCTGGGTTGGCAGGAGCTAGAACAGAGATGGGCACTCAATCTGTCATGCAGTACCCGGGTCTCAACTGCCGACTTGCTGGCCTTCCAGCTAACAAGGAGAGCTTCTTAAGCACTGAGTCACAGCAGCCTGCTCAAGGTATTAGAAGTTCTAGACACCACATGCCGACACACTCCCATAGCAAATTATTAGAAGCTTGGAAAATGCTGTGCATTTAGAGGTAAGATCCAACATAGTTCTTATATATTTTGCAATGTTAAAAAAAATAAAATCAAACCACAGCAAACTTTGTGATTCAACATAATTGGTGGCACAGTGGTTAAGCTGCTGCATTTATTATTTATTTATTTATTATTAATTAGTTCAAATTTATATTGCCGCCCACTCGCCGTAGCGACTCAGTACATACATTACAATTGCAGCCAAAATGTTGCGAGTTCAATCCTGATGGGGAATAAAGGCTGATTCCGCCTTCCATTCATCCGAGGTCGGTAAAGCGAATCCCCAGCATGTCGGAGGGTAATGCTAATTAACTTGTGAACCGCCCAGAGAGTGCGCTAAGAACTACAGGACAGTATATAATTGTAATTGCTATTGCTATAATAATAAGGATTCTGCTGTTAGTTGTGTAAGAGGGGGGAAATCCATACTTTCAAAAATTGAGTGGAAGGTATCATGGAAATTTTCAGTTCATTTAAGTAATGTAGAGCAGATTGATAGGAAGATGGAAGAGAACAGGCTGAACACATGTGATGGACCGGAAATAGACATGTCTGTCCGTCACTAATTATGTAGAACAGTGGCAAATGTCATGGATATATATGCCCATATGTTGCTTGCTTTCAAGACAATTCAGACTTATGGTGACCCTATCCAAGGCTTTCTAGGCGGAGAATATAGAGGTTTCTTACCATTCCCTTCCTCTAGAGGGATCTCTTGGAACTATGCAGCTTGGCCAGGGCTACATAGGCTGGATCACAAGAGGCACAGCAGGGGAATTGAACTCCCAACCTCTGGCTCCCCAGCCAGATACCTAAGCTACTGAGCAGTGAAAGGGAGAATAAATGACCGTATTTTATGCTAAATAATAAGACTCACTATTAAGGTAAAGGTGGCCCTTGCTCGAAAACCAGTCATATCCAACTCTAGTGTTCAGTGCTCACCTCTGTTTATCGCCAAAGAGCCAGCATGTCTGCATCTGCACTGCAGACATTTCCGTGGACATGTGGCAGCCATGCTCCAACACGGAATGCTCTATCTTCCCACCGAAGTGGTGCCTATTTATCCACTTGCAATTTCTTGCTTTCGAACTGCTAGGCTGGCAGGAGCTGGGACAGAGATGACAGCTCACTCTGCCGTGCAGTACCCAGGAATCAAACTCCGACTCACAAGTGGGAGCCTCTAATAATGAGTCTCCAACGTGAGAAAGCCATCATCAAAAAATAAAATCGAATAGGAATAGTGGGCAAGTTTAAAGACTTCTTCAAGTGCCATACTTGATTCTGAATATTGGTGATCATTATGGCGATCAGCCGTGAAGATTGTCCTGGGAACAATATAATGCAGAGGTGTTTCATCTGCCTTCCACACCGCAGAGTGACACCAGTATCACTGATCCAGTTCCTTCAGTCACTTTCTGGCCCTGAGCCCTTTGGGCACACAAAGTCCTCCTCAGCCCGAGGCCAGGATTAATGAAGCTGCTGCCTTCTACCAAGATGGATTCAAGTGGGATTTAATCCACTTGGGGACCATCACCCTTCCCTGTGGAATTTGCCACCCAACGCCACTAGTCCTCAGGGTTGTCAGGTTAATTAACTGCCATCTGATGATGGACGTTGAATCACTGGAAGCAGGGTCTACTCTATTATCATAGCAGGATAACCTGGCCAGACTATTTAAAGTTTGAAGACTAGCTGAGTTTTATTGGGCATCAGATTTCAGGGCTGTAACCCACTTCTATAAATGAGAGCATGTAAAGGCAGCAGAAAAAACATTTCTACTAGGTTGGGAATAGGAAATGTGATGGAAATGTCAACCATTGGTCATTAATACTAGTATTTTTATGTCATCAAGTCAATTCTTGATGCCAGATATAGGCTGAAGTTAAGGAAAAATGTCTTAATGGTTAGAGCAGTATGACAGTGGAACCAACTGCTTCGAGAGGTGGTGACCGCTCCAACACTGGAAGCATTCAAGAGAGAATTGGACAACTCTCTGTCAGATCTGCTTTGATTCAGATTCTTGCATTAAGCAGGGGGCTGGACTCAATGGCCTCATGAGGCCCCTTTCAACTCAGTGATTCTATGATTCTACTAGCAGGGGTGCCCGGCTTCACCCAGGTGGTCCCAACCCAGCTAGCTGAGTGCCAGTGTTGCCTGGTAAACCCACTGGCCAGGAGTGGGCCTGTGATGTGAGCTCGGCGATGACATCACAACCCCCCCCCTGGTTGGCCTAGCACTGGGGCAGACACAAACCCTCCTGTTGAATATACACCCCTTTGCAGATCAATTTAGGGGGCAACCCCCCATGGGCTTTGGGACCCCTACAGTGACCTGCTTACGTGCGCAAGGTATTTGTGTGCCGAAACTCATGGGATTTGGTCAAGGGGTGCGGCAGCCCATTCCGGACACCGAACCCACACCTTTGCTTTTAGGTATATGTAGAAGATGATTCTGAATTATGACAACCCTTTTCAGGGTTTCCTAGGTAGAAAATACATGGAAGGGTTTGTAACCATTCCCTCCCTCTAGGGCTGTCATTCCATGCCCCACAGGGGGGCAATTTGATTTTTAAGGGAGGCAGTTCGAGAACGAGTGGACCACGTTAATGGCCTTTTAGGTTTCCTCTATGTGAATCAGAGTTCACTTTTTTAAATAATAAGAATTATATGTCATGGGGGCTGTGGGGGGAATCAGAATTTTAGAGATGCCTAATTGGGGCTGGGCCATAAAAAGTTTGGGAACCACTGCTCTAGGGGGAGCCCTTGAGACTGTGCAGTTTGCCCAAAGTTACATAGGCTGGTTCTTTCTCCCAGGAGGCACCAGAGGGGTCTCGAACTCACAACCTCTGGCTCCGGAGCCAGCTACCAAAACCACCGAGCTCTCTGGCTAGCTGCCCTATGTAGCTGAATGAAAATGTGCTCTCACTTACATTGAAAAAATGCACACCACACACCATAACTCACGAAACCACAACTGCAAGATCTGAATGATGAGATAATAGCTAGGTAAAGGTAAAGGTCGCCCTTTCTCAAAAGCCAGTCATATCCGACTCTAGGATTCAGTGCTCATCTCTGTTTATAGCCAAAGAACCAGTGCTGTCTTCATCTGCAGACGTTTCCGTGGACACGTGGAAGGCATGACTAGACACAGGAGTTCATGGAGTGCTGTTTACCTTCCCACCAATGTGGTACCTATTCCTGTACTTGCAATTTCTTGCTTCCAAACGGCTAGGTTGGCAGGAGCTGGGGCAGAGACGGGAGCTCATTCCCCCGTGTAGTACTTGGGTCTAAAACTGCTGACTTGCCAACCTTCCAGTCACCAAGCTCAGTGTTGTAACCACTAGAGCCCCTACACTTCCTTCCTAATTATGCCTATCCATTTTAGATGCCAACTTCCAAGTTGCTTATCCATTTTAGACCTGTTACCTAACCAGCTCTCTGTAGCCAAGGAAATGTCTGGACTTCTGGAGGAATGGAGCATTTTTCTGAGCTCCTGACGTTATGAGTTGCAGCTGCCAGTTTCTCCGCCCCTGCCTTTCCGAGCCTGGAAACTAGGTCCATAGTTACTGCCTTTTCCTTCCCCACCATCTGCCCAGAGATGATTTTTGGGTTTTTTCCATCGTCTGCCACCACCTGTGGTTCGTTAGATGACAACATGATAAGTGGGGGGGGGGGGGGGGGACTCTGGAATCCATAAAATGTACAGCTGCAAAGCTTTCCAAGCCTCCCCAAACTGTGTCAGCTTACATGTGGCGATTCGCAGTATGCCTTCGCATAGCTCTGCATACAAAACAAGTGTGCATTTGGAAGGAAGGACACTTCTCATGTCATGCCAGTGCCTCCTTCTCAAATGGATAAATACACAGTTTTAATTCTTTTTATTTTCTCCTGCTCTCAACGTTCACCTCCTGATTCTCCGCCTTACCACCGATCACTGGTCAGTTTCACTTCCTTAAATATCTCATAGAAATTGCAAGACATCCTAAACATTTTAATGTGGTTTTTGCAGAACCTGGGATTCTAGCTTTTTTAGCCATCTTTATAGTAGATCCTCTCTTCACTGCCAAAATGACATGTATGATTTTTTTTAAGCTTTGGTCTCCATTGCTTGAAAGCCAGTTGTCTCCAACTCATCTCCATTTACAGTCAAAGAGCCTGTAACAATCCGCTTACTACCAGGTAGGACTTGGTAGTCCTCTGGCCTCCTGGTGATGGGATTGCACCTAATCCTGGCCCAGATCGGACCCAGAAGTTCAGAGCTTTTCCTATCAGTGTGCCCAGTCACTGATGACCGAAATCTAGGTAGTGAGCAAAGGGTGCACATGAAACTAGTGTAGATTCAGGTAACGTGTGCCAAGTAATCACTCCAAGTCTCTTCAGATATTTAAGAAATATATTGAAAGCATAGCAAGATTCAGGTTACAGTCCAGCATAAGTTTGGAAAGCATTTCAAAACAGAAATAAAGCAAGCTGCATGTTCAAAGGATAGCCCCATAGGCCTCCCCTTTCTCTCAAGCTTCTATATTTTGGCAGTTTAATAGCACAGCATCCAAAAGAATGTCTCTGTGTCGGCATGTGCGTGTTTGTGAGTCTCTGGGTTATATCTCCTCCCACAGGGTCCACCTTTGTCCCTCCCCCTTAGGGATTCCAACCAATGATCTTACAGCAAGACATGTCAATCACACATTAGGTTTCATTTCACTAAAGCAACGAGGCAACTCATGGGGCAAGGAAGTTTACATATTTTCTCTTTCCCCCTGATTTGAAACCATTATTTTGAAAGAGGCTAAAGCACAGGGCATACTTCATTCTGTTACAGAGCCAAAACCGTTTTCTTCTGCAGATGTTTCCATTTATTTAGTTAGTTAGTTTAGTTATACCCCGCCTTATTGGTGTAAACACCACTCAGGGCAGCTTACAAAAAGAAAGAACCATATCATAATCATAGCTGTCAAGTATCCCTTATTGTCCAGGAAAACCCCTTATTTTACCCTCTTACCTGCCGTCATCCCTTATTAATTAGACTGCAATGCCCTATTGCCGCCATTGGAGGGCAGCACAGGATAAGCATAACTGTCAAGTATCCCGTATTTGCCGGGAAATTTCCCTTATTTCCAAATCCAAAACTTGACAGGTATGACCATAATATCAAAGAGGTGCCTGGAGGACAATGGCCCATGGGGTTGCAAAGGGTCAGAATCGACTGTGTTGAAGGAACAGGAAATGCAGCCCAAAACAGCTTTTCTGCAACCACATCGCATTGTTGACTCATATCTAGCCTGTGATCTACAACGACTCCAGGATCCTTCTCACTTGGAATATTACTGAGCCCAGTATCCCCACCCCCATCATGTCACTGTGGATCTGGGTTTTGTTCCCTAGCTGTCAAACGTTGCATTTCTTCCTGTTAAATTTCATTCTGTTGGTTTCAAGCCCATCAAGACTTTTTTTTTTTTTACAAAAATTCGGCTCCTTATGCAAGCCTTCACGGTTCAAGATGACTTTTTCCAGGCATGCACCAATTTCTTGTGGGATCAATGAAGGTCCCAAAAGTTTGTGGCCACACTTTGTTTCTTAGAGGTCAGCTGTGGGACGGGGGACAGGAAGAGCCAGACACCCTGCCACACTTTTCTGCTTCTCCGTCTTGAAACCTGATTTTCCTTCCGTAATTCCCCACTGCTCTGCCCAAGAGGTGAGTTGACCTTTCTTAGCCAAAAGAGCATCTCGAACAAGGAACCGTCACTGCATCTATGAAGGAGAATTATCGGCGCAAATTGCCTCTTCAGCTTTAAGGGGCACTCGAGCAGGCTGGCTTAACCTCTTGTGGGTTAGCGAGGAAGGGAGCGATTCATCTGAGCTTCAAGTAAAGCAGGTCAATCTTTTTATACGGCAGGAGGGAGACGCCGTCCTTAACAGAATCAGAGAGCCTTCCAAAGGAAAGGACGAGAGATGACTTTTAAACAGAACAATTTGGCAGAAGTCCAGTCTTTTTAAACCTCGAGTTAGGTAAAAGTAAAGGTCACTTTTGCCCTAAAGCCAGCCCTATCCGACTCTAGGGTTCACTACCCATCCCTGTTTCATAGCCAAAGAGCCAGTGCTGTTGGCGTCTGCAGACGTTTCCGTGGACATGTGGCAGGCATAAATAGACACCGTAGTGTACAGAATGCTGTTTACCTTCCCACTGAAGTGGTATCTATTCTGACCCTTTGCAACCCTATGGACCATTGCACGCCAGGCACCTCTGTCCTCCACTATCCTCCTCAACACGCCCAGCTCTGGGCCCATTGCGTCTGCAATACCATCTAGCCATCTCATTTTGGCCGCCCCCTTCTTCTTTTGCCCTCAACCTTTCCCAGCACCAAGGCTTTCTCAAGTGAATCCTCTCTTCTCATTTGATGTCCAAAGTACTTCATCTTCATCTTTACTATTTGACCTTCTAAGGAGCACTCAGGGTCGTTTTCTTCTAAGATTGACCTATTTGTTCTCCTCGTTGTCCAGAGAACTCTCAAAACTCTCCTCCAACACCACATCTCAAAGGCCTCTATTCTTCTGCGCTCAGCTTTCCTAATGGTCCGGCTCTCACAGCCATACATTACCACCAGGAATACCATTGCTTTGACTATGCGGATCTTTGTTTACAGTGAGATGTCTCTACTTTTGACTATGTTCCCCAGGTTTCTCATAGCTTGTCTCCCAAGAATCAGTTGCCCTTTTATTTCATGGCTACAATCCCCATTTTGGATCCTAAGAAAGTAAAATCTGTCACTGCTCCTACTCCTTCCCCATCTATTTTCCAGGGACTGATGGGACCTGTTGCCATTATCTTGGTTTTCTTGATGTTGAGTCTTAGACCAGCTTTTGCACTCTCTTCTTTCAACCTAAGCAGGAGCTTCTTTAGGCCTTTCTCAGTTTCTGCCATTACGGTAGTATCATCTGCATATCTCAAACTGTTGATGAATTTTGATCCCATATTGTGATTCCTCTATCCCTGCATTGCGCATTATGTGCTCTGTGTATAAGTTGAATAAGCAGGGTGATAAAATGCAGGGTGATAAAACATAAGAACAGCATTGCTGGATCAGGCCACAGGAGCCCATCCAGTCCAGCATTCTGTCTCACACCGTTGCTCACCATTTGCTTCAGGGGATTATTCCCAAGCAGATGCCTTCACCTGCTTAGGGTTCCCTGGAGATGGCATTGAGAGATATCCTGCCTATCTCTCCAACCCGGAGGTTGTCCTTAGGTATGCATCATTATAGCCATAGATACCCTTGTCCTCCATGAACTTGTCTAATCCTTTCTTAAAGCTGTCAAGACTGACAGCTGTCACCACATCTTCTGGCAGGGAGTTCCATAGACCAGAGATCCTCTGGGTGAAAAAGTACTTTCTCTTATTTGTTTGAGAACTAGTACCCAAAACCCATGAGGTACTACTAGTCCACCTCTATTCAGCACTGCTAGATCGCATCTAAAGTACTGTGTCCAATTCTGGGCACTGCACCTTAAGGTAGATTCAAATGAACTAGAGCAGATATAGAGAAGGGCAACAAGGATGATCAGAGGAATGGAAACCAAGGCATATGTGGAAAGACTGAAGACACTGGGCATGTTTAGCCTTGAGAAAAGAAGACTGAGGGGGGATATAATAGCTCTTTTCAGATATAATAGCTCTTTTCAGATACCTGAAAGATGGTTATAAAGAGAAAGGGAAGGATCTGTTCTCAACCATTGCAGAGTGCAGGACATGTAACAAAAGGGTCAAATTACAGGAAGTCAGGTATAGGCTGAATATTAGGAAACACTTCTTAACTGTTAGAGCAGTACAACGGTGGAACCAACTGCCTCGAGAGGTGGGTGAGCGCTCCAACACTCGAAGCATTCAAGAGAGAATTGGACAACTGTCGCGTCTGGCCCTTATAAGCAATAGTCGAGGCAACGTTGAACAGAACAGCAACTAGAGTTTATTCAACAGTCTTTTCAGGTTATGCTTACAAGGCGTTCCGGACACAGAGATGGCTATGCAATCTCATGAAATCCCATGAAATCAGTCCCTCCAGAGTCTGCCGGCTAAGCTACACTACCGGCTAAGCTACACCTTTTGACTCTGCATGTGCTCTTAAGCAGAGCTGCTGCTGAGGAGAGCCAAACAAAGGAAGTGAGCACTGGTAAGTTTTGCAGTTGGAGTAGAGCTGCTTTAGAGGCCTCCACTAGTTTAAATTGATAATTTAAACTGCTGAGAGCCACCTCTGTTCAAACAGAGGAAGCAGTTTGAAGCTTCCAGAAGCAGGGGGGCAGAGCCACACCAGGCCCTTCCCTGAACTGTGACTCATAGGGGCGGAGCCACACTAGCCTTTAAAAGCTCTGAGCTCTTTCAGGGTCAGCCCTTTTGACTCTGCATGTGCTCTTAAGCAGAGCTGCTGCTGAGGAGAGCCAAACAAAGGAAGTGAGCACTGGTAAGTTTTGCAGTTGGAGTAGAGCTGCTTTAGAGATTGCAAACTAATAACAAAAGAAGAATATAATTTTACTAGGTAGAAAGGTAGTAAACGTGTACATTTTTGAGGCCCAGAATACTGCACTTGTTAAAATGGATTCTGAGGGAACCGTTGTAGTTACCTGCAATACTTGTGCCATGTTTGTGTTCTTGCCAAAGCTTATGGAGAACTACACTTGCAGCAAGTGCAAGCTGGTTGCACTACTAGAAGAGAAGGTCCAGCAGCTAGAGGCCCGCATATCTAACCATCAACAAATTAAAGAGCTTGAGCTGTTCTTGGACAGAGCGGAGCAGACTATGCTGGACAAAGAAGAGACAGGGCACAGTTCTGAGGGAGAAGGCCCTTCACTAACTCAGGAGGGAGATGGTTGGAGGAATGTGACTCAAAGGAGGAGAAGAGTAGGGCATCACTCTGAGAGTCTGAAATTACAGAATAAATTTGAGGCTCTTTCCCTCATCACACCTGATGAGGAACACACAGAGGAACAACTGGTTCCACCTGATGATCTCTCCTTCATCACACTTGATGAGATCCAGGAAGATGAACAACAGGAACAAACTGAGGTTCTCTCCCTTAATATGGTTGATGAGGTGCATGTAGATGAACAGATTGCAGGAGAAAGGCTCCTTGTACTAGGCGATTCAATAATTAGAAATACAGAGAAATGGATTTGTGATGCACATGATAACCGTATGGTGACTTGCCTGCCAGGTGCAAAAGTTGCAGACATCACAAGAAATCTAGATAGATTGTTAGAGAGAACTGGGAAAGAGCCAGTTGTCATGGTACACGTTGGTACCAATGATGTTGGGAAGGCCAAGCGGTCTGTCCTGGAAGCCAAATTCAGGTTGTTAGGAAGAAGATTGAAGTCCCGGACTTCCAAGGTAGCATTTTCAGAAGTGCTGCCTGTCCCTTGCGCAGGACCTACCAGGCAGGCAGAGCTCAGAAGCCTCAATGCGTGGATGAGGCGGTGGTGTCGAGAGGAGGGTTTCAGATTTGTCAGGAACTGGAGAACATTTTGGGACAAGCCAAATCTGTTCAGGAGGGATGGGTTGCATTTGAACCATGATGGGACCAGATTGCTGGCACTCAACATCAAAAAGGCTGCAGAGCAGCTTTTAAACTGATAACTGGGGGAAAGCCGACAGGAGCTGGGCAGCATCCGGTTCGGGAAAGTGTGTACTTGGGTAGTGAGGAGGATGCAAAAATTACTGAGCAGAGCGAGGAGCTAGTCACTAGCATTCTAGCAGAAGGATGCAAGAGGCAGTCTAACAATGCAACTGGACACAAAAGACTGTGTCAGAAAAGCATATATAAATGCTTGTATACAAATGCCAGAAGCCTCCGGAACAAAATAGGGGAGCTGGAATACTTAGCAATAGATAAGAATATTGATATTATTGGTATCACTGAAACCTGGTGGACGGATGATAACCAATGGGATACAGTTATCCCAGGCTACAAACTGTACAGGAAGGATAGGAAGGGCCAAACGGGAGGTGGTGTAGCCTTGTATGTCAAAGAAGTGATAAAATCGTATGAATTGGAATATCTAGGTGATTTGGAGTCACCATTAGAAGCTCTGTGGGTAAGAGTACCAGGCCACAAGGATGGTCTAACAGTAGGCATATACTATCGGCCTCCGACCCAAACTCTTGAGGGAGACAGGCAGTTGGAGAATGTTGTAAAGGAGGCATCCAAGAAGGGAAGCCTGGTTATAATGGGGGACTTCAATTACCCTCACATAGACTGGGTGAACTGTTGTTCAGCACATGATAAAGAGATAAAGTTCCTAGATATGCTAAATGATTGTTTCCTGGGACAGATGGTTGAAGACCCAACTAGAGGTACAAGAATCCTTGACTTGATCCTGAGTAATACTCAGGATCTGGTGCAAGATGTTAATGTGACTGATCCAATAGGGAACAGTGACCACAACTCAATTATGTTTAACTTGATCATAGACCGCAAGTCACTGATAAAATCTAACACAGAGACCTTAAATTTTCAAAAAGGAAATTTCCCAAAGTTGAGGAAACTAGTAAAAAAGAAGCTGAAAGGGAAAATTGAGAGAGTCCAAACACTCCAAGAGGCATGGAGGCTGTTTACAAAAACAATAACAGAGGCTCAATTGGAATGCATACCCAAAAGGAAAAAGGGCACTGCCAGGTCCAAGAGGACTCCGATGTGGCTTACAGGAGCTGTTCGGGAAGTGATCAAGAGCAAGAAAAGCTCATTTAGAAGATGGAAGGCTTGTCCAAATGAGGACAGCAGGCAGAAACATAAATTCTGGCAGAACAAATGCAAGGCAACAATCAGGAAAGCAAAGCAAGACTTTGAGGAGCGTATAGCTAAAAATACTCAGAGAAATAACAAAGACTTCTTTAAGTACATTAGAAGTAAGAACCCAACTAGGAAGGCCATTGGACCATTAGATGACAATGGAAGGCAAGGGGTTATTAAAGAGGAAACAGAGATTGCAGAGAGACTCAATGAATTCTTTGCTTCAGTATTCACTGAAGAAGACAGAGGCCACATGCCCAAAACAGAGCCTATCTTCGTAGGGAGTGAAACCGAAGAATTAAGCCAGATAGAAATAACCAGGGAGGAGGTCCTTGCATGTCTTGTTAAACTAAACACTAACAAATCACCAGGACCAGATGACATCCATCCACGAGTTCTCAGGGAACTTAAAGATGAAATTGCTGATCTCCTAGCCAAAATATATAATATTTCCCTCAAATCAGGCTTTGTGCCTGATGACTGGAAGGTAGCGAATGTAACACCAATTTTCAAAAAAGGATCCAGGGGTGATCCAGGAAATTACCGACCTGTCAGTTTGACATGTGTCCCAGGTAAAGTGATGGAAACCATCCTAAAAGATAGAATTAATAGGCACATAGAAGAGAAGGCGCTGCTAAAGGAGAGCCAACATGGCTTTTGCAAGGGCAAATCATGCCTCACTAATCTGTTGGAATTTTTTGAGAGTGTCAACAAGCATGTGGATAAGGGGGATCCAGTTGACATTGTTTATCTGGACTTTCAGAAGGCTTTTGACAAGGTCCCACACCAAAGGCTCTTGAATAAACTTACCAGTCATGGAATAAAGGGACAGGTCTTGTCCTGGATCAGCAACTGGCTAAGGGACAGGAAACAGAGGGTAGCACTAAATGGACACTTCTCCAAGTGGAGGGAAGTAAAGAGTGGGGTCCCCCAAGGTTCAGTACTGGGACCCCTGCTTTTCAACCTCTTCATAAATGATCTAGAGGTAGGAGTAAAAAGCAAGGTAGCCAAATTTGCTGACGACACTAAATTATACAGGGTAGTGAAAACTGTGAGAGATTGTGAGGAGCTCCAGAGGGATCTCTCGACACTGGGGGAGTGGGCAAAACAGTGGCAAATGAGTTTCAACATTAGTAAGTGCAGAGTGATGCATGTTGGGGCAAAGAACCCCAATTACATTTATAAACTGATGGGGTCTGAACTCTCTGAGACAAACCAGGAAAGGGACCTTGGTGTCCTGGTGGACAACTCAATGAAGGTGTCTACCCAGTGTGCCTCAGCAGTGAAAAAAGCAAACTCAATGCTAGGGATCATTAGGAAGGGTATAGAAAATAAGTCAGCAAGTGTCATTTTGCCTCTTTATAAATCTATGGTGAGGCCCCATCTGGAATACTGTGTACAGTTCTGGTCACCATACCTCCAGAAGGATATTATGGAGCTGGAAAAAGTGCAGAGGAGGGCAACCAGAATGATTAGGGGACTGGAACACCTTCCTTACCATCTGAGGCTGCAACAGTTGGGCCTCTTCACTCTTGAACGACGACGTCTAAGAGGTGACCTGATTGAAGTTTATAAAATCATGCACGGTGTGGACAAAGTAGATAAGGAAAAACTGTTTTCCCTATCGCATAATACTAGAACTAGGGGACACTCCATGAAATTTTTGGGTACTAGTTCTCAAACAAATAAGAGAAAGTACTTTTTCACCCAGAGGATTACTGGTCTATGGAACTCCCTGCCAGAAGAAGTGGTGACAGCTGTCAGTCTTGACAGCTTTAAGAAAGGATTAGACAAGTTCATGGAGGAGAAGAGTATCAATGGCTATAATTATGGATACTTAAGGACAACCTCCGGGTTGGAGAGATAGGCAGGATATCTCTCAATATCATTTCCAGGGAATCCTAAGCAGGTGAAGGCATCTCCTTGGGAATACCCTGAAGGAAATGGTGAGCCACTGTGTGAGACAGAATGCTGGACTGGATGGGCTGTGGCCTGTTCCAGCAAGGCTGTTCTTATGTTCTTATGTACACTAGTAGCATTAGTGTGTGGAGGAGACCCAGGCTTAGCACATTGCTGGCTACCTGTGTGCAATGGGTAGTACAGATCCGGTCTGCCCCCACCCTTGTTTACCCATGGGGCTTACATAGTGTCTCCCCGGTGGTGGCTCCTTGATACAAAGTAGTGACTCACCAGACAAGCACAAGTAACCAATCATAACATGATATATATGTAACAACCAATGAAGAACACATACCTGTCAAGTTTTGGATTTGGAAATAAGGGAAATTTCCTGGCAAATACGGGATACTTGACATCTATGCTTATTCTGTGCTGCCCTCCAATGGTGGCAATAGGGCATTGCAGTCTAATTAATAAGGGATGACAGCGGGAAAGAGGGTAAAATAAGGGAAATTTCCCGGCAAATAAGGGATACTTGATATCTATGCTTATTCTGTGCTGCCCTCCAATGGCAGCAATAGGGCATTGCAGTCTAATTAATAAGGGATGACGGCAGGAAAGAGGGTAAAATAAAGGGTTTTCCCGGCCAATAAGGGATCCTTGACAGCTATGGAAGAACAGGATCCAAAACTGTAGCCAATCACAGGACGCTGATTAGCATAATGTGCGTGCCCTGGATGGGGTTTTTCGCGCCTACTTTAGCTCTTAATTATAGTGGCGGAAAACCGCATTTTCCTCTTGCACGGGCACTGCCCTGCTACTTGCAAATGTGCCTTAATACACAACATCAACCCTCTGTCAGATCTACTTGAATTCGGATTCCTTCATTGAGCAGGGGGTTCGACTCAATGGCCTAAAAGGCCCCTTCCAACTCTGTTATTCTTTGATTCTAAGGTTTGATCTATTTTAGTGATCCAATAAAAATGCCCCCTTGGTCTTGCATTTGTACTGTGTATGACTCTTTGTTTGTTTAAAGCAGGAGTTCCCAACCTTTTCAACCTGGGGGCCGGATCACACTCTCTCCGTCCGCTCCATGGGTCGGATGGCCATTTTGCCCTGCCTGCATGATGGAGGTGTGTGTGGCCATTTTGCCCCAACAGCTTCAAAGGTGTAGGAATCGGGGCCGCTAGGACGGCCGTTGGGTCCCGGAGGAGACTGATCAAGTAACGATACGAGGCAATATGGAGCGAGATCAGATCAGTGGTTTATTGAGGGAAAAGCATCGTCATATATAGATCAGAAGACAATGCAGGAAAGAATTGTCATCTGACAGAAAATCACACCACCCATTTATTCGGGTTAATGGGGAATCTCTCTTGGGGAAGTTAATTAACTCGGGCAAACACTGACAGGGGAAAACCATTGTTCGAGGCTTACGCCAGAGTAAATATGGCTTCTATTTGCATCAGAGATTGGTCTGATCTGTGAGTCAGTAATTGCTTAATGGGTAACGGAGGTTAGCGATCTGCTCTCTCAGCAGAACCGCCGGTCAGGTCAGGTGTGGGTGAATAAACCCTTATGATTTATACTATTAATCCGCTCCCCCAATTTCCGTACTGGCAAGGGCCAGTGGCCAGGAGTCTGCTCAACTGGTTTAACCTCTGCCAAGGTTCTATGCCAATTGGGCATGCGGAATCCGCACAAAAGGGTGGCCATTTTGTTTCTTGAATGCCCTTGGAGGGGTGGGGGTAGGGGGTGGGCACATGAAATGGCGCCGTGGGCCAGATCTGGCCTACAGGCCTTAGGTTGGGAACCCCTGATTTAAAGAAAGGGAATAATAGAATATGTGATTGGTACAACGTGCTACACAAAAGCCAAACAGAACTGTTAACTTTCGGTGTTTGTTATCTCATTTAGGATGCAGCTTGGTATTTTTTAATGGTAAAGAATGCAAAACCCTCAGGGTGTGACTAACAAGAAGTAATGAATGTCAAACACAGACACAATTTGAAGGGTGCGAGACAATGCCGGGGAAAGGGGGTTTGACGCTTTCGCTCATGCTGCTTTCCTGATGAAAAATTGCCTCCTTCTTCTATCCCCATCATGGGGCGAGGCAATTAGTATTATTCTCAGATGTATATGTATTTACATTTAAAACTACATTCTCTTATTCCACCTTTCAGTCCCACATACCCGTTTCCATTAAGGAGTTCACAGTCGCAGGTTTAAAATTAATTTAAAGTAATCATAAGATGGAACCATAAGAACTGGCGCTGACTCACGGAAAGGAAAGGACAGGAAAAGGCATACAAAGTTCCAACCCTCAACTCAAAATTGGAATCCAATCTCCTTGAGCTTGTTTGAAGCTGTTGGGGTCAACACTGATAGGACTAGACCAGTGATGGCAAACCGTGGCACTCCAGCTGTTCTTGAACTTCAAATCCCAGCTCAAGTCTCTGTGTCCACACAGTAAACCCACTCATGTGAACCCACTTCTGGGAATTGAAGTCCAAGAACACCTGGAGTGCCAAGGTCATAGCTGTCAAGTTTCCCGTATTGGCCGGGAAACTCCCGTTATTTACCCCTCCTTCCCGCCATCATCTTGCATTTGTATTTTCCCGTAAATCTCCCGTATTCTATAATTTTTTTAAAAATGGGCTGGGAACTACAGCCCCCATGGTGCCTTGCGCTGAAGGAAAAGGCAAAACCCATACTGTGCATGCGCACTGGTGCAAAATGGGCCAGGAACTCCAACCTTTTTACATTGCGGGCCTGATCATGCCCCCGGACAGCTGAGCGGGCTGGATCATGGCCCCTGGAAGCGGGTAAATTTATGGCTGTTATAAATGCGCTCGCTTCCACATTTACGACAGCCATGGGCCCATTTTACAGCTGACGTAAATGCACCCGCTTCCGGGTGCAGCAGAGGTGGCGACGGGCCGGATGGGATGGCATCAGGGACCGGGTCTGGCCCACAGGCTGTAGGTTGGGAACCCCTGGAATAAATGAATGAATGAATAAATAAATAGTTCAATAGGCTTCTTCCCCCATCAAATGATTTTATGTCATTCAGTTATAAGTCTTAAGGGGCACAGAAACATCTCTGTGACTTATTTCTTTCCTATTAATGAATACTTTCAAAGCCGAATATAAGAATTGACCACAACAGAAAACCAAACAGTTACTTTGCCATATTCTTCTGGCCTGATACTAATGACAACCGGAAGGAATTATTCGCATGATTGGAACTATGGTAACGATAAAGGCAACCAAACTGCCAAGAAGTGTTAAGAAATGCAACTTGTCTAGGTAAAGTCCTGAATACTTCTAATACTGCATCACAAAAAAATATTGTCTGCTATTTTGTCTAATCCAGTGATGGTGAACCTTGGCACTCCAGATGTTCTTGAACTTCAATTCCCAGAAGCCCTGATCAGTTGGAGTGCTGCCTTGGGTTTCTGGTAATTGAAGTCCAAGAACACCTGGAGTGCTAAGGTTCACCATCACTGGTCTAATCCATGTGTCCTATACTAAATCATGGGTGCTGAATCCAAATCTGAAGTCTGATTCTGCCTCGGATGTCAGGATGTCAGGATCTTAAGTTAGCAAATCTCACCTTCTTGGTTAGGTTCTTGTGTTGATCACACAGGGTATATTTATCACAAATGTAGCAAAAATTATCTGGTTTATTAACACAGCTGTGCCTACCCATCTTTAGCTCAAAACAGACTCACTATGGCTTAGCTGTACTATCCAATAAGTTGGTTTTGCACTAGAGACAAGCCCTGAGTCCATTTCGCCTTATATACCTGTTTCTGACGTCAACTCACTGACTTGTCCAGGCATATCCGGCTGCTGCTGGAACATGCATGCCACCAGGGGATGTGATTCAGCTGAAGTGGCAGCAAGCATAGTGGTAGCTGCAACGGTTACAATGTTCCCATGCAAAAATACATTACCCATTTACCAACCATTTGAACAGCTCTAGCACTCGTATAACTTAAAATCTGTATGTGATAGGCAAATTCTGAGTTCAGATTTGGAATCAGCACACTCGATATCATGGGAATCACATGTGTTATTCCCAGTAGCAAAATCATTGTAGTGCAGTGTTATTATTTAGAGAGACCTGTTGATTCCTTCCATTGAGATGTTTTAAATTCTGTTTTGAACCTGTCCAATATTTTGATTGTATTGTTTTCTCTTTGAGCACTCTTGCTATTTATTGACTTGAGTGCTGTATCTTCCCAGAAAATCCAAATACAACTTAAGGTAAGGTAAAGGGCTACAATTAAGCCAGGGCTACAATTAAATTAAATTAAATTAAATTAAATTAAATTAAATTAAATTAAATTAAATCTCCCAGCTTCTACTTGAAGTCATACTGGATTCCCTTTGGACAAAGCTGGATTTTCTTCTGAACAGACAAGTACTGGGCAGCAACATTAGTCGATCCTTTGATTAGATTAATTAACTGGAGATATTTGCATTGACAAGAGAAATGACTCCGTGCAGGCAGATTCTGTCGGAAAACAGGCATAATTATTTTTTTCACAAGTATTCTAACATAAATCTATTAACAAGGTACATATGCTGTGACATATGTGTGTCTTATCTTAAAAAAAAAAAACCACACCCCCCAAGGTGTATATACTTTCTTTTCAAAATTATAAAGGGGTTTTTGACATGCAAATTTAATCAACTGACAGTCACATGATGAATTAACAATACGATTCCCTACATGTCCATACACAAAATAAGTCACCTTGGGTTCAGCCAAACGTAGTTCAACCAAATGAGCAAATTGTATTTGCTAATGCATGGTGAGGGTTTGAGTTTGAGTTTGGCTTCTTATCAGTTTGGACTACTACTACTACTGACGACAGTGTCCGTGGGGTGAGACGTGGACAACAGAGTGGCGCGCAGTGGTTGAGCAGAAGATTTGCACCTGGGGAGATGTCTCCCTTCCTTGTGAGAACAAAAAAGGCAGACAGGTCTTGGTTTTGGTGAACAACTCAAACAGGTTTACTCTGAAGTAGGTGGTGCAGAAGTATAAACAGTGCAGTAACAGAAAGCAAACACAGTTTCTTGGGTTTCTCAGTTAGCTCCACTGAGAAACTACAGTGGTGCAAAAGATATGTACAGGATATTATGGAGCTGGAAAAAGTGCAGAAGAGGGCAACCAAAATGATTAGGGGACTGGAAGACCTTCCTTACCATCTGAGGCTGCAACGGTTGGGCCTCTTCACTCTTGAACGACGACGTCTAAGAGGTGACCTGATTGAAGTTTATAAAATCATGCACAGTGTGGACAAAGTAGATAAGGAAAACTGTTTTCCCGATTGCATAACACTAGAACTAGAGGACACTCCATGAAACTTTTGGGTGCTAGTTCTCAAACAAATAAGAGAAAGTACTTTTTCACCCAGAGGATCCCTGGTCTATGGAACTCCCTGCCAGAAGAAGTGGTGGCAGCTGTCAGTCTTGACAGCTTCAAGAAAAGATTAGACAAGTTCATAGAGGACAAGGGTATCCATGGCTATAATTATGGATACCTAAGGACAACCCCTGGGTTGGAGAGATAGGCAGGATATCTCTCAATAAATGCCATGTCCAGGGAATCCTAAGCAGGTGAAGGCATCTGCTTGGGAAGAATACCCTGAAGCAAATAGTGAGCCACTGTGTGAGACAGAACGCTGGACTGGATGGGCTGTGGTGGCCTGTTCCAGCAAGGCTGTTCTTATGTTCTTATGTAAGTCTCTACACAGCTTAGAAGCAGTCCAGAAATAAGCTGTGGCTTCAAGTAGAGTCAGACAGCTTTACAGCTTACCCACGAGTAGTCTTGCCTTGCAGCAAACAGAAAAGTCAGGCAAATGCCTTTCCTTGGAGCAGAGCGGAGATTCAGTCCTTGCAGTATGCTCTTAGACTTGCAGAATGCCTAGTCCAGGCTGTTGGCAGAAAGTGAAGCGTTGAAGCAGAGGCTGGGCATCAGAGCTCCGGCATGTTGAGTCTGGTAGTCCAGGTAAATGCTGCCATAAACCACAACAGGTGCATTTGCACATGCGTGGGGACGTTCATGACTGTCGTAAATGCATCCGCTTCTGCTTCCAGGGCCGGGTCTGGCCCATGGGTCATATACTGTGAACCTCTGGCCCAGAGAATGCACTATGAGGTGGTATATAAGTGTAATTGTTGTGCATCTCTCTACCTGGAAAACCCTGGAAAAGTGTTGCCATAAAATTGACTTGACAGCATGCAATTATTAATACAGATACCACCTACATTAATGTATTATTAATACAGATACCCTGGCTTTAGGATTATGTAAAGAACCATAAAGTCCCGGCCCACCTGCTTTTCCCAGTGGCTTGATTACTCTAATTAATGTACTGTTGGACGACAAACTTTGCTTTTTGATTGTGAGATCCATCCTAAGACTTAAATCACTAAGTTGCATGGGTTTGTGTGTCTCGAATTACACTTATAAATCTATATATATATATAACAGAGGTGTGGTCTAGTATGTGTATTTCTATAGAAATCCACACCCCTGGACCGATCGTGCTGAAAATGGGCACATATGTACCTCACCCTCTGGAGACCTGCACTGGGGTGGGTGGGTCATGAGCCACATGGGGGGGTGTACGCCCCTAAATTGATCTGCAAAGGGAAGTATACTCAACAGGAGTGTGTGTGTGTGTGTCCAAGTGATGACATGGTGATGCTAATGTCATAGCCCCAGGTAGGACACCCGATTGTGACATCATCGTGATGTAATTGAGCTGGCTAATGTCACAGTCCCAGGTACGGATGCAAAGGGGACACATGTATGGGAAAGATAAGGGCAGACCATCGACGGAGAAGTGGGATGGGTGAAGGAAGAGTGAGATGGAGGAAGGGATGTCCCAGTCCCAGGTAGGGACGGACACATGTATGGGAAAGGTGATCGATGAGTAAGGGAGGCAGAGAGGGGATGGGTGAGGGAAGAGAGAGACGGAGGAAGGGAGGGAGGCAGGAGTGACCCACATACACCCCATGAGGTTTCCATGGGAAAGTCTGGTCTACATTAAAGAAAAATAAAACCCAAGCAAGGCCGGGTAATCGGCTAGTGAGATATAAATACCAGGCATATCAAGGATAAGCAGATATAGATACTGCAGTTTAGCCTGAAAACATACCAACTAACTTCTTCTGGGAGGCGTCTTTATGATTTTGTGGCGGTAAAAATAATGGCAAAGAGAGTGTCTTCCAGCAGCTTGGAGACTAACAAGCTTAATTTAGCGTAAACGTCTACGGGAATGATTTTTCATAAAGTAGGTATTATTCCATACAAGCATCTATGAAATAAAAAAATGTGTTAGATTTTTTTAAAAAAACCAACACACTGCTTTAAACCCAATGTTTATTTCCTTAGGAGCAGATCTTGCGGAACCACATCGCAAGGATTTCTGTCTCAAAAGTCTTAAGCCAGCATTCTCAAATGGGGAGACATCAAGTCCCTTTCAAAAAGCCAACCTGCGTTTAAATCCAGCGCCATTCATCACTTAAGGGGGAAAAAAGCAAAACAAAACAGAAGGAGGGAGAGGAAGATAATTATTACTCTTTATGTTTCACTTTAGACTCTTAACAGTGTTTTCTAGTATCTGTTGATAAATCTTGGGAGAGAAGCCAGATTAAGACAACACAGGAAGCTTCAGACAATTGATCTCAGTGGGAGGCATGGCGGGTTATTTTTTTCCCTTCATCTTACTGCTATCCAGATGTTTGCTAAAAATGCCCAGAAGTGAAACATTTGTAATTAACTATGAATCTCTCTCTCTCTCTCTCTCCCCTCTCCTTCTTTCCAGCTGCTTGGCTAGCATTTCACAGCAGGTTTAGAAATTAGTACATGGCACAACTGTATGGAAAGCTTCAGTGGCCCAGGTTGGAAAGGAGCAATCCAATCTGACACAGACCTTTCCTTCCTTCCTTCCTTTCCTTTGTTTTTCCTTCCCTCTGTCCTTTCTTTTGTCCGTCACTCCCTCCCTCCCTCCCTTCCTTCCCTCTGCCCATTCTTTCATTTGTTCCTCTTTCTTTCTTTCTCTCACACTATTGCATACCCGTCAAGTGCGGCTCCTGGAAATACAGGAACTGCTCCGGCCCGGGTGTGCATGTGCTGCAACTACTCATCTGCGCATGCGCAGAACCCTCCTCGCATGCGTAGAGCCCATTTGCGATGGGTGCGTGTGCACAGTAACCCCTTTACCCGCCGTTCAAATATGGGACGGCGGTGGGAAAGGGGAGGAACCAGCAGAGAAATATGGGAAATCCTGGCCAATCCGGGATACTTGACAGGTATCCTATTGTTGGCTGAATTCACATAAGTATAGTCTCCAAAACCCTTGAGGTATTAATCCATCTCTGTTCGGCACTAGTTAAGTTTCATCTTGAGTGTAGTGTCCAGTCACACCAACCAACCAACCAACCAACCAACCAACCAACCAACCAACCAACCAACCAACCAACCAACCCAACCCAACCCAACCCAACCCAACCCAACCCAACCCAACCCAACCCAACCCAACCCAACCCAAACAAACAAACAAACAAACAAACAAACAAACAAACAAACAAACAAACAAACAAACAAACAAACAAACAAACAAACAAACAAACAAACAAACAAACAAACAAACAAACAAACAAACAAACAAACAAACAAACAAACAAACAAACAAACAAACAAACAAACAAACAATCCTTTGGTTTGATCTGGTGTTAGAAAGATGAGTCAACAAGGTTGGGTTTGAGCCTCCCCACAAAATTCTCAGGAGCTGCCAGAGGTAATGAGGATAGTATGAATGCTATATCTCAGGGGTTCACAACCTAAGGCGCATGGTCATACCTGTCAAGTTTTGGATTTGGAAATAAGGGAAATTTCCCGGCAAATAAGGGATACTTGACAGTTATGCTTATCCTGTGCTGCCCTCCAATGGTGGCAATAGGACATTGCAGTCTAATTAATAAGGGATGACGGCGGGAAAGAGGGTAAAATAAGGGGTTTTCCTGGCCAATAAGGGATACTTGATAGCTATGCATGGTGCCATTTCATGTGCCCCCCCATCCCTCCAAGGGCATTCGAGAAACAAAATGGCCACCCTTTTGAAGCTGTTGGGACAAAATGGCCACCGCTCCATCGTGCAGGCAGGGCAAAATGGCTGTCCAACCATCGAAGCTGGCTGAGAGAGTGTGACCTGGCCCTCGGCTTGAAAAGGTTGGGATCCTCTGCTATATATTATCCCTGTTATCATGCACAATTATTTGGAGTGGATCAATAGTCAATAGGCACTTAAGACCCATTAGATGAAATCCTGCAATAAGTCTGGAGAGTATCTAGAGCAGCCCCATCCAATCAGTGGATCGTACAGAGCAGCTGGCTCACCCAATTCCTACTAATTCAATGGGCCTATTCTAGTTGCAAGGGGCCATGGAGGCTTAGTGGTTAAGTTTCTGAGCTTGATAACTGGCAGATGATGGGCAGTTTGAGACCAAAGTGCTGTGGAGTGGCGTGAGCTCCCATCGCCTGTCCCAACTACTGCCCAACCTAGCAGGTTGCAGCTAGATAAAGAGGTATTGCTTCAGCAGAAAAGGTAACAGCATTCCGTGCGCTCTGGCATCTAGTCATGCTTACCACTGGATTAGAGACAACCTCTTTGCGCGCACCCCCCCCAATCTTTGTGAAAATGGAAGCGGCAAGAAATGCTTAAAATCATAGCGCTATGTGCAGCTGCCTTCGTTTTTGTACACCTGCATTTCCAAACGTATGGCTAGGCAACGGCTGAGCCCCTCACTGTATTCTCTGAACATGAAGCTATTTTCACTGCAACACTTGTGGGCTGTTTTTCCTTAATCCCCCCCCCCCCAAAGAGAAATCCCTTCTTTTCCCAAGCCAAGTACAGCCTGCGGCATTGCCTCTTTAAAGCGTTTCTATTTGAGCTGGGGAGGCGAAATGAATTCAGCAGACCAAGCAGAGCCATTGAACATAAATGCTGCCGTCAACGGCCTCGAAGCGAAAGGCTTGCTTCCCTTAATAATAACAATGATTTCTTGTCTCGTTTCCCGAAGCTGACCCTGGGCACCATACTTCGGTTGCCAGTATTCTTTGTCTGTTTTGCTAAACTAATTTGGAAGTGATTAAATGGTGAAATATTAAAAGGATGAATGAAGTATATATCTTTTTCTTTCCGCTGGTTGCTGTCCCTTTTGGAATGGACAAAGTTTCTTCTGAGGTTAAAAGTTTTCGTCTTTGTCTTCCTCTTCCTCTTCATCGTTATCTTCATCTTTGGGTCTCGAGAGAGATACAAGCTTCCTCCACCACTGTTATTTGATTTTTTGCAATATTTCTTCGATGTTATTTCTCCACCTGTCTCGTGCTCTTTGCATAGCTGTCAAGTATCCCTTATTGGCCAGGAAAACCCCTTATTTTACCCTCTTTCCCGCTGTCATCCCTTATTAATTAGACTGCAATGCCCTATTGCCGCCATTGGAGAGCAGCACAGGATAAGCATAACTGTCAAGTATCCCGTATTGGCCGGGGAAACCCCTTATTTTACCCTCTTTCCTGCCGTCATCCCTTATTAATTAGACTGCAATGCCCTATTGCCACCATTGGAGGGCAGCACAGGATAAGCATAGCTGTCAAGTATCCTGTATTGGCCAGGAAAACCCCTTATTTTACCCTCTTTCCCACCGTCAATCCCTTATTAATTAGACTGCAATGCCCTATTGCCGCCATTGGAGGGCAGCACAGGATAAGCATCGCTGTCAAGTATCCCGTATTTGCCGGAAAATTTCCCTTGTTTCCAAATCCAAAACTTGACAGGTGTGGCTCTTTGTCCTTTTCCTCTTTCCACATCTAACTTGTATGATACGGACTTCCAAGACATTCTCACCAAATTGGGGGGGGGGGGGGGATCAATTTATTTGTTGTCTCTCTGTGTTGTTTAAGCTGGCTTCTATTCCTATTCTTTCCCTTATAATCTTATCCCTTCTAGTCACTCCAGCAGCCTTCCTCAGACATCTCACTCAACTTTCATTTAAGTTGGGAATGACTATGCAGTGGGATTTGTACTTCCACATTTCCATAGGATGCCAGGAGTTTGAAGGATTATAAGGAGGGCCACATGTATTGACTAGGTACTTATATGGTAGCCTAGAAATGGGATACGTCTGGCCAGGTCATCCTGCTTTGGTAATAGAGTAGACCACACTGCCAGTGACTCAGCACCGATCGTTGGGCGGCAGTTAACTAACCTGACAACCCTGAGGACTAAAAGTCTTGGGTAGAAAAGTCCACAGGGAAGGGTGATGGTCCCCAAGTGGATTGAATCCCACTTGAATCCATCTTGATGGAGGGCAGCAGCTTCAGCAATACTGGCCTGGGCTGAGGACAGGGCCATACCCAGGACTCTAGATGTGGGTAAAGGTTTCCCATGCTTGAAAGTCAGTCGTATCCGACTCTAGGGTGCAGTGCTCATCTCTGTTTCAAAGCCAAAGAGCCAGCGCTGTCTGCTGCTGCAGACATTTCCGTGGTCATGTGGCAGGCATGACTAGACACCAGACCACATGGAACGCTGTTACCTTCTCACCGAAGTGGTCCCTATTTATCTACTTGGATTTCTTGCTTTCAAACTGCTAGGTTGGCAGGAGCTGGGACAAAGACGGGAGCTCATTCCGTCCTGCAGCACTCGGGAATCGAACTGCTGACCTTCTGCCTCCTAGTCAGTGTGTTAGCCACTTGAGCCACTGCATTTCTCTAGATGTGGGTGGTCGACTATTTTTTCAGGATGGGCAACAAAGCTACTTTTCAATGCATCCCTATGGGAAAATGCGCTTTGCCAGGCTATGGCCCTGGCTGAGGAGGACTTTGTGTGCCAAAAGGGCTCAGGACCAGAAAGTGGTACGGGTTTTACGCTGTATTATGGAAGACCAATGGAAGGCATCTGTATTATATTTATCACAATGTGGATAGCCAATATTCGAATCAGATACAGCACCAGAAGGAAAAGGAGGAGGAGGAGAAGGAGAAGAAATGGGAGGTTAGCAGGTGAGATGAGGGTGTGTGTATCAATCAACATTCATCGACTTCTGGTATACAGGTGAAACTCAGAAAATTAGAATATCATGCAAAAGTCCATTCATTTCACAAAAGGTGAAGCAAATCTATGAGATAGACTCACTCCATGCAAAGCGAGAGATGTCATGCCTTGAGTTGATATAATTGTGATGATCACGGCGTACAGTGTACATGAGATTATGCGATGATTATGGGGTACATGAGATTGGGGGGGGGGTTGGGGTTTTCATAAACTGTAAGCCATAAGTGTCAATATTATAACAAAGTAAAGCTTGATCTATCTCGCTTTGCATGTCATGAGTCTATCTCATAGATTTGTTTCACCTTTGCACAATATTCTAATTTTCCGAGTTTCCAAGAGCATCAGGAGGAGGAGGAGGAGAAGAAATAATGGGAGGTTAGCAAGTGAGGAAAGGGTGTGTGTATCACTCAACATTCATCGACTTCTGGTATATATGGCCATGGTTATGTTCTTCTCACTGCCTCTCGTGGGCGCATACACTGCTGAGAACCTGCATCCAGGAGTCTTCCTTGGGTACTTATAAACGAAGACCGCAGAAAGATTTCTTGCCTTGGGAAACTGTTATGTATGGAACATCAAAGAAACAGATCGGGCTCTTATCCCACACATTGCTGTGACACACTGCCGTTCGACAAGATGGTGGCAGCCAAGGAGGGGGCAGCTGTTGTGGATTCAAGGGCCTTTCCCTTCCCACGCAAATTGTCTCTTGCCAGAAACAAAACAAATTAGTCGATTTTTGAACCCCAGCACTTGCTCCTCTTTCATTTGCCTTCTTGACGAGTGACATGGGGATTGGCATGCTGTCTATACGACTAATTAATGTATTAATTAACCAACACATTTACATAGCACCCCTTGTCATCTTTGGATTTGAAGGCAGTTCACAACAACGCTTTGCGTTGTGGATCTTAATACCAGCAACTTGAGGATTTGAGGCTGGTATAATGACAACTAAAGGCAAAGGTAAACATCTCCCCCTTGCTCAAAAGCCAGTTGTGTCCGACTATAGCAGTGATGTTGAACCTTGGCACTCCTGCTGTTCTTGGACTTCAATTCCCACTAGCTCAAGTCTCTGTGAATCAACACAAATGGGTTTGTTTACACGCAGTAAACCCATTTGTGTGGATTCACACAGACTTGGGCTTCTGGGAATTGAAGTCCAAGAACATCTGGAGTGCCAAGGTTCGCCATCATGGGACTATAGATTTGGGTGCTCATTTCTATTTACACTCGGGTTTTCCCGCCCAATAAGGGATACTTGACGGTTATGATTAAGATGGGTCATGGTCAGTGATGCACTGCAGCAGGTTCTGCAGAACCGGTAGCGGAAATTCCCCCAGGCCATGCCCACTTGGTTGGCCCCGCCCACCTCCATAGCCCGTAATGCAGGATGTTTGGCCCCGCCCACAGATTTAGCCAGCCCACAGAGTAGGTAGTAAAAATGTTTGCAGTGCATCACTGGTCATGCTGAACCACTGAGCTGAATAAATCATTGGTTAGACCCGACTCTGCTAGCCTGTCATTACTTCTGAAGTGCCGATCCAACAGGAACCCACCCAAATTTTGTGCATTTGGGCGGTTGTATTGCGCAACCATCACGGCACTGGTTGTTGAGGCTCGGCAGAAGGGTCCTCTGTGCTCAAAGCTGTAGAGCAAAAAACTCTTCCCATCATGTCAAGATGCCTCCTATTATTTTGTTAAACCTAAGCTACGGAACAGTAAGAAGATCTAAGTGGAGGGAACATGGCCACGGGCCCGAAATGACACACCAGCTAAGTTTAGAGGGGTGTTGAGCAAGCAAGCTCAACTTTCAGCCAGGGGTTTCCTTCGCTCTCCAAACGTGCCTCTTTTCTGATTTTATCCCACCACCTGCTCCGGCAAACCCCTGCATTTTCTCATCCTCACAGATGGGGAGAATCCAAAACGCCATGGCTCTGGATCAAAAATGCATGGAAACTCTGGCCAAACTTCTCCGTATCTTCTGTCACAGATGGTTGCCTGTGTTCGCTTCAGAGTGCTAACCCTCTGGATCCTCCACTCCATTTCCTAAATATGGTGACGGGGGAGAGGGGAGAACCACAGCTTTCTAAAAGTAACTCAGGCGCCTCGCAAAATGGCAGCCCTAATGTGCTCCATGCTAGATGTTGTTCGGTGAGTGCTGCTTGATAGGATGAGCTCCTGTCTCTGTCGCAGCTTCAGCCAGCCTAGCAGTTCGAAAGCAAGGAGCTGCAAGTAGATAAGGAAAGGTAACATTGTTCCATGTGCTCCGGTGTGTAGGCATACTTGCCATGTGGCCACAGAAACATCTGCAGACACAGACAGCACTGGAAAGCAAAAATAAATAAATAAATAAATAAATAAATAAATAAATAAATAAATAAATAAATAAATAAATAAATAAATAAATAAATAAGGATCTGATCATAGGGAACCTGAAACAAAAGAAATACGCAAGTTTCCTCTCTAAATATCTCTAATAACTTTGCAATTATTTCATTCTAGCTAGATCTTTTGCACCTGGCAGTTTTTTGGGCAGGCTTCAAAAGCAGAACACAAACACACAACATTCAATTTAATGAATACTCTTACTCCAGAAGATAGTTTCTGCTGCGTGAATTTTGGGTTAATGAGAGGCACCCTTTGATTCTTGGAGAGAACCATTTCCAATAATCCTTGGGAGAAACCGCAGGTTTGTCCTTAAGTTCCCTGTTTACTTTCCCGTCCTGGCTCAGATCCTCATTTCAGCACATGGGGAAGGAGGAAAGGCTGACTCAACTACACCTATCGCCTATGTTTTTGCACCATCTGCTCCCATCGAAACACGTCACTTGCATGTTATAGGATCTTGGTAATATTATATTGTGGGACTGCGGCGGCTTAGTGGTTAAGACCCTGAACTTGACGACTGGAAGGTTGGCAGGCCAGCAGTTCGAGAGCCGAGTGCTGCGCGATGGAGTGAGCTCCCATGGTCTGACCCAGCTCCTGCCAACCTTGCAGTTTGAAAGCAAGAAGTGGATAAATAGGTACCACTTTGGCAGGAAAGGTAACAGCGTTCCATGTGCTCCGGTGTCTATTCATGCCTGCCACATGCCAACCTTGCAGTTCGAAAGCAAGAAATTGCAAGTAAATAGGTACCACTTCGGCGGGAAAGGGGACAGCACTGCGTGTGCTCCGGTGTCTATTCATGCCTGCCACATGCCAACCTTGCAGTTCGGAAGCAAGAAACTGCAAGTAGATAAATAGGTACCACTTCGGCGGGAAAGGCAACAGTGTTCCACATGGCCATGGCTCTTGGGCTGTAAGCAAAGGTGAGCCCCAAACTCCCTTGATTTGGATACGACCAGCTTTCCAGCAAGGGAGACCTTGACCTAATACAGTATTATACATATTATGGGATTTCAATAATAAAGAATAATTTTATTTGATCTGTCACCTTTCCTTTTGTCTGGCCTTCAGTGGCCTTGCCTTAATGCAACCAACCCAATGATTCACCGTAGAGCATGGGGGAGTTACGGTGGATTCTGGGAGGTGTCGTCCAGAAAGTAACTTTTCCAACTCTACCTCTGCTTAGAGAAATCTTGGATCCTGGAATCTGAAACTTGGGATGCATGTCAAAGTTGTGCCTCTCAAACAAACCCCAATCTAATAAGTGTGTGTGTGTGCATGTGTGCGCATGTGCGTGCATGTGCGCGCACGTGCGCGTGTGTGCGTGCGCATGCGACAAAGAGACAGAGAGAGGAAAGGAGAGAGAGCATGAAGGAGAGAGATAAAATTTGTCATTCTGCCTTTTCCCCAACCGACAATGGATGTTATGGTTTTTGCCGTTCCAAAAAGCAACAACTGTATTCCTGCCAAAGACGCGGAAGGGGACAGCTGTCCCCGCTAGGAAAGGCGGCACGCCTCCAGAGACGGTGCCCATGCAACAAAACAAAGCAGAAACTGTTTGGTTTTTTCCAGATTATTTCCATAGCTGAGGTTTGCAGCTTCAAATCATCCTCCCCCCCCCCTTTCCATGGCTGTCCCAAGACGCCTTCTGCTTCCCTCTCTTGTCCTTCTGCATATGCAGCGCTGGAGGCCAGCCAACCATCCAGGGTGTTGAGTGTGAGGAACTGAAACCCCAAACATCTCTTTCTATGCCCCCCCCAAAATCTCTTTCCTACCCCCCCCCCCTCATGCACTGTGATATTTCAGGCAGTGTGGGGGAAGGCATGGAGCATATGCTCCACAGAGGCAGCCGAGTGCGGAGCACTTTGCGGACAAGGCCGGTAGAGAGAGTACGGTTGGGTTTTCCGCCAACTGGGATTCTCCTTGGCGTCCATCCACGGGCGAGCCGAGAGCCAAGGAGGATGCAGGGGCCATGAGACAAGTTCATCTTCTCACAGTCCCTGTTGATCTGGAAAGGTCAAAGATCTGCACGCTGGCTGGTCAGCTCCTATTTCCGATATGCACTCACTCGCCTGTTCTGGTAAACCCAGGCTTTTTAAAGATGGGAAAATCAGATGGGAACATGTTTACTATAGATCCCAGAGTTTCCTATCCAACACAAACTCTCCTCCTCCATGTCTCCTCCTTCTTTTCCTTTGCCTCCTCCTCCTCCGTCACCTTCATCTACCCCAGAAAAACAGGTTTTCCCAGCGCAGAGCAAGTTTTGGCTAGGCTTAACAGGTTTCTGCTGCCAGAAGTGACAGGTCAAGGTGTGCCTTGACTGTCAAAAGAAGCAGGGTCCCAATATATATATATATATTTTGAATTGAGCAAAATCTCCCCCCTCATGCCTCACTGGACAAAAAAACCTTGCTTGAAAGGATATCATTTTAAGCATGAAGCGGCTCTCACAAAGTTCCCCTTGCTCGAAAGCCAGTCGTATCTGACTCTAGGGTTCAGTGCTCATCTCTGCTTCAAAGCCAAAGAGCCAGCGCCGTCTGCTTCTTCAGACGTTTCCGTGGTCATGTGGCAGGCGTGACTAGACACCAGAGCGCACGGAACGCTGTTTCCTTCCCACCCAAGCGGTCCCTATTCATCTACAGTACTTGCAATTCCTTGCTTTCAAACTACCGTACTAGGTTGGCAGGAGCTGCGACAGAGACGGGCGCTCATTCCGTCCTGCAGTACTCGGGAATCGAACTGCTGACCTTCCGCCTTCCAGTCAGTGTCTTAGCCACTTGAGCCACAATGCAACCTCCTAATTTCTTCCATCCTCTCTGGTCCCCCCATAGAGGTTTTTGTTTTATTTTCATTTATCCCGGCCCCCACCGCCCCCATCTCTGCCGCCTCCACCGTCACCTCTACTTTTTGAAGTACAGTAAAACCCTGGCTTACATATGCCTCGAGTTACATAAAATTCAACTTACATAATGATTTTGTGCTAAAACCATGTCCCGATTTACACAATGTCCTATGGGTTTGCTTCGAGTTACATAAAGATTATTTTTCCTATGGGTTTGCTTCGAGTTACATAAAGATTCTTTCCCCCATTGGTTTGCTTCGAGTTACGTAAAAAATTATTTCCCAATGGGTTTGCTTCGATTTACATAAAAAATTTTCTTATCGGTTTGCTTCGAGTTACGTAAAAATAATAGTTTTTCCCAAGATAATGGCAACAGGCCATATCAGTCCCTGGAAAATAGATGGGGAAGAAGTAGAAGCAGTGACAGATTTTACTTTCTTAGGATCCAAGATCACTGCAGATGGGGATTGCAGCCATGAAATAAAAAGGCGACTGATTCTTGGGAGACAAGCCATGAGAAACCTAGGGAACATAGTTAAAAGTAGAGACATCACCTTGCAAACAAAAATCCGCATAGTCAAAGCAATGGTATTCCCGGTGGTAATGTATGGTTGTGAGTAGAGTTGCCATAATTATCTCCCACAAAACCAGGACAGAAGTACAAAATAGCCTTTTAAAAATACAAACACAATATAATGATAGTTATTTTTCCAACCTCGAATCCGGGACAATCCCGGTTTTCCGGGACATATGGCAACCCTAGCTGTGAGAGCTGGACCATTAGGAAAGCTGAACGCAGAAGAATAGACGCCTTTGAAATGTGGTGTTGGAGGAGAGTTTTGAGAGTCCCTTGGACAGCAAAGAGAACAAATAGGTCATTTTTAGACGAAATCAACCCTGACTGCCCATTGGAAGGTCAATGAGTAAAGATGAAGCTGAAGTACTTTGGACATCAAATGGGAAGGGAGGATTCACTTGAGAAAGCCTTGATGCTGGGAAAGGTGGAGGGCAAAAGAAGAAGGGGGAGGCCAAAGATGAGATGGCTAGATGGTATTGTAGACACAGTGGGCACAGAGCTTGGTGGGCTGAGGAGGATGGTGGAGGACAGAGGTGCCTGGAGGACAATGGTCCATAGGGTCGCAAAGGGTCGGAATCGACTGTGCGTCTGAAATACAAAAAAATGGGTTTGTTTCGAGTTACATAAAAAAACGATTTAAGCAAAAGCCTACCAAACTGACTTTTTCTCTCTCTCTCGTAAGTTGGGGTTTTACTGTACATCGAAATTCTGGGCTCGGAGCATCTGCAGTGCTGAGTCTCTGCCAAGGGCTTTCAGAGCAGATCCTTTTGGAAGCTCTGTGCTTGGCTGGCTCTCTCATCATCTTCCCTCCTCAGCCTTAGGTCTCCGGAGACCAGGCCCTGATTGGTAAAAACACTTTGCCTATGGAGCAGAAAATTTCTTCCGGAAAGGAGAAGTAGGAGCGAGCGGCTTTGTGGCTAACCTGCCGATAGATGTGACACAAAAGGCACATAACACTGTTCCGGGGAGCTTGTTTTGCACAGACGTGCAAAGGAACAGCTCCAAGGGTAGGGGCAGCACAGCAGCATAGGTAAAGGGTAAAAATCTCCCTTGAAGTGGCTCAAGTGGTTAAGATGCCGAACTCGCTGACTGGAAGCTTTGAGTTCGATTCCCGAGTACTGCAGAATGGAATGAGCTCCTGTCTTTGTCCCAGGCTCCTGCCAACCTAGCAGTTCGAAAGCAAGAAATTGCAAGGAGATAAATAGGGACCGCTTCGGTGGGAAGGTAAACAGTGTTCCGTGCACTCCGGTGTTGAGGCATGCCTGCCATATGTCCACAGAAACGTCTGCAGACGCAGACAACGTTGGCTCTTTGGCTATAAACAGAGATGAGCACTGAACCCTAGAGTCAGATAAGGCTGGCTTTCGAGCAAGGGCAACCTTGACCTTTAAAGGTCTCCCTTGCTTGAAAGCCAGTTGTGTCCAACTCTAGGGGGCCAAAGAGCCAGTGCTGTCTGCATCTGCAGATGTTTCTATGGACATGTGGCAGGCATGACTAGAAGCTGGAGTGCACGTAGGGTTGCCATATGTCCTGGTTCTCCGGGATTTTCCCAGATTCAAGCTGTCCCAGAAGGTTCAAGAAAAAACATGTAAAAGTTCTGGATTTTTAAACTTGAACACAGGAAGCAAGATCACCCCTCACCAAGGGATTTTTGCGAAGAGTAAAATCCGTGCCTCCCTGCCTTTCTTTCAATTGTCCTGCTTGAAAGCAGTGAAGGCAAAACAGCACCCTGAGAAGCCCGCCGGGGAGAGGAGACACTTTCAAGCGAGATAACTGAAAGAAAGGCACGGAGGCAGTGAAATAACTCTTTGCAATAATTCCTTGGCTCATCTTGAAGTTTGGGGGACAAGGAGTCGTCCTCAGCCCTTTTCCTCAAAAGGCACGAGGAAGCAAGACGTGACCACAAAGGGTTAATTGCATAGGGTCAGTATTCCCTGTCTGCCCTGGACAGGGATTCTGCAGGTCTTAGAGCCACGGTCTCCCTGACAGCCCCGTACAATGCATGCAGAGTTTGAAGAACGCAATGGCTGTCCCGGTTTGGCGGGAGAGAATTATGGCAACCCTAAGTGCACAGAATGCTGCTTATGTGTTTAATATGTTGAAGACTGGTTCCTTTCCCATAAGACTGATGGTTAATGTGCTAGGTTGCTTTTTGCCTGACATTGAAAAGTCATGGTAATGCAGAGGAATATAATGAAAGGAGCCCTCAAAATTTTGCTCAGATCTATTTGAAGAACACAATTTGTCATCACAGTAGCAACTGAGTGGCCTCTGTGTCATGTTTCCTTAAATTAAATGAGTACTGAAACTGCCTAAAAACTTATCTTCCGCCAGTTCTGTCACGCAGGCAGCATAAAGTTCAACACAAACATGATTTTGCTCTCGACATCTCGAAGCAGATGGATTCAGATGGTCAGCAACCCCTTCCACTACTCCTGGTTCTTAATGTTTCTTCCACTAGCAGACGAATGGCTCCCGAAGGACACAGTAATAGCATGATCTGAACGCCAGTGTGGTTAGGTCGGAAAAGAGCTGGATAGAGACTGAGCAGATGTGGTTTCAACTCCCTGGCGAACCATCGTGGTTCTCCGGGGAAAGTGGCAATGGTAAAATCACTCCTTGAATATCCCACATAAACCCTCAAACCGCATTAGGATTAGCAAGGGTAAAGAAAAAGGTCTCCCTTGTTTCTTGAATGCACTTGGAAGGGGTGGGTGGGTGGCACATGAAATGGCACCATGGGTCGGATCTTGCCTGCAGGCCTTAGGTTGGGAACCCCTGCTCTAGAGGGTGGTGCTCAGCTCCATTTACTTGCATCTGCAGATGTTTCCATGGTCAATATAGCAGGCATGACTAGACACCAAAGTGCATGGAATGCTGTCACCTGTCCTGCTGAAGTGGCACCTATTTGTCTAGTGGCAATTTCTTGTTAGCTAGGCAGGAGTTGGGACAGATGATGGGAGCTCACTGTGTCGCGCAGCACTAGGGTCTTGAACTGCTGACCTGCTGACCTTCCAGTGTCTTAACCACTAAGCCACTTCTGTTAGGATTGCCATGGGTCAAAAAGTGACTTGACAACCTCCAACAATGGCAACACAGCTGTTGTCACACTGCCACAGGGAATATGGTTCCCCATTTGGCTGCATTTGCCTTGCGATTTGCTCATGCTTTAGCCATGTTTGCTAGATCGCCGGAAGCTTCTCCCACAGGGGGATGGACAGGTTCCACATCGCAAGAGAGGAAGAATGGAATCAAGAGTGTGTTGAGTGACATCTCCCTCTCCCAAAAGGAAGCTAGCAACGAAAACCTCCCAGTCTCTATTTTAATCGCATTTCTCCAAATCTCACCTACATTCCCATCTTTCGTTCATATCACATTGCATGGCTCTGTTTTTAATTCCTGCAAGGAGGTTCATAGGCCTTATCCAGAATGTACATACAGTGGGATCTCATACAATGGTTTTAATCCGTTCCATGGGACTCGTTGTTGTACGAAACAATCGCTATACGATGCATGCATTGTATAGCGATTTCCCCTATGGGATGCATCATACAATGATTTTTTCCGCTAAGTGGTTTTTCCCATTGAAAAATAGTTGCACAATTTTTTTCATAGGGAAAATTGTTGTGCGGAACGCCATTTCCTCCCCAAAACCTAATTGTTATACAATTTCGTTGCCATATGGGGCAATTGTTGTATGAGGTTCCACTGTATTGATTTACACATATTTCTTAAGGTGTGCATTTCCCCTCCATTAGCCAAAAGGCAAACCAGGAAAGGGACCTTGGTGTCCTGGTGGACAACTCAATGAAGGTGTCAACCCAGTGTGCCTCAGCAGTGGAAAAAGCAAACTCAATGCTAGGGATCCTTAGGAAGGGTATAGAAAATAAGTCAGCAAGTGTCATTTTGCCTCTTTATAAATCTATGGTGAGGCCCCATCTGGAATACTGTGTACAGTTCTGGTCGCCATACCTCCAGAAGGATATTATGGAGCTGGAAAAAGTGCAGAGGAGGGCAACCAAAATGATTAGGGGACTGGAACACCTTCCTTACCATCTGAGGCTGCAACGGTTGGGCCTCTTCACTCTTGAACGACGACGTCTAAGAGGTGACCTGATTGAAGTTTATGAAATCATGCACGGTGTGGGCAAAGTAGATCAGGAAAAACTGTTTTCCCTATCGCACAACACTAGAACTAGGGGACACTCCATGAAACCTTTGGGTACTAGTTTCAAACAAATAAGAGAAAGTACTTTTTCACCCAGAGGATTACTGGTCTATGGAACTCCCTACCAGAAGAAGTGGTGACAGCTGTCAGTCTTGACAGCTTTAAGAAAGGATTAGACAAGTTCATGGAGGACAAGGGGATCCATGGCTATAATTATGGATACTTAAGGACAACCTCTGGGATATCTCTCAATGCCATTTCCAGGGAATGCTAAGCAGGTGAAGGCAAATGGTGAGCCACTGTGCGTGACAGAATGCTGGACTCTATGGGCTCCTGTGACCTCTTCCAGCAAGGCTGTTCTTATATGTTCTTATGGCATCCATGTGTTTTAGAGAACAAGGATCGTATTTTCAGGAGAAGCCAGGAAATCTCATCTGGAACTCTAAGTGTGCCAAGAAGGAGATGATTTGAGTATCCATCGTCTTCTTCTTCCGTTGTCTTATCAGGCTTGGTGTTATTATCTTTGGCATCTCTTGGGGCATTGGCTTCCAGGTTGTCGTTCAGTCACACAGTCGATTCCAACCCCCTGTGACCCCCATGGACCATTGCACCCCAGACACCCCTATCCTCCACCCTCCTCAACCCACCCAACTCTGTGCCCATTGCATCAACAATACCATCTAGCCATCTCATTTTTGGCTACCCCCTTCTTCTTCTTTTGCCCTCGACCTTTTCCAGCATCAAGGCTTTCTCAAGTGAATCCTCTCTTCTCATTTGATGTCCAAAGTACTTTAGCTTCATCTTTACTATTTGACCTTCCAAGTAGCATTCAGGGTTGATATCTTCTATGATCCACCTATGTGTTCTCCTGTTGGTTTATCCAGCTTATACAGAGGATGCCAAAGGAAGAGGAGGAGGAGGAGGAGGGAGAGGAAGAAGAAGAAGAGGAATAGGAAGAAGAAGAGGAAGAGGAAGAAGAGAAGAAGGAGAGGAGGAGGAGGAGAAGAAGAGGAAGAAACATATTCCAAAAGTTTTACTGTTTGACCTTCCAAGGAGCAGTCAGGGTTGATTTCTTCTACGATCAATCTATGTATTCTCCCCTTTGTTTATCCAGTTTATACAGAGGGTGCCAAAGGAAGGGGAGGAGGAGGAGGAGAGGAAGGAGAGGAAGAAGAAGAGGAGGATGAGGAAGGAGAAGAAGAGGAGGAGGAATAGGAGGAGGAAGAAGAAACATATTCCAAAGGTTTATATAGAAGAAGAGGGAGGAGGCGAAGAAGGAGAAGGATCCCAAAGTTTAGGAAAGTTAGTTTTGTTCCCAGTACAGCCCCTGCCTAGACTATTGCAGCTGGCGCAGCTTCGTGCAGGTCAAAGATGTCACTGTGCTGATCTCTGCTTCCAGCTGGCAAGAGTCCTACTGTTGTTCTCTTGTCAGTTGTATTTATTTTTGCTGTCATTTGTCATCATCTTCTCTCTTTCTTTCCTTCCAGAAGGAAGCAGCGAGTGCTGGAGAAGGACACAAAGTGATTAACCTTTTGTCTAATTATCCTTCCTCTTCGGTACTCGGTGTGTTTTTATGGCAAACATATGCACTCCAACGCCGGGTGGATTGGCTTCCAAATCATGCATTAAGGGAAGTGGCAAAGTCCAGTGTGTGAAGGTCAGCGTCAAGGAAAATGATTAAACATCCTCTTCTTTGCCATGGCAGGCAAGTCTCAGAGTTGAGGCTGGTGGTGGTGGTGGTGGTGGTGGGGCAATATAGGCTTTGTTAAGGAATCCTTCTGGGGCATCTAGAGCTGGCTGGGAAGCAAAGCCAAGACTATACAGACCAGGACTGCAGTGGCTCAAGTGGCTAAGACACCGACTGGGAGGCGGAAGGTCAGCAGTCCGATTCCCAAGTACTGCAGGACGGAATGAGCACCCGTCTTTGCCCCAGCTCCTGCCAACCTAGCAGTTCGAAAGCAAGAAATTGCAAGGAGATAAATAGGAACCACTTCGGTGGGAAGGTAAATAGCGCTCCGTGCGCTCCGGTGTCTAAGCCATGCCCGTCACATGACCACGGAAACGTCTGCAGAAGCAGACAGCGCTGGCTCTTCGGCTTTGAAACAGAGATGAGCACTGCTCCCTAGAGTCGGATACGACTGGCTTTCGAGCAAGGGAAAACTTTACCTTTATACAGACCAGTGCTCTTGGGTGTGCAAAAGAGGAGCTAATTGTGTAAAGGATCTTCGACACTTTCTGAGACATGACCAGTGCCTGGGACATTAAAACAAAAAGTTGAGATGATGTACCAGCAACAGCAGTGGCTGCAGTGGCCGAGTGGTTAAGACGCAGACTTTGATGGCCAGCAGGTTAGCAGGTGAGTGGGTTGAGACCCAAGTGCTGCACGGCAGAGTGTGCTCCTGCCAACCTGATCTCTGCTTCCAGCTAGCAAGAGTTCTCTTGTCAGTTGTATTCATTTTTGCTGTCATTTGTCATGATGCCCCCTCGGCCGGTCTCTGCCTGGAGGGAAGAGGACATGGGTGGTCGGGTTGAGTTGGCGACGTTTTTCATAATTATTATTTTTTTAGTTTTGTGTTGGGATGGGATGGGTGCTTTACGATGGTGGGTGGTTGGGATATTTGTTGAAATGCTTCTGAAATGTTGAAATGATTTTGAGATGTTTCTGCGATGGTTATTTTGTAATTGCAACTGTGATATTGTGATATTGCGTTTCCTTATTAGCCGCCCAGAGTCGCTCTGTGAGTGGGGCAGCATACAAATTGAAAATTGAATTGAATTGAATCTTCTTTCTTCCCTTCCAGAAGGAAGCAGTGTGTGCTGGAGAAGGACACAAAGTGATTAACCTTTTGTCCAATTATCCTCCCTCTTCGGTACTCGGCGTGTTTTCAAGGCAAACAATGCGCTCCAGAAAGCAAGAAATTGCAAGTCGATAAATAGGTGGGGAAAGGTAACAGCATTCCATGTGCTTTGGTGTCTAGTCATGCCTGCCACATACCATGGAAGCATTCGGAGACGCAGACAGTGCTGCGTCTCTTTGGCTGTTAACGGAGGTGAGCACTGAACACTAGAGCTGGATACGACTGGCTTTTGAGCATGGAAAACCTTGACCTTACCGGCAAAGGCAGGAATATCCTGCTTTCAAAAGAACAACTGGTCATTTTTTTAGGAAAAAGAAAACCCAGCCGCATTGCAAGGGATTTATTCTCAGCGCAAAGGTTTGTGTTGCCAAAACACAAACGGAGACAAGCACATGGTTTTGCATTGTCATTGGTGAGTAAGGAAGGTAGGAAAGAAGAAAGAATGAATGTTTATTGATTAGTCCTACAACCTTATCAATAACATAACAGAAGAATTAAAATCTGTGCAATACAATGGGGTGCAATGAAATACAATAAAATGCAATATGTACATACCTGAGCTATTTTTAAAAGGAATGTGAACTGGAGAAGGTGCCTCAATACAAAAAATACATGCATATCCATAGCCAGATAAGTGAATCTCCCTTGCAGGATACCCCAGTTTGATTGATCTATTGGACTCTTTTTAGTATTTGCCTTAATTATAAATTTGGCAGTTCTACATACAATGTGCATGTTAGAACCCAGGAAGAGATACGGTAGGACAGTGTGTGGTTAGAGTCCCAAAAAAGTTTTTTCCCCCCAATAGGGATGCAAGGTATTTAAATCTAATAACAGTGTATAACTGGCAATTGAACAAGATATGAGAGATATTTTCAATATTTGGAGCACGGTAGGAAAGAAGAAAGAAGTGAGTGGGAGGAAGGAAGGAAGGAAGGAAGGAAGGAAGAAAGAAAGAAAGAAAGGAAGGAAGGAAGGAAGGAAGGAAGGAAGGAAGAAAAAAAGAAAGAAGGAAAGAAAGAAAGAGTGAGTGAATACGTGAGTGAGCAGAAGGAAGGAAGGAAGGAAGGAAAAGAAAGAGTGGGTTGCTATTAAAGATCTGCTAAATGTGGATGGGACTGCAGTGGCTCAAGTGTCTAAGACGCGGACTGGGAAGCGGAAGGTCAGCAGTTCGATTCCCGAATACTGCAGGACGGAAATGAGCTCCCATCTTCGTCCCAGCTCCTGCCAACCTAGCAGTTCGAAAGCAAGACATTGCAAGTAGATAAATAGGGAAACAGCATTCCGTGCGCTCCGGTGTCTAGTCATGCCTGCCACATGACCACGGAAACGTCTGCAGAAGCAGACACCGCTGGCTCTTCGGCTTAGAAACGGAGATGAGCACTGCACCCCAGAGTCGGATATGACTGGCTTTTGAACAAGGGAAACCTTTCCCTTTACCTTAAATGTGGATGAGCAACTTGATTCACTGTTCTCAAGGTTTGTTTGGGTCTGATCTCTACCTGGGCGGAAGGAGAAGGCACCTGAAAATAGAGGACTTCCTCCTTGCAAGCATTACGATCCATGCCCAATCTCGCCCACTCTTACCCACCGGCTAAAAACTGGGAGAAACGGCTGCTGAAACATTTGCAATTGGGTTGAACACTCAATGGAGGGAGGCAACTGTTTCCCATAATCTGGGCAACTGAACCATTTGTGGGGAAGGATGATGGAACCATTTCACATTGTTAAGTGAAGAGTGGGGGTTAAAGGTGTGCGGTTGTGCTTTCTCAGCTGCGCTGGATAGGGCGGGGTGGGTGGTTGAGTATAGCAGCTTCAATGGCATTTCTTTCTCTCTTAAAACCCCCCATTGTAAATGTGTAATTAATTAGCCTTCCCACCCACCCCCCTTCGTCACCCCAGCTGAGCTAAGATTCACATAATCAGCCCCTGGGGACCTGCCTCCCCCTCCTTATCAAAGTCAGGCTGCGATTCAAAGCCGAATTAATCATTCGGCTGGTAGGTGGAAGACTGCCGCGGCTTACACCTGACGGAAGGTAGATCGGCCACCCTCTGAGAGTGTGAAGGTAAAGGCCACCCATGCTCAAAAGCCAGTCATATCTGACTCTAGGGTTCAGTGTTCATCTCTGTTTACAGCATACCTGTCAAGTTTTGGATTTGGAAATAAGGGAAATTTCCCGGCAAATACAGGATACTTGACAGCTATGCTTATCCTGTGCTGCCCTCCAATGGTGGCAATAGGGCATTGCAGTCTAATTAATAAGGGATGACGGTGGGAAAGAGGGTAAAATAAGGGGTTTTCCTGGCCAATAAGGGATACTTGACAGCTATGGTTTGCAGCCAAGCAGCCAGTGCTGTCTGGATCTGCAGACTTTTCCGTGGTCATGTGGCAGGCATGACTAGACACCGGGGTGCACAGAATGCTGTTCACCGAGGTGGTACCTATTTATCTCCTTGCAATTTCTTGCTTTCAAACTGCTAGGTTGGCGGGAGCTTTATGGCAAGAACAAACATTCTCAAGGGTACGCAAGAACAAAACCAAATTAGAAGATGGAGGGAGATGCTCACGGGATAAGGAACAGCAACATTAAAGGAAGATATGGCCGAGAAACTCAACCTCCCCTATGTCACTTGGAGGACCCTGAATAAGCTGAGGTTTGGAGTCCCTAATAATAATAATTTCGTGTCTGGAATTATTCCGGGTTGAAAGGTTTTTTTATGGAAGAAACTCCACACAGGGAATGCCCGAATGAGGCTCCTTTCATGACCCCAAGAGCTGGGACAGAGACAGGCGCTCAATCAATCATGCAGGACACAGGTCTCGACCTGCCGACTTGCTGGCCTTCCAGCTAACAAGGCGGGCTTCTTAACCACTAAGCCACCACATCCACTAATGAAAGAGCAACATGCTCGAGTGGGGTCTGCTGATAGACAACAACATACTTTGTGGCTGTGTAGAGATACAGAATCTGGCTCATTTACTGGTTAGCCAGTTACTGCCAGAAACATTTACCGATGAGGACTTAATTTTGCCAATGACCAACTCAAGAAAGTGGCTTTATTTTGGCAGGCCAAAGTTTGATCTGGACATGATAGAAGATCACATGCCCCTTTTGCCAGAGATTTCCCCAGTTCCTTCCTTGCCCACACCAAATACACACTGCGGGTTTTAGCTGTCTGCTTCTATCAGGCCTGTCCTCTCTTCCCATCTAAACCTGCTTCTCCCTGCACCACCAAGGGATGGGGCCAACACTTCTAATGAGCCGCTTCGTTCCCATCCAAGAAGCCGCATTTTCTCTGATTCCTTTTATCTTTATGAAGCGATCCATCAAGTCCCTGTCATAACAAATTGTTTGCCAATTTCGAAACCCAACAGTTTGCCTGGTGTAAGTGTTAAAAAAATTGTCGTCTTGGCAGTTTTCATGCACACAGCAATGAGTTTCTCCCCCCACCTCTGCATGCGCCTCGTATTCCTCCCCCACTTGCTTTGAGAGTGCGTCAAGTCAAATCAAGGAGAAGCCTTGCAGAATTTTAACATACTGCCAGAAACATGCGCCGATGAGGACTTAAGTTTGGCCAATGACAAAGCCAAGAAAGTGGCTTCATTTTGGCAGTCCAGGGTTTGATCAGGACACAAAAGAATAAGAATAATAATTTTAACATGCAGAGTTATCTGTTTGTGGCTCATCTCCGGTAGCACATGGCTTGCTTAGAAATCTGGCCTCCTTCCTAGGCAGATTTATAGCAAATACGCATATAAATAGATCAATAGAGACCAACAATAGGAGACTAGAGATAGCATCTCTTTGTAGATGTAGAAGATGTAGGTTATGGATATATAATTATGGATACCTAAGGACAACCTCTGGGTTGGAGAGATAGGCAGGATATCTCTCAGTGCCATTTCCAGGGAATCCTAAGCAGGTGAAGGCATCTCCTTGGGAATAATACCCTGAAGCAAATGGTGAGCCACTGTGTGAGACAAAATGCTGGAGTGGATGGGCTCCTGTGGCCTCTTCCAGCAAGGATGTTCTTATGTTCTTATGTCGCTTGGGCATCTTTCTTCATCCAACCAACAACTGAGATCATACCTGTCAAGTTTTGGATTTGGAAATAAGGGAAATTTCCCGGCAAATACGGGATACTTGACAGCTATGCTTATCCTGCGCTGCCCTCCAATGGTGGCAATAGGGCATTGCAGTCAAATTAATAAGGGATGACGGCGGGAAAGAGGGAAAAATAAGGGGTTTTCCCACCCAATAAGGGATACTTGACAGCTATGATTAAGATGGGTCTTTTGGGCCATGATAGCCTTCAGAAATTCATTCCTTGCTCTTCCCCAATATCTCTTATCTTCCTGGCCTGGATTCTGTCCATATTCACAATATAATAACATTTAGCATCTTTCCCCCTACCCTTTTAAAGTTAGCGGTCAGTTGTTAACGTTAGAGGTCAGTAAGGCAAACCAAATATTGGGACAGTTATCGGAACAGAACCCATCTTAAACTACATAGATAGACAACGCAGGAAGTGGTTTTGCCCATTTGGAGAGAATGTCTTGGACTTCCATATCGTACAAGACGCATTTGAAAAGAGGAGAACGACCAAGAACACGAGGCAGACGCAGAGGAAGTTGGAGAGATAACAACAGAGAAACATTACAAGAACACCAAATAACACTGGTCGAGGCTGCTAGATGTGCTAGAACAAGAACCATGTATCTCCTCTTTTAACCCCTTTGGGGTTGAAAGAGGAAGCAAGAGAGAAAGTGGCGAGTTGTTTCCAGACAACTATGCATTTACTCTGTCCATCATGCTGTGTTGGAAAATGAGAACTTTTTGTGCATTAGTTGCATTTCTACCCTAAATGTCCCCCAATGGAGGGCCAGTCTCATGCTCCAGGGTCAAGGTGCAGGCAGCTATCCATGGTGCTGAAGCTATTAGGGCCCCGCCAGCTCTTGCCAAGTTCAGATTGCCCCTTGTCTGTGATGCGAACATGTCATGTCCGGCCCTTTGTAAAGAATAGTCCAGGCAACGATGAACAGAACAACAAGGATTTATTGTAAGGTCCTTCAGGTTACTCTTACAAGGCTATCCGGACATAAGATGGCTACACAAGTCCCATGTAATCAGTCTCTCTAAATTTTGCCATAGAAGGGGATGCTCTGAGCGACACCCTGTGGATGTGCATATAGAGATGTACAGGTTAGCCCTCCATGGCTTAATGGGAAGTATAGATCTGGCACACCTGCTGACCAGGGCTTCTGGGAATTGAAGTCCAAGAACATCTGGAGAACCCTGGTCTAGCTGTGTAAACAGTTCTCTTTCTCCCTCCGTACTTTAACCTCGCGAGGTAGGTCAGGTTGAGAAATATCGCCATGTTTCTTTTCATTGCTCTGCATGGTTTAGAACAGAGTTTCTCAACCTTGGTGTTCTTGGACTTCATTTACCAGGAGCCCAAGTGTCCAGCCTTGTTTGGTCACCTGGGTGGACCATGGGATGCCCTAAAGCAGGGGTTGCCAACCTTTTGAAGTCAAGGGCCAGGCCAGGCTCCCTCTGACAGTTGGCGTGCCAGACTGGTGGTCCAGCTGCCGCCGCCACCAAAAATCGGCCATGGACTCATTTATAGCTATTGTACACATGTTTAAAACAGCTGTAGATGAGACCGTGGCTGTTGTAAACACATTTACAATAGTTGTAAATGAATATGTGGCCGATTCCGGAGATGGCAGCGGCAGCTGGAGTGAGGGTGTGGGCCAGTTGATTTGGCACCATGGGCCACATCCCACCCATGGGCCATAAGTTGCCTACCCCATGCCCTAAAGCAATAGCTGTGTTAGGTCAGTGCAGCAAAGAATCACAAGGTCATCAAGTTTTAATCTGACATAAATATTCTTATATCACTCTTGCAAATTTTGTCAGCTGGACTGTAGATAAGCATTACCTTTTGTTAGAGTCGTAGTATTTTGTTTTATCCTATAATGTCTGTGGATGGGTAAAGGTAAAGGTCACTCTTGCTTGAAAGACAGTCGTATCCGACACTAGAGTTCAGTGCTCATCTCTGTGTATAGCCAAAGAGCCAGCACTGTTGGTATCTGCAGATGTTTCCATGGACATGTGGCAGGCATGACTAAATACTGGAGTGCATGGAACACTGTTACCTTTCCTACCATTGTGGTACCTTTTCATCGACTTGCAATTTCTCGCTTTCAAACTGCTAGTTTCGCAGGAGTTAGAGATGGGAGCTCACTCCGTCATGAAGCACTCGGGTCTCGAACTGTTGACCTGCTGACCTTCCAGTCATCAAGTTCAGCATCTTAACCACTAAGCCACCGCAGTCCATTAGAGGAGCTGTGCAGAAATAGGGCATAGAGATTATACTTTCCAAGTCAAAGCCCCAGTCGTGAGAGAATTTTTTTTCTTCAAACTTGCCTTTTGGCAAGAAGACCCAAACCTTGTCCAAGAAGCTAAGCCAGCTTCCCTTTGGCCCAATCATCTGCCCCAATCATCTTCTTCCTTTGAGATGCTGCCGGGTGGCAAGACAACCTGTGAGTGGCAGTCGCTCGCCTCTCTTCTAGAACACTCCGGCACGTAATAGAGACACACTTTTTAAATGACTCATTAACTCCCACTCTCTTCACTTCAGATGCTTTTGTTTTCCTCGGCGGCGCAATGTGTCTTATACATGGTGAAACATGCTATGCCAAACGTCAGCTTCTATGAGCTGTTGGGAACACACACACACACATATACACACATATACAAATGTCAAGGTATTGACGTCGGCAGCGATGCCGAAACGCTCTGAATGGCCTCGCGTTCGCAGCTTGGCTGGCCTTGTGCAATGAAAGAAAAGGCCCTCACTGCCATGACCGAGTCTTCCTGTACCTTCTGGGCTCAGTCTTCAGCACATACAGGTAGCAGTGTGTCCCTTACTGTTGTTGTTACATGCTGTCAAGTTCTCTCCAACTTATGGTATCGCTATGGATGAGAGATCTCCAAAATATCCTACCCTAACAGCCCTGCTCAACTCTCGCAAGTAATAGTTTGTGGCTTCCCTCTAACTTGGCTCTCCAGATGTTCATAAGAACATAAGAACAGCCTTGCTGGAAGAGGCCACAGGAGCCCATCCAGTCCAGCATTCTGTCTCACACAGTGGCTCACCATTGGCTTCAGGGTATTATTCCCAAGCAGATGCCTTCACCTGCTTAGGATTCATTCCCTGGAAATGGTATTGAGAGATATCCTGCCTATCTCTCCAAGCCAGAGGTTGTCCTTAAGTATCCATAATTATAGCCATTGATACCTTTGTCCTCTATGAACTTATCTAATCCTTTCTTAAAACTGTCAAGACTGACAGCTGTCACCACTTCATCTGGCAGGGAGTTCCATAGACCAGGGATCCTATGGGTGAAAAAGTACTTTCTCTTATTTGTTTGAGAACTAGCACCCAAAAGTCCCATGAAGTGCCCCCCTAGTTCTAGTGTTGTGCGATAGGGAAAACAGTTTTTCCTTATCCACTTTGTCCACACCGTGCATGATTTTATAAACTTCAATCAGGTCACCTCTTAGACGCCGTCGTTCCAACCGTTGCAGCCTCAGATGGTAAGGAAGGTGTTCCAGTCCCCTAATCATTCTTGTTGCCATCTTTCTTAACACAGCGGCCGGGTGCTGATGTAGGTCAAGGATGTGCCAGTGCTTGGAGCGGAGATGCATCCATGTGGTCTTAAAATGGTTGGGTAGTCAGAACTGAGTGTTGGTGATGAAGAGTTGATGTTCTCCACATAGACCAAGAAGCAGTAGACCAGGAGTTCTCAAACCTTTTAAGCTGGGGATCAGTTTATGCTCCCTCAGGCAGCTTCGGGGGTCGGATGACCATTTTGCCCTTCCTCCACCACATGGCACTTCCTGGTGTGGTGGAGGCAGTGGGTGGGGCACATGAAATTGTTCCACGGGCTTTATCTGGCCTGCGGGCCACAGGTTGAGAATCCGTACAATAGACCATTGGAATTGCAGTTACCAAGTCCTTGCTTACCCATCTCATTTCCCTAGAGTTGATAATCCCATCCAACTCTGGCATTGAAGTCACCAAGCAGTAAAAGTTTGTCCCTAGCTTATACCTTAGTGATGGCAGAGCTCAGTATAAGTGATTTTTAACATCTTCTTCAGCATCTAAAGTGTGTGCATAGGCGGAGATGAGTGTGATAAGTATGATAGAGTTATCTCCTGAGAGAGGTATACCGAGTGTCATAAGCCTTTTACTAATTGCAGTAGGAGTGAGTTGATGGTTGTTTACTAACTTTGTCCTCACAGCAAAACCTACACCATGTATGCGACGCTCATCTTCCTCTTTCCCCTTAATAATACGCATGCACACACATACACACACACACACACCTTTCCCTCTCTGACTTTTTTTCTATGTGGAAACAAGCAATTTCTGCTCCACCTGCTCAAGAAACACAATCTGTGAATGGAAGAAGGGAGAAAGATAGTGAAACACAATGGGTGGAACACACTGTTTTCAGCCCAGCCACTGCCTTAGCAACCGATTAAAGTGTTTTGCAGGAAGAACGGAGACCTTCAGGGCGAAAGGGAGGGCCCTTTGCCACCACGGAAATCTACACGCTGCCTGTAATTACGATTTTTTGTAATAATTCAAGGCTACAGTAGTTGGCAAAGCAGAACTTGCAACAGGCAGAACACAAAAAAAAGGGCCCCACATGGCTACAGGTGGAGGGAAACAAGATCGGGGGTTGGGTGGACTGGGGCAAGACATGGTGGGTGTCAGGGGAATCTTGAGGGAAGTTACTTTTTATTAAGTTGCTTTATATTCAAGCATACCTGTCAAGTTTTGGATTTGGAATAAGGGAAATTTCCCAGCAAATACGGGATACTTGACAGCTATGCTTATCCTATGTTGCCCTCCAATGGCGGCAATAGGGCATTGCAGTCTAATTAATAAGGGATGACGGCGGGAAAGAGGGTAAAATAAGGGGGTTTCCCGGCCAATAAGGGATACTTGACAGCTATGCTTATACTTTGCTGCCCTCCAATGGCGGCAATAGGGCATTGCAGTCTAATTAATATGGGATGACGGCAGGGAAGAGGGTAAAAAAAAGGGGTTTTCCTGGCCAATACGGGATACTTGACAGCTATGTATTCAAGTAGGTAAGATAGTGAGATTTCTTTCTTTCTTAGATTTAAGTAGTCTAACACTTAATTAGAAAGAGCAATTGTGACTCCATTTTGCATTCCAAAGCACCCACATTGCACAGTAGTACAGGTGAAACTCGGAAAATTAGAATATCATGCAAATGTTCATTTAGTTCAGTAAAAGGTGAAACAAATATGTGAGATAGACTCATTACACGCAAAGCGAGATAGTCCAAGCCTTACTTTGTTATCATATTGGTGCTTATGGCTTACAGCTTATGAAAGCCTCAACCTCCCAAACTCATGTACCCCATAATCATCACATAATCTCATGTACGCTGTACGCCATATTCATCACAATTATAACGAATTAAAGCATGACATCTCTCGCTTTGCATACCTGTCAAGTTTTGGATTTGGAAATAAGGGATTTGACTGGCTTTCGAGCAAGGGAGGCCTTTACTTTTACTATAGTAAACAGGGGCAGTCATGGGAGAAACTAATGTAGAATAAATGTTTTTATGTCATCCCATAAATGCCATTTCTGGCCTCTCCTCCAACGGAAAGACTGTCCCTCTAGCAACCGGTGCCTATTCCAGAGTTTTGTATCTTTTTCCTCTCCTTCCCACCACTTTCAAACCCACCCACTCCATCATAATGATAGTCTCAATTTGGCAAAACAAAAAATACCAACAGATGCCACTGGATCGTAAGAGACAGGTGGCACCAATGTGTCAGAGAAGGGACTTCCTCCAGGCACATGGAACAATGTGGGCCTCGTGACACATCTCTAAATCTCCTTGTGAGGTTGTCCCCCTGTCTTGGACAGGAGCTGTGTCACGCCCAGCCGGGTGGCTCCTTCCAAGAGTAAGAAAAACAAATATTTGTTTGCTTAAAATGCTAAATCCTGTTCCAAGCCCGTAAATCTGGATTCTTTCTACTTTCTCCTACCGTCACGACTATTTTGTTTTCTTTTTATGTCAGTGGTTCTGCCATGGGAAGGGTTTTTGAGATGATGGGAAGCTTGTCCAGATGGTGATATCGTGTATTCCTGGACCTGTGGTAATATCTGCACTCCATCATCCCACCCTATTGTTCAGGACATGTAACAATAGGTTCAAACTACAGGAAGCCAGATATAGGCTGCATATTAGGAAAAGGGGCGTTATGACCGTGCCACTCCCCTGCTCCGGGAGCTACACTGGTTACCAGTTTGCCTCCGAGTGCAATTCAAGGTGCTGGTTATGTCCTTTAAAGCCCTATATACTTAAGAGACCGCATCGCCCTAAGAACATCTGTCTGTCCAACCAGAGCGGACCGGAGGGGCTCCCTGGTTGTTTCTTCTCTGGCACAAGAAGAAGGGCCTTTTCCATGTCCGCTCCAGCTGTTTGGAACCTCCTGTCGGTAGAGCTACGGTTACAAATGGAGTTTCTGCCATTTAGGAAAGGACTTAAGACATGGCTGGTGGGGCAGGTGTGGGGCCCTGAGGTCAATGTGGCCCCTGCCCTCTGGCTTTTACCATAAAATGGCTTTTACCATAAGATGTACCATAAGATGCACCCTCTCTCTCCTGCATGGGGTGGGTGGGATTTTAATGGGGCTTGGGATTTTAATTGATTTTATGGTATGAGGTTTTTAAATTTTGTAAGCCACCCTGAGTCGGGCTTGCCTGAGTGGGCGGCAAATAAGTCGAAATTATAAATAAATAAATCAGTGAGAATTAGCCGGAGGGATACTCAAAGACTCTGTGGCCCAAAGTATTCTATTGGCTGGGTTCCATGACCATTAGTGGTCACATGCCTTAGAGATTAGGTAGTCGGTAGTGCCCTAATCTTACACTTCACCCAGGAGGTTACAAAGGGAAAGGGAACTTTTAACCCTTTTCCTGACCATATTCTTTCTGGCCCTTGATCTGTTACTTCATAGGTCCAAGGTAGAGGGGGGAAAGGTTAGCTCCCAGACACCTTTGGGAAGACACCTGTGAGAACAAGGACTTTCCCATGAGGTAAACACATTCAATGGAGGGTCAGGTACCTTCCCATGATGTCAATGAATTCCTAAAGGGAGAGGGAGACACCTGCAGAGACCCAGGACTTTCCCAAGATTAAATCATGATGTAACCACATTACCCAATGCATTCCTAGGGAGGGAGAAAGTCCCTCATTTCCCTTTAAAAAGAGGAGGTTTTGAGCCCTAAAACCAGTTCTCTAACAATTTTTTTGGAAAACGATAGTAAAGGAAGTGGAAAAGATTATGGAAGCCACCGTTGAACTAAATCCCAAAATTATACTATTAGGAGAGCTCGAGGAAATTAAAATAGAAAATAAAAAGAAAGAGTTATTGGTTTATATTATTATCAGTGGCAAGACAATTAATAGCAGCAGAATGGAAAAATAAATTTGTAATAAATAAAGATAGATGGTACAAAAATGTTTGGCGGCTAGCACTTAACAACAAGTTAACATCGGAGATGAACTTAAAGAAAGGGATAATAAAAAAGAACACTTTTGGGGAAATATGGAAACCTTATATTATATATGGACTGACGAGTAAGGATGGAGTTAAGCCTGTGAAGCATGTATATTTTGGGAAAGGTAATAGAGTAATAGTTATGATAATATGTTAATTGGCAAAATACATCCTGTATAGCACCGGGATTGGGTTGGGGTGACTAGGGTTGTTGTTTGAAATTGTATAGAGTCATTTTGTGTTGTTTGTGTTGTTAATTGTATTGTATTGTATTGTATTGTATTGTATTGTATTGTATTGTATTGCATTGTGTAGTAAGAAATTTAATATGAAATATATATATATATTTAAAACAAATACTCCAACTCATTCTGCAAGGAAAGATCCCTGGGAAGAGAGGAAGTCCTGGACATACATGGACTTCATGGCTGAAGAACCTAAGAGATGGGTGTGATGTGTCCTCGGAAGAACTGTTCCAAGGAGTTAAGAACAGGAAGACTATCGCCATGAGGATAGCCAATATCTGGAATGGATACGGCGCCTGAAGAAGAAGAAGTAAAGGAAAATAATCCAGGAAGGGAAAGGAAGGAGAAGGGTTTGATTTGAGAGTCCAGTAAGAACATTGCCCAAAAAATGGCATGCCACTGTTACGACTGGCAAATGGGCCCACTGAAGTCAGTCCGCATTTCTGGCGCGGGCTTCACAGAGACATGTGTTCCAGTCTCAGGGAATTTCTTTTCTCTCTAAAAACAAACAAACAGGAGGTGAGGAGCATCTTGACTTGGATTGGGGCCATAACACAGGGAGGAAGGAACATAACCATTCTGCTCACCCCCCGCTGCTTTCCTGCTGGAAAATTGCCCCTCAAAGATGCTATAAGTCAAAAAACGACAGGGGTACAAGAAGCCAAAGCCAAGCTCTGCAATGTTTTCCCAATGTATCTTCTCGCCATGATTTTTTTTTTTTTGCACTATTTGAATTAAGAAATCATAAAGTTTTTTTTGGGAGAGTCCAGTTTTATCTTTTAGATTTTGATCTGATTAAATAAACAAAATGACAAAAATATAGTCAGCAGGCCTAAAAGTCTAAAGTTATTGTTCCATTTAAGCTGCTCGGTACTGCCTTCAGTATTGGGACAAAATTACTCACCTTTCCTGCTTTTTATACTGTATATTGTTCAGGAACTAAAAACAAAACTTAACTAATAGAATTACCCAACCAATAGCAGTTAACAAGGTGTCAAATTCCTAATCTTACCAAATAGATAGTTGGGGAGGGGGGGATCCCGTTGTGTATTAAGACAGGGACTCACTGTGACACACATTGAATGAAATTCCCACAAAATTCTACGCCTGATTCACGCTTCTGGTGTTGACCTATAACGTCCTCAATGGTGTAAGACCTTGGTACTGCTGGAGCACCTTTCCTTAATGAATCAAACCCATAAAACTGGTTTCTTTCCAATGCATAGATTGAGAGTCCTGGGGAAGCTGAGAAGTCGTCTACAAGAGTTCAGTCCTTCTCTATTATGGCCTGGACATTTTGATATAGACTACCTAGCAGTGCTCAAGCTGTTAAAAGTGGAGGTGTTGAAGGAGGCATTTTGACAGTCACTTGCCCCTAGAGTGAGCTAGCTCTCAGTTGGCACGTTTGCTCCAACCACCATATAAAGTGTGTTTTAAGAACATAAGAACAGCCTTGCTGGAAGAGGCCACAGGAGCCCATCCAGTCCAGCATTGTGACTCACACAGTGGCTCACCATTGGCTTCAGGGGATTATTCCCAAGGAGATGCCTTCACCTGCTTAGGAGTCCCTGGAAATGGCCTTGAGAGATATCCTGCCTATCTCTCCAACCCGGAGGTTGTCCTTAGGTATCCATAACTATAGCCATTGGTCCCCTTGTTGTCCTCCATGAACTTGTCTAATCCTTTCTTAAAGCTGTGAAGACTGACAGCTGTCACCCCTTCTTCTGGCAGGGAGTTCCATAGACCAGGGATCCTCTGGGTGAAAAAGTACTTTCTCTTATTTGTTTGAGAACTAGCACCCAAAAGTTTCATGGAGTGACCCCTAGTTCTAGTATTGTGTGAGAGTGTTGTTCATTTGCTGTTAGGGTTTTTGTTTATGTTGTTACATGTTTTCTATGATATTTATGTTCTTTTATTGTGTTAACCACCCAGAGTAACAAATTGGTCATAACAATTTTGGGTCAGAAATTATTCTGGGTTGAAAGGATTTTTGCTTCTCGGGGGACGCCCGAATGAAGCTCCTTTCATGTCCCCAAGAGCTTTTCCCACCGATGTGGTCCCTAATTATCTACTTGGAAATTCTTGCCTTCGAATGGCTAGGTTGGCAGGAGCTGGGACAGATGATGGGCACTCAAACGGTCGTGCAGTATCCAGGTCTTGAACTGGTGACTTGCCGGCCTTCCAGCTAACAAGGCAAGCTTCTTAACCAACTGAGCCACTGCAGCCCCCTAACCAATGGGTTAACCCAACAGTAGAGAAGTAAGTAAGTAGGTTGGTTGGATGGATGGATAGAAAAGAGGAAACTTATGATGGATGCGCATCACCTGCTTCAAATCTTTCTGGGGAAGGAGATGAAGGAGATGCAAAAGCTGGGAAGCAAAGCAACTTGTGGATCAATGTTAGGCTGAGACCTAAGTAGGACGGCTTTGGCTAATCTCAAAGGTTTGGTTGTTTGTTTATTTATTACTCACATTTCTACTGCCGCCCCTTTGCCGAGGCGACTTTGGGCAGCTCACAACAAATAAAAACTCACAAAAACATCTAAACAGCATTAAATTTGAACTATTACAATTAAGAAATTTTAAAATAATAATATATATATATTTTAAAAATGCCTTCCCAATTATTGCATACCAAACTGATAGCCCGAGCAACGTACATGAGATTATGTAATGATTATGGAGTACATGGGATTGGGGGTGTTGGGGTTTTCATAAACTGTAAGCCATAAGCATCAATATTATAACAAAGTAAGGCTTGAACTATCTCGCTTTGCATGTAATGAGTCTCTATCTCATATATTTCTTTCACCTTTTAAGTTGCATTACTGAACTGAATGAACATTTGCACGATGTTCTAATTTTCTGAGTTTCACCTGTAGGGCTTTAAAGGTCATTACCAGCACCTTGAACTGCATCCGGAAGCGTACCAGTAACCAGTGCAGCTCCCGGAGCAGTGGCAAGGCATGGGCATAATGTCTGCACCCCATCACTACCCGGGCAGCCACATTCTGGACCAGTTGCAGCCTCTGAATGGTCATCAAGGGCAGCCCCATGTAGAGCGCATTGCAGTAGTCAAGTCTGGAGGTGACCAGAGCATGCGTGACCATGAGCAAGGAGTCCCAGTCCAGGAGCATGCATAACTGGCGTATAACATGAAGTTGTGTAAAAGCCTTCCTGGCCATGACTGCCACCTGCTCATTGAGCAGGAGTTGTGGGTCCAGGAGGACCCCCAGATTACGCACCGGGTCTGTCTGAGCCCCATCTGGAACCAAAGATGGTAACTCCCGTGATAACGCGGGGTCCCTAATCCACAGCCACTCGGTCTTGCCAGGATTCAGTTGTAGCCCGTTGTCCCCCATCCAGACCCGCACAACCTTCAGACACCTGGAAAGGACTTCCACCGCATCACCATGATCACCATGGGCTGAGATGTACAGCTGAGTATCATCCACATATTGGTGATACTTCACCCCATGGGAACTAGTTTCCTGCTCACAACAAACTAGTAACTTCAAATAAAGAATCAACATCTTACGGAACCTCTAGTCACTAGCAGTGAGAAGATGCTGAGATGTCCCATCCTTGATGTATTCTTTACTTCCCTGGCATCAAGCTGGCGGCAGAGGAAAAGGTTTTGGCCTTGTCTCGAACAATTACAGATCTGATAATGTTTTCATTTTTGTTGCTATCGTAATAAATTGGAGTCAGGGCTTCAATGGAGCTGTCAGGAACCGTTTTAGCTGCAGGTGCCAAGTCTCTGCAGGTTGTTCCAGGCTGTCCTGCCAGTTTTCATCTGAGCAGGAACAACTGCTCAAAGAGCTTCCAGGCCAACTGGGGGGGATGCAATTCCTTTTGTAATTGTTCAATCGTAAAGCTGTCATGGATTTTTATTTGAAGTGTTAAACATATACTGATCAGAGAAAAAACAAAACAACAAAAGACAAAAAGAACTAGGGGGCACTCCATGAAACTTTTGGGTGCTAGTTCTCAAACAAATAAGAGAAAGCACTTTTTCACCCAGAGGATCACTGGTCTATGGAACTCCCTGCCAGAAGAAGTGGTGACAGCTTTAAGAAAGGATTAGACAAGTTCATGGAGGACAAGGGTATCCATGGCTATAATTATGGATACCTAAGGACAACCTCTGGGTTGGAGAGATAGGCAGGAGGATATCTCTCAATGCCATTTCCAGGGACTCCTAAGCAGGTGAAGGCATCTAAGAACATAAGAACATAAGAACAGCCTTGCTGGAACAGGCCACAGCCCATCCAGTCCAGCATTCTGTCTCACACAGTGGCTCACCATTTCCTTCAGGGTATTCCCAAGGAGGTGCCTTCACCTTCTTAGGATTCCCTGGAATGGCATTGAGAGATATTCTGCCTATCTCTCCAACCCAGAGGTCGTCCTTAAGTATCCATAATTATAGCCATTGATACCCTTGTCCTTCATGAACTTGTCTAATCCTTTCTTAAAGCTGTCAAGACTGACAGCTGTCACCACTTCTTCTGGCAGGGAGTTCCATAGACCAGTAATCCTCTGGGTGAAAAAGTACTTTCTCTTATTTGTTTGAGAACTAGTACCCAAAAGTTTCATCGAGTGTCCCCTAGTTCTAGTGTTGTGCGATAGGGAAAACAGTTTTTCCTTATCTATTTTGTCCACACCGTGCATGATTTTATAAACTTCAATCAGGTCACCTCTTAGACGTCGTCGTTCAAGAGTGAAGAGGCCCAACCGTTGCAGCCTCAGATGGTAAGGAAGGTGTTCCAGTCCCCTAATCATTCTGGTTGCCCTCCTCTGCACTTTCTCCAACTCCATAATATCCTTCTGGAGGTATGGCGACCAGAACTGTACACAGTATTCCAGATGGGGCCTCACCATAGATTTGTAAAGAGGCAAAATAACACTTGCTGACTTATTTTCTATACCCTTCCTAATGATCCCTAACATTGAGTTTGCTTTTTTCACTGCTGAGGCACACTGGGTTGACACCTTCATTGAGCTGTCCACCATCTGCTTGGGAATAATACCCTGAAGCAAATGGTGAGCCACTGGATGCTGGACTGGATGGGCTGTGGCCTGTTCCAGCAAGGCTGTTCTTATGTTCATAACATAAGAACATAAGAACAGCCTTGCTGGAACAGGCCACAGCCCATCCAGTCCAGCATTCTGTCTCACACAGTGGCTCACCATTTCCTTCAGGGTATTCCCAAGCAGATGCCTTCACCTGCTTAGGATTCCCTGGAAATGATATTGAGAGATATCCTGCCTATCTCTCCAACCCGGAGGTTGTCCTTAAGTATCCATAATTATAGCCATTGATACTCTTGTCCTCCATGAACTTGTCTAATCCTTTCTTAAAGCTGTCAAGACTGACAGCTGTCACCACTTCTTCTGGCAGGGAGTTCCATAGGCCAGTAATCCTCTGGGTGAAAAAGTACTTTCTCTTATTTGTTTGAGAACTAGTACCCAAAAGTTTCATGGAGTGTCCCCTAGTTCTAGTGTTATGCGATAGGGAAAACAGTTTTTCCTTATCTACTTTGTCCACACCGTGCATGATTTTATAAACTTCAATCAGGTCACCTCTTAGACGTCGTCGTTCAAGAGTGAAGAGGCCCAACCGTTGCAGCCTCAGATGGTAAGGAAGGTGTTCCAGTCCCCTAATCATTCTGGTTGCCCTCCTCTGCACTTTTTCCAGCTCCATAATATCCTTCTGGAGGTATGGCGACCAGAACTGTACACAGTATTCCAGATGGGGCCTCACCATAGATTTATAAAGAGGCAAAATGACACTTGCTGACTTATTTTCTATACCCTTCCTAATGATCCCTAGCATTGAGTTTGCTTTTTTCACTGCTGAGGCACACTGGGTTGACACCTTCATTGAGTTGTCCACCAGGACACCAAGGTCCCTTTCCTGGTTTGTCGCAGAGAGTTCAGACCCCATCAGTTTATAAATGTAATTGGGGTTCTTTGCCCCAACATGCATCACTCTGCACTTACTAATGTTGAAACTCATTTGCCACTGTTTTGCCCACTCCCCCAGTGTCAAGAGATCCCTCTGGAGCTCCTCACAATCTCTCACAGTTTTCACTACCCTGTATAATTTAGTGTCGTCAGCAAATTTGGCTACCTTGCTTTTTACTCCTACCTCTAGATCATTTATGAAGAGGTTGAAAAGCAGGGGTCCCAGTACTGAACCTTGGGGGACCCCACTCTTTACTTCCCTCCACTTGGAGAAGTGTCCATTTATTGCTACCCTCTGTTTCCTGTCCCTTAGCCAGTTGCTGATCCAGGACAAGACCTGTCCCTTTATTCCATGACTGGTAAGTTTATTCAAGAGCCTTTGGTGTGGGACCTTGTCAAAAGCCTTCTGAAAGTCCAGATAAACAATGTCAACTGGATCCCCCTTATCCACATGCTTGTTAACACTCTCAAAAAATTCCAACAGATTAGTGAGGCATGATTTGCCCTTGCAAAAGCCATGTTGGCTCTCCTTTAGCAGTGCCTTCTCTTCTATGTGCCTATTAATTCTATCTTTTAGGATGGTTTCCATCACTTTACCTGGGACACATGTCAAACTGACAGGTCGGTAATTTCCTGGATCACCCCTGGATCCTTTTTTGAAAATTGGTGTTACATTCGCTACCTTCCAGTCATCAGGCACAAAGCCTGATTTGAGGGAAAGATTATATATTTTGGCTAGGAGATCAGCAATTTCATCTTTAAGTTCCCTGAGAACTCGTGGATGGATGCCATCTGGTCCTGGTGATTTGTTAGTGTTTAGTTTAACAAGACATGCAAGGACCTCCTCCCTGGTTATTTCTATCTGGCTTAATTCTTCGGTTTCCCTCCCTACGAAGATAGGCTCTGTTTTGGGCATGTGGCCTCTGTCTTCTTCAGTGAATACTGAAGCAAAGAATTCATTGAGTCTCTCTGCAATCTCTGTTTCCTCTTTAATAACCCCTTGCCTTCCATTGTCATCTAATGGTCCAATGGCCTTCCTAGTTGGGTTCTTACTTCTAATGTACTTAAAGAAGTCTTTGTTATTTCTCTGAGTATTTTTAGCTATACGCTCCTCAAAGTCTTGCTTTGCTTTCCTGATTGTTGCCTTGCATTTGTTCTGCCAGAATTTATGTTTCTGCCTGCTGTCCTCATTCGGACAAGCCTTCCATCTTCTAAATGAGCTTTTCTTGCTCTTGATCACTTCCCGAACAGCTCCTGTAAGCCACATTGGAGTCCTCTTGGACCTGGCAGTGCCCTTTTTCCTTTTGGGTATGCATTCCAATTGGGCCTCTGTTATTGTTTTTGTAAACAGCCTCCATGCCTCTTGGAGTGTTTGGACTCTCTCAATTTTCCCTTTCAGCTTCTTTTTTACTAGTTTCCTCAACTTTGGGAAATTTCCTTTTTGAAAATTTAAGGTCTCTGTGTTAGATTTTATCAGTGACTTGCGGTCTATGATCAAGTTAAACATAATTGAGTTGTGGTCACTGTTCCCTATTGGATCAGTCACATTAACATCTTGCACCAGATCCTGAGTATTACTCAGGATCAAGTCAAGGATTCTTGTACCTCTAGTTGGGTCTTCAACCATCTGTCCCAGGGAACAATCATTTAGCATATCTAGGAACTTTATCTCTTTATCATGTGCTGAACAACAGTTCACCCAGTCTATGTGAGGGTAATTGAAGTCCCCCATTATAACCAGGCTTCCCTTCTTGGATGCCTCCTTTACAACATTCTCCAACTGCCAGTCTCCCTCAAGAGTTTGGGTTGGAGGCCGATAGTATATGCCTACTGTTAGACCATCCTTGTGGCCTGGTACTCTTACCCACAGAGCTTCTAATGGTGACTCCAAATCACCTAGATATTCCAATTCATACGATTTTATCACTTCTTTGACATACAAGGCTACACCACCTCCCGTTTGCCCCTTCCTATCCTTCCTGTACAGTTTGTAGCCTGGTATAACTGTATCCCATTGGTTATCATCCGTCCACCAGGTTTCAGTGATACCAATAATATCAATATTCTTATCTATTGCTAAGTATTCCAGCTCCCCTATTTTGTTCCGGAGGCTTCTGGCATTTGTATACAAGCATTTATATATGCTTTCCTGATACAGTCTTTTGAGTCCAGTTGCATTGTTAGACTGCCTCTTATGTTGTGGCACCTTAAAGACTAACTCCTGTATTTAAATGTTAGCTTTTGTGGATCAAGTCCACTTTGTCAGACATAAAGAGTGAGACCACATGGCATCAGTTTGTACACATCAGGCACAGAGGCACACGATGGTTGGCCAGCCCAACAGAAAAGTAGCTTTTTACAACAGGCTCAGTGGTTAAGAAGCTTGCCTTATTAGTTGGAAGGCTGGCAAATAGGCAGATCAAGACCCAGGTACTGCATGATGAATTGAATGCCTGTCTCTGTCCCAGCTCTTGGGGACATGAAAAGAGCCTCGTTTGGGCGTTCCCTGAGTGGAGTTTCTTCCACACAAAAATCCTTTCAACCCAGAATAACTTCTGACATGAAATTATTATTACAACAGGCAATAATGGAAAATCCCCAGTTGTTATTAAAGCTTGCTGTGAAGCCTGGCCCTATTAAGTTACAAAGAGTTGTAAAATAAACTTCTCTTGCAAGCTGGCACATCACAGCCAAAGTAAAGGTAAAGGTTGCCCATGCTCGAAAGCCAGTCATAACCAGCTCTAGGGTTCAGTGCTCATTTCTGTTTATAGCCAAAGAGCCAGAGCTGTCTGCATCTGTAGACATTTCCATGGACCTGTGGCCAGCATGCCTCGACACCGGAGTGCCCAGAATGCGGTTTACTTTCCCACTGAAGTGGTCCCTCTTTATCTACTCTAGTGTCCGGGAATTAAATTCTGGCCTTCCAGTCAGCAAGTTCAGTGTCTTAACCACCTGAGCCGCCGCAGTCCTTATCACATCCAAAGGATGGATGCAAAACAAACATTATGGCATTACACATCTGCCAACCAGTTAGAGTAGATAAAGAGGGACCACTTCAGTGGGAAAGTAAACAGCATTCTGGGCACTCCGGTGTCGAGGCATGCCTGCCGCAGGTCCATGGAAATGTCTACAGATGCAGGCAGCTCTGGCTCTTTGGCTATAAACAGAGATGAGCACTGAACCCTAGAGTCAGATACGACTGGCTTTTGAGCATGGGCGACCTTTACCTTTACTTTGGATGTGATGTGTCAATTTGGTACATCAAATTGGATAAGGTCCCAGCAACCCTCGACTAATATCCAAACCTCTGAGATGGGTGTTCAGCATATGCATGTACTTGATCTCTGCTGTCTCTCTATGGATTCTAGTCTTGTGATTCCTCTGTTCTAGAATGGCAACTTTCATGTCCTGTGCAGAGTAGTAAAGGTAAAGGTAAAGGTTTCCCTTGCTCGAAAGCCAGTCGTATCCGACTCTAGGGTGCAGTGCTCATCTCTGTTTCTAAGCCAAAGAGCCAGCGTTGTCTGCTTCTGCAGACGTTTCCGTGGTCATGTGGCAGGCATGACTAGACACCGGAGCGCACGGAACGCTGTTACCTTCCCACCGAAGTGGTCCCTATTTATCTACTTGCAATTTCTTGCTTTCAAACTGCTAGGTTGGCAGGATAGATTAAAGTGGTTTGAAACAGGTTTCTATGTATTGCCATTCTTGACGTCTCATTTCTGCCCATTAACAATTTTGTGCAGAGATTGTCATGTCTACTTTCCTTCTCCTTCGTCACATTTCATAAAGCAACACTGCTTTTACAAACAATCGGGGAATTTAAACTGATAATAATGGTGCGGCTAAGTTGGTAACTGTCTGTCTGGTGCTAGGAAATGGGCATCTGGTTTTGGCTGCCAAGTTGACATTGAACTCTTTTCTTATTGGAAACTACCAGATACCACCTCTGCATATCTTTGGGAAATTTTCTATCCCAGCTCAAGCAAGAGCAGAAGGGAAAGCATGGCTCTCCAGATGTTTTGCAGCACAGATCTGAGCACTTTCAGGCAACAATAGCCAATCGGAAAGCCAGCTGTGCACTGCCACTCAATAGATACACAGGCTGCAGCTCAATAAACATGCAACTCCACAAATATACAATGAATATTAGGCATTTTCTGTTAAGCTGCTCTTAGCAGGAATGGCTGTATCAGTCAATTTGTGATCTACATTGTTTTGGAAAAAGTGAACTGGTTGGGCTACAGCTCCTGCAGTGATGGCAAACCTTGGCACTCTGGGTGTTCTTTGACTTCATTTACCAGAAACCCATACCCAACATGAAAAAACCCAAGGGCATGGCATCCGGCCCCATCACTCCCTGGCAAATGGAAGTGGAAGAAATGGAAACAGTGACTGACTTTACCTTCTTGGGATCTAAGATCACTGCAGATGGGGATTACAGCCATGAAATAAAAAGACGCTTACTTCTTGGGAGGCAAGCGATGAGAAACCTAAAAGTAGACATCACCCTGCCAACAAAAGTCCACATAGTCAAAGCAATGGTATTCCCAATAGTAATGTATGGCTGTGAGAGCTGGACCATAAGGAAGGCTGAGCGCAGGAGACTAGGCGCCTTTGAACTGTGGTGCTGGAGGAGACTCTTGAGGGTCCCCTGGACTGCAAGGCGATCAAATCAGTCAATCCTGACTGCTCATTGGAGGGACAAATACTGAAGATGAAGCGCAAGTACGTTGGACACCAAATGAGAAGAGAGGACTCACTTGAGAAGGCCCTGATGCTAAAAAAGATCGAAGGGGTGGCAGAAGATGAGATGACAAGATGGCATCGTTGACACAGTGGATGTAGATCTGAGCAGGCTATGGAGGATGGCAGATGAAAGAGGAGCCTGCCATCCATGGGCTCGCAAAATGTCAGACTCGACTGTGCGACTGAACAACAACAACCAGAAACCCAAGTCAGGGCTCTTGGGAACTGAAGTTCAAGAACATCTGGAGTGCCAAGGTTCGCCATTACTGGGCCAGGGGATCACAAAACTATTTCCCCCATGTTCTATGCCTTCGTTGATATTGATTCTGTTGCATTGGAAATCTAGCACACTAGCCTCTGGACTTGAATTGCACAGACTTCTGGCAAAATTTACCTTCTTTCTTCTTCTTCTTTGGTATACTAGTCCTAAGAGCCCTGGTTGTGTAGTGGTCAAATTGCTGTACTGCAGCCAAAACATTGTGAGTTCCATCCTGACGAGGCATCAAGGTTAACTCAGCTTTCCACCCTTCCAAGGTCAGTAAAATGAGTCCCCGGCATGTTAGAAGCAAAATGCTATGTAACTAACTTGTGAATTGCCCAGAGAGTGCCCTAAGTCCTATGGCCTGGTATATAAGTTGCAGTGGCTCAGCGGTTAAGAAGCTTGTTAGCTAGAAGGTCAGCAAGTCAGCAGTTCGAGACCCGGGCATTGCACGAAAATTTGAGCGCCTGTCTCTGTCCCAGCTCCTGCCAACCTAACAGTTCAAAAGCAAGAGATTGCAAGTAGATAAAGAGGGACCACTTCGGTGGGAAAAGATATTGGGGATATGAAAGGAGCCTCATTCGGGCATCCCATGAGTGGAGTTGCTCCATCAAAAATCCTTTCAACCCAGAATAATTTCTGACATGGAAAAGGTGGGGAAAAATGAAGGGGAGACAGAAAAAGGTTGGCATCATTTTATACGGCGCCACAAAATATGGTATTTTCCATTGATTGATGTGTGCGCTTTAGCCTTCTAAAATAAGAATGGCAAAAGAAGATCCAGTCCTGCAAATACACTTTTGAGGATCTGAATGCCAAAGGAGCAGCTGGTGAATTTTTAAAAGCTGTTAGAAAAGGAGGCGAGGGAGGGGAATCCACGAAGGCCTTTAGGAGCTGCCACTAAAAGACATGTTTTCTAAAAGGCGAGTGGCAGCTTTCATTCTTTAATATAATTTGCAGTTCATTATTTATGACTCATGGTGAGCAATCTCTTTCTCTCCCTTCTTTAGAGTCTCACCACCGCCACCGCCGCCGCCACTTCGGCTGGCATACAATATAAATCCCCCCTCGCACCAATATGCCTCTACCTAGCAGAAAGCCTCCGTAGATTATCCATTTCCATCACAATCAACACATTGCTAATTCCCACCCGTTGCTAATAGCTCACAGACACCGGTTAGATGCAGCGTAAGAGGAAAAGTGAGTCACACCTTGCAGGACTTGGTTTGCGCGAGTTCTCGGCGCAGGTATTTCCTGGCCTTTAGCTCCCCCAGTGAAGCTGGTCAAAAAGAGGTACTGTGTCCTTTTGTCAGGAACGAACCCCATCAGTGGGCTTCGCCTAACCTAGACAGAAAGCTATCTCTCTGTGTGTATGTGCATTTCCTATGATTTATCTCAAAAGTACGACTTTGCAACCAGACTTACAAATTAAGCCTGTGTTTACTTCCCACTGACCAATTGCAAAACACGCTAAGCACAAGATATGGAAGTGAGGAAAAATCACTGGCTGAGACTAAGAGACACCTCTCTCCATTCAAAGGAGTTGAAGTCCTAGTTAATGGATTATGTAATATTTGACCTGACACCACCCACCCACCCCCACGTAATTTTCCATAATTCAGATGGCAGACATCTTCTCGAGGATCATGTAATTGTTGAATGGCCCCTAGACTCTGCTTCCTCAGACCCCAAAACATGCCTTAAGGGTGATCTTCTTTTGTGTCCTGATCAAAACCTGGACTGCCAAAATGAAGCCACTTTCTTTGGTTTGTCATTGGCCAAACGTAACTCCTCATTGATGCATTCTCTGGCAGCAATTGACAAGACCAGTCAATGAGCTGGATTCTGTATCTCTCCACATCCACACAATGTGTTGTTGTCCACCAGCAGCCCCCACTTGAGCATGTTGGTCTTACATTTAGGGTTTCCAACCCTCAGCTTTGTTTGCGCGAGTTCTCGGCGCAGGTATTTCCTCCAAGTGACATAGGGGAGGTTGAGTCTCTCAGCCATATCCTCCTTTAATGTTGTTCCTTGTCCAGGTAGCTCCTTCTTCCATCTTCTAATTTGGTTTTGCTTACCCTCAAGAATGTTTGTTCTTGCCATAAAGCTCTTCCTGGATCTGAGCCAGTGGACTTGAGGCTCATATCCATTCAGGGGATGTCGAGGGTCATTCTCTTGTTTAGTTCACATTCAGGGTGATGATGAATTTGTTATCTGATTGCCTACCAGTATAACTAAAAGAAGAAGGGGGCGGCCAAAGATGAGATGGCTCGATGGTATTGTAGACACAATGGGCACAGAACTGGATGGGTTGAGGAGAATCGTGGAGGATAACAGAGGGGCCTGGAGGACAACGGTCCATAGGGTCGCAAAGCGTCAGAATTGACTGTGCAACTGAACAACGAATAACTATTTTTACCAATATTTAAAACAATCACCAGTGGGACTTCATACCCCAAAGCAGTGTATGGATGCAACAGAGAGAATGGGAGAGAGGAAGAAAAGGAAGCTAGTAAATCTTCTTTCATGTCTAGGTCAAACTTTAAACTGCCAAAAGGAAGGCTGAGCAGGGGACCTTCAGCTGAGCGGAGCAGTGGGTGGATTCTCGCCATGGTCGGACCCCTGCCACATTTCCCCATTGTCCTCACCATTGGCGTGGGGAAGGAATTGGTGGCACCTGCGGAGGATGCCCCACCCCCTGGCCCTGCCTGGCCAGAGGATAAAGAGGGACGTCCACAGTGTTGGAGGACTCTCGCCCATACCTGTCAAGTTTTGGATTTGGAAATAAAGGAATTTTCCTGGCAAATAAGGGATACTTGACAGCTATGCTTATCCTGTGCTGCCCTCCAATGGCGGCAGTAGGGCATTGCAGTCTAATTAATACGGGATGACGGCAGGAAAGAGGTAAAATAAGGGGTTTTCCTGGCCAATAAGGGATACTTGACAGCTATGCTCTCACTGCGACCGGATTCCTGCCACGTTTCCCCAGTGTGGGGAAGAAAACGGTTATCACCCGAGCTCCTTCCCCGGCTCGGCATTGTCCGCGGGGAAGTAGGAGTACTTGGGTGGCATCTCTTGAAGGGTCTCTGTATGGGGCTTGTATTTTGCGTCCGTATTTAACATTGTATTTTTTCCTGACTTGTAATCTTGTAACTTGAGGATATTATTGCATTATTATTGTATTATTGATTGTCTTGTGTTATATTTACTTATGTTACTGTACTATTTTATTGCGACTGTGTACACCGCCTTGAGTCACCCGCTGGGTCGAGTAAAGCGGTATAGAAATTAAACATGAAATGAAAGGCACCTTCTTGGCTTCGTCATTGACCAAACTTAAATCAACATCGGTACATGTTTCCAAAAGCAACCAGCAGATTCTGTATCTCTCCACATTCACAGTGAGCTAAATGCCTAGCACAGAATACAAATTTTAGAGCAAACTGAGAGAGAGCGAGAGCGAGAGAGCTAGAATCTTTCCAGTTCCTTCCTCGAGGTATTTTGTTCTGAGAAAAGCCATGCAAAAGAGAGAGAGGAAAAAAATCAAGGAAGAGAGATAGATGTTTTAGTTACACTCAGAGGAAACGAACCTTCACAGCAGATAGTTCAAGGCAGGGGAGGGGAAAAGTTGAAAAATGAAAGCAGCCAACAAGCTGGAAGTAACAATGGTACAGAGTAACAATAGGAGCTAATGGAAGCAGTTTGTGGAAGGAATAGCAAATAACCATACCACAAAGAGCTCATGGCAGGCTCCCAAGGCAGGCTTCCAAGGAATACCAGCTGGGGCTTGAACAGGGAGCTCTCGAAGGGGGTGGAAGATGGTTTTAATAGCATCAGTGGAATGGCTGGCAAAGTTTCCTTCAAGCCGTTCTCAAAACAAGACCGAGCTGCTGGGGGTGAAATAATAATGATAAAATTAAACTCAAGGTACCCACATTGCCACCTCGTTCTTGCCGATGGTCCCCGGCCAAGGTGTTTCTTAAGAAGAAACCAAGTGGATTTGTCCTGGCAAGGAGATCTCTGCTCTTTGTTCTTCTTTAATAACCTGCCACAGGACTAGCATTCATGACCGATTTGGTGGTTAATGGCAAAACCTGGAAGACAATTATCTTGAGAGGACTGGTCTTATACTGGTGGTGTCCCATAGTTCTGTTTATGCATAGCAACTAGTGACTGGTCATCTAGTGGTTTGTAGCAGGCCCATCAAGAGCAACATATTTCTGACTAGAAGGCATAAAATCAGGAATCTATATATATAAAACAGAGGTGTGGTCTTGTATGTGCTCTATACAATTCCGCACCGCTGGACCGATCATGCTGAAAATTGGCACATACATACCTCGCCCTCTGGAGACCAGCACTGGGTGGGTGGGTGGGGTCATGAGCCCCATGTGGGGTGTATGCCTCTAAATTGATCTGCTAAGGGAAGTATACTCAACAAGAGGGTGTGTGTATGCCTCAGTGATGTCATAGTGATGCTAGGTCACCCGATTGTGACATCATTGTGATGTAATTGAGCTGGCTAATGTCACAGTCTCAGGTAGTGATGCAAAGGGGACACATGTATGGGAAGAATAAGGATGGACCGTCGATGGAGAAGCGGGATGGGTGAGGGAAGAGAGAGACGGAGGAAGGGATGTCACAGTCCCAGGTAGGGATGGGTGAGGGAAGAGAGAGATGGAGGAAGGGAGGCAGGAGTGACCCCCCCCCACACACACCATGAGGTTTCCATGGGAAAGGCTGGCCTATGTTAAAAAAAATAACACCCGGGCAAGGCTGGGTAATCGGCTAGTGAGATTATAAGGGAAAGAATTGGAATAGAACCCTCTTAAATGACATACAGAGACAACAAATAAAGTGGGTTTTGCCCATTTGGAGAGAACATCTTGGAAGTCCATACCATACAAGGCAGATGTGGAAAGAGGAGAAGGACAAAGACCACGAGGCAGACCCAGAGGAATGTGGAGAGACAACATCAAAGAAATATTGCAAGGACAGTGAAGAATGCCAGTGGAGGCTGCTAGAAGTGCAAGAACAAGAAGATTGCATCTCCCACAACACCTGAAGGGTGATGCCTGTGGTGGTAGACCACCCTATCTCTCTTGACTTGAGGAGGTGGAGGAGAAAGAGGAGGTGGAGAAGGAGGAGAAAGGGGAGAGAAAAATGCAGGAGGAAATGAAGTAGACAGAACATGATCGGCAGAGTGAAAAAATGAAAGATGCAGATTGGAGCATGCATGGATCAGAAGAATGTTGAAGACAACCCTTGGAAATGAGAAGCAATAGTCTCATTATGAAGATGACAAGTGTTTCCGTTTCTAGTGGGGAATGGAAAGCGGGCAACAGCAATAATGACAACAGAGGGGAAATTAGATATTTGAGGTTGGCTGCTCTTCTTTCTTTTCCTGTTTACAGAGAGGCAACTTCACTACAGAACATATGCCTACACAAGACTTCTTGTTTTGCTTCTCATGGTCCACATTTCTGCCAGCTGAGCTGGGGCCATTGTTGTGTGCGGTTGCTATTGGGTTTTTTTAATGGCATTTTTATGTTTTGCAATTCAGCTTTGCATCTTAGCAATGCGCAAGACATTTTTACTAAATAAGGAAGCCTCCAACATGCCACAGGAACATATCATTTGACCCTGGGGCCTGAAAAAAGAAAATGTTGTTTATGTGTTTCGATCAGTCTCACTCCCAGACCACTTTCTTTCCCTTTCTCAACCCTTTGGACTTTGAGATATTAAAGCAAATAAACATGCTGGTTCCTCTCCACGCCCTTTGCTCAAGGCAGAATTTCCAAAGGATAAATAAATAGGATTTAATTTGTTTTAAAGAAAGAATGAATAAAGGAAAACGATCACTTGCTAAAACAAGATTAATTTGGGCAACTCTTTGCTGACCTCATTTCCCTTGCCTCCCTTTTTTAATTTGCAACAAGGTGATCTAAAGATAGCCTGCGTGCCTACAGAGTTATCCGGAACAGAAGGCAAAGACAATTGGGTTCCTCTCCTGGCAGTCAAAACAAAACCCTGGAAGCAAGAAAATTCAGTGCTCAGCTTCTAAAGCTGTGGCTCAATGCCTCTACTTGCCCAGGAGGCGATGGGAAATTTGGGCAACACCTTTTTTTCTGCTCAGGGTTGTCATAACGGGTGGGGGTCTGCCCCACAGAGTCTCTCCCCTAGGTCTGATTATGTACACAGCGAGAAGGAACTGAATGGGAACAAGGCAGGTTTGAGAAACGAGAGAGAGAGAGAGAGAGAGAGTTAGAGTCCAGCACATGGACAGCTGGCAGGTAACACAAGTGCTAAGCCCCAGGGCAACCAGGTCACAAGCCAAATAGTAACTGTATCTCAGTCCAGAGTCTAAGTCCATAATCAAGCCGGAGATATAGTCCAGGCAACAGTGAAGTCCAAGTGAATCAGAAGTCAGATGAATGTTGGATCAAGCAAGGCACAGGAACTTCCAGGGTTGGAGCACAGCAATAACAGGGTTCGAGGAGCAAGTGAAGATTCCCCGTGCCCGGTTGGGCATCAGTGGCTTCTGGCAGAGGTTAAACCAGTGAGCAAACTCCTGGCCTCTGGCCCTTGTCAGGGCATAAGGGGGGTGAATTAATGATAGGGATTAATTCGGCCACTTGTAGCCTGACCGACGATTCTGCCGAGCAAGCATCTCGCAGACCTCAGTTACCTATTAGAGTAATCACTCATCCTCTGGCCAAGGTAATCCCCGGTGTAAATATCAGCCATATTTACCCTTGCTTAAACCCTAAACAATGGTCTTCCTTGCCCCATGTTTGTCCAAGTTAATTAACTTCCCTTTGAGAGGTTCCCTATTAACCCGGGTACGTGGGTGAGATAATTTTCCTGTCCGATGACAGTTTCGCCACCGTTGCGCTTTCCCCCCTATAAATGATGTTGCCTTTTTCCAATAAAGTACTGATCTGATCTCGCTCCTTTTGCCTCGTGTCGTCACTTGATCAGTCTCCTCCGGGACCTTAAGGCCACCCCAGTGGCCCCAATTCCTACATCTGGTGACCCCGACGTGATTTACTCGTGAGTAAAGCGACCCAGGAGAGGTCTACTCACGAGTAGCGAACCACGCGGTCCGGTTCCACGCTTGAACCGCGACCCGTCCGCCCGGAGGACAGCGCGGCACTCTGGCCGGCAGCCAGTCGGTCAGAAGGACGGCCAGCAGCGAGGCATTCCAAGAGAGGCATTCCTGCACCTTGCTCCCGGCTTTCGGGGAGACTTGCGCCAAAGGGAAAAATGTGTTCCGCTCAGGGCAGCTGTGAGCCCCTGACAGCGCAGAGGCCGCCGAGGGCCCGTGGCAGGAGGCCACGCTCCGAGCTCCACCCAGACGATCGTCGCCGAAACCAGTTACCTTGCCCCCAGACGCGTCAACCCGTCCCGAGGAGGAAACTTCAGAGGACCACTCGCAGGTAATATGGGGACTTGTTCTCAGAGACAGAGTCCGTCCGCTAGCCAAAAAACTCATGAGGAAGAGTTTAGAATCCTGGCCAGGGTATTTAAGTTACGCTTTCACAGCAGGGAACTAGCGAGACTTTTGGCGTACCTTAGGGAACACTGCCTGCTTTACCCAGAAGTAGGTACGTTAACCCTACAGCTCTGGGATCGGATAGGAGACTGCATTCAGCAACCCCCGAAGGCCCCAGGAGGGATAGTTTGCACATGGAGGAAGTGTGGGAAACTCTTAGCTGAGATCGAACCAGTCCGGATAGAAGCGGAAGAACCCCCGTTAGAGAAGTCATCAGTTCAGCCAGTCGAGCCGACTGCGCCCACCGCACTCTATCCGACATTCAAGTACCAGCAGAGTAGCGCAGGGAGCCTTCCCGCGGTGACAGCTGCAGACGTCACCGAGGGAATGCAGGGCATGAGAAGCGCAGGTGCTCCTCTGACAGCTTCGGGTTCCCGAGTTACCAAGAGTCCCCTTCAGCGCACAATTGAAGAGGAGATTAGGAAGGGGGAATTGCCAGCAGAAGAACTAGCTGAGCTCAGACAGATATGTCCAATCTGCATGGAAATGGACGCGCTCACGGGCGCACAGCAGATTGTTCATTCCCCAGTCCCGTATAAGCTGCTCATGGCTATGCGGAAGGCAATTGCAGAAACAGGGCTCCAAAGTCGTTTTACTAGGGGCACGCTTCAGCAGGTGTGCAAGACCACCATGTGGATTCCCCATGATTGGAAAGCCGTCATGAGGATGATGCTGACCCCTAGCCAGTACATGATCTGGGACAGCGAGTTCCGCCTAGAGGCGCAAACTCGGGCTGCCAGGATGGGAGGCGCGGTGCTTCCTGAGCAGCTGTACGGCTCGGGTAATTTCGAGTCAATCAATGCTCAGATCAACCTGCCTCTCGCCACTCTCGAGATGTCAGCCGAGGCAGCCTTTAGGGCTTACTTTAAGATCCCAGCCACTGGCAAAGCGGCTAAAAATTACACCTCCATTAAGCAGGGAGCCCAGGAACCCTACATGGACTTCATCAATCGCCTGGAAGAAGCCATTAGCAGGCAGATTGATAATGAGCAAGCCCAGGAAGAGCTCATGATTAAGTTAGCCAAGGACAATGCCAACTTGGACTGCCGTAGAATCTTGCAGTCCCTAGGCAATCGTCCTGACTTGACCCTATCGGACATGATTAGAGCTTGCGCTGACGTTGGCACAGAATCCTATAAGATGGGTCTGCTAGCGGCAGCGGTGCAAGGAGGGAAAAGACCTAATGGCAAGAGCAAAGGGGCATGCCACAATTGTGGCAAGATCGGTCACTTCGCTAGGGAGTGCCGATCCAAGGGAGGCGGGCAAAAGTCCGGCCGTCCCAAGGCTCCGAACACCCTCTGTCCGAAGTGCAAGAAAGGCTATCATTGGGCCAGGTATTGCCAGAATTCGGGAAACCGGAACACGGGCATGTCTCTGGCCCCAGTCCAAACAGAGGCGTCCTTCACCCAGAACTCCCCAGAGCCAGAGTAGAGTCCAACCCCATCCCAGACATTGCGAGGGCACAGGCCAGCCCCAGGGGCAGCGCGGGGCTAGAATTGACTTGCCAGGCGGACGTCACATGCGACCTGCCAGGCACAGTCTATCTGGTCGATTCCCAGTACATGGGACCCCTGCCCAGAGGCTTTATAGGTTTAGATTTGCCCCGTAGTGTAGCTGGTGCACGCGGAATTTTTATAATTCCAGGAGTCATTGACTCCAATTTTTCGGGCGTTCTCCAAGTTCAGCTTTGGACACACCTGCCCCAAACCATCCCTAAAGGAGACACCTTAGCGCAACTGATCATGGTTCCTTGTCGCTCGCCAGCAGAGAGCCAGGGAGGGCTCAGTGACAGCTTCGAGTCCCGGTCAGAGGACCGCTCGAGCGCCAGTGAGGCAGCGCAAGGATACCAGGTCTTAGCGACAGTGGAGACCAACATTGAGTGGAAACAGCGCCCGGTTATTGAGGTATTTCTGAATAATCGATCATTCTCAGGCCTGTTAGATACCGGAGCAGATGTCAGTGTAATAAGCAGAAGCCAGTGGCCAAGGGAGTGGGCCATTGAGCCGGTCTCCGATGTGTGGAGGGTGGGCGGCGTCCAGGAAGCGTTTAGGAGCCGAGAGTGGGTGGAAGTCACAATCCCAAGGGCTGAGGGCACGGTGGTAATTCGACCGCACATTCTTGACGTGCACATCAACCTTTGGGGGCGAGACATCCTGCAGCAGTACGGTGCTACGCTTACCTTTGGGTAATGGCGTTGCCACTTAAATGGCTCACCGATACTCCGGTCTGGGTAGAGCAATGGCCGGTAGTAGGGGAGAAATTGGTTGCGCTCAAGCAGCTAGTTAAGGAACAGCTAGACGCAGGACATATAGAACAGTCCACAAGTCCTTGGAATTCGCCAATTTTTGTTATTAAGAAGAAGTCGGGGAAGTGGCGACTCCTCCACGATCTCAGAGAGATCAATAAATGCATACAGCCAATGGGTCCGCTTCAATGCGGCATCCCGAATCTGAACATGATTCCCGAGGGGTGGGAGATTCTAGTCGTAGATCTCAAGGATTGCTTTTATACAATCCCCTTAGACCCCAGGGACCGGGAGCGGTTTGCCTTTACCGTGCCGGTCGTGAACCACAGTGAGCCCACGCAGCGTTACGCGTGGAAATTTTTGCCACAGGGCATGCTCAATTCGCCCACGTTGTGCCAAATTTACGTTCACGACGCACTGGCAAAGTTTCGAAACCTCTACCCACAAGCCTTAGTTTGTCACTTTATGGATGATATTTTGGTAGCGTTGCCAAAACTTGGCAGCGAAGTGTTTTCAGACCTCCAGGCCAGCCTGGGGGACAAAGGGTTACTCATTGCCCCGGAGAAAGTGCAGAGAACCGAGCCCTTCTCATACTTGGGCCATCGGTTTCTCCGCTCTTTCGCAGCACCAGTTTTGCCTCAGATCAATCTACAGGACTCAGTCACATTGGTAGAATTACAGCAGGTTTTAGGGAACATCAATTGGGCCAGACCGTATTTTCGATTGGATATGGATCTTCTGAAAGCGCTCTTCTCGCTGCTAACGCTAGGTAAGCAGCCAGCAGACCTGATAAAAATTTCTCGAGACGCGCGCTTGGCGCTCGAGAAAGTTAACCAAGCTCTCAGCCAAAGGTGGGTAGATAGGATCGCCCAGGGGCCCTATGCCCCAATCCTGAATCTGTACATCGTGCGATCGGGATCCATGTTCACTGGGGCGCTAGGAGTAGACTCAGAGAAGGGAGCGAAAATTGTGGAGTGGGTGTACTTGCCTAACACCTCATCATAAGAACATAAGAACATAAGAACAGCCTTGCTGGAAAAGGCCACAGCCCATCCAGTCCAGCATTCTGTCTCACACAGTGGCTCACCATTTCCTTCAGGGTATTCCCAAGGAGATGCCCTCACCTGCTTAGGATCCCCTGGAAATGGCATTGAGAGATATCCTGCCTATCTCTCCAACCCGGAGGTTGTCCTTAGGTAGCCATAATTATAGCCATTGATAGCCTTGTCCTCCATGAACTTGTCTAATCCTTTCTTAAAGCTGTCAAGACTGACAGCTGTCACCACTTCTTCTGGCAGGGAGTTCCATAGACCAGTAATCCTCTGGGTGAAAAAGTACTTTCTCTTATTTGTTTGAGAACTAGTACCCAAAAGTTTCATGGAGTGTCCCCTAGTTCTAGTGTTGTGCGATAGGGAAAACAGTTTTTCCTTATCTACTTTGTCCACACCGTGCATGATTTTATAAACTTCAATCAGGTCACCTCTTAGACGCCGTCGTTCAAGAGTGAAAAGGCCCAACCGTTGCAGCCTCAGATGGTAAGGAAGGTGTTCCAGTCCCCTAATCATTCTGGTTGCCCTCCTCTGTACTTTCTCCAACTCCATAATATCCTTCTGGAGGTATGGCGACCAGAACTGTACACAATATTCCAGATGGGGCCTCACCATAGATTTATAAAGAGGCAAAATGACACTTGCTGACTTATTTTCTATACCCTTCCTAATGATCCCTAACATTGAGTTTGCTTTTTTCACTGCTGAGGCACACTGGGTTGACACCTTCATTGAGCTGTCCACCAGGACACCAAGGTCCCTTTCCTGGTTTGTCGCAGAGAGTTCAGACCCCATCAGTTTATAAATGTAATTGGGGTTTTTTGCCCCAACATGCATCACTCTGCACTTACTGATGTTGAAGCTCATTTGCCACTGTTTTGCCCACTCCCCCAGTGTCAAGAGATCCCTCTGGAGCTCTTCACAATCTCTCACAGTTTTCACTACCCTGTATAATTTAGTGTCGTCAGCAAATTTGGCTACCTTGCTTTTTACTCCTACCTCTAGATCATTTATGAAGAGGTTGAAAAGCAGGGGTCCCAGTACTGAACCTTGGGGGACCCCACTCTTTACTTCCCTCCACTTGGAGAAGTGTCCATTTAGTGCTACCCTCTGTTTCCTGTCCCTTAGCCAGTTGCTGATCCAGGACAAGACCTGTCCCTTTATTCCATGACTGGTAAGTTTATTCAAGAGCCTTTGGTGTGGGACCTTGTCAAAAGCCTTCTGAAAGTCCAGATAAACAATGTCAACTGGATCCCCCTTATCCACATGCTTGTTGACACTCTCAAAAAATTCCAACAGATTAGTGAGGCATGATTTGCCCTTGCAAAAGCCATGTTGGCTCTCCTTTAGCAGCACCTTCTCTTCTATGTGCCTATTAATTCTATCTTTTAGGATGGTTTCCATCACTTTACCTGGGACACATGTCAAACTGACAGGCCGGTAATTTCCTGGATCACCCCTGGATCCTTTTTTGAAAATTGGTGTTACATTCGCTACCTTCCAGTCATCAGGCACAAAGCCTGATTTGAGGGAAAGATTATATATTTTGGCTAGGATATCAGCAATTTCATCTTTAAGTTCCCTGAGAACTCGTGGATGGATGCCATCTGGTCCTGGGGATTTGTTAGTGTTTAGCTTAACAAGACATGCAAGGACCTCCTCCCTGGTTATTTCTATCTTGCTTAATTCTTCGGTTTCCCTCCCTACGAAGATAGGCTCTGTTTTGGGCATGTGGTCTCTGTCTTCTTCAGTGAATACTGAAGCAAAGAATTCATTGAGTCTCTCTGCAATCTCTGTTTCCTCTTTAATAACCCCTTGCCTTCCATTGTCATCTAATGGTCCAATGGCCTTCCTAGTTGGGTTCTTACTTCTAATGTACTTAAAGAAGTCTTTGTTATTTCTCTGAGTATTTTTAGCTATACGCTCCTCAAAGTCTTGCTTTGCTTTCCTGATTGTTGCCTTGCATTTGTTCTGCCAGAATTTATGTTTCTGCCTGCTGTCCTCATTTGGACAAGCCTTCCATCTTCTAAATGAGCTTTTCTTGCTCTTGATCACTTCCCGAACAGCTCCTGTAAGCCACATCGGAGTCCTCTTGGACCTGGCAGTGCCCTTTTTCCTTTTGGGTATGCATTCCAATTGAGCCTCTGTTATTGTTTTTGTAAACAGCCTCCATGCCTCTTGGAGTGTTTGGACTCTCTCAATTTTCCCTTTCAGTTTCTTTTTTACTAGTTTCCTCATCTTTGGGAAATTTCCTTTTTGAAAATGTAAGGTCTCTGTGTTAGATTTTATCAGTGACTTGCGGTCTATGATCAAGTTAAACATAATTGAGTTGTGGTCACTGTTCCCTATTGGATCAGTCACATTAACATCTTGCACCAGATCCTGAGTATTACTCAGGATCAAGTCAAGGATTCTTGTACCTCTAGTTGGGTCTTCAACCATCTGTCCCAGGGAACAATCATTGAGCATATCTAGGAACTTTATCTCTTTATCGTGTGCTGAACAACAGTTCACCCAGTCTATGTGAGGGTAATTGAAGTCCCCCATTATAACCAGGCTTCCCTTCCTGGATGCCTCCTTTACAACATTCTCCAACTGCCAGTCTCCCTCAAGAGTTTGGGTCGGAGGCCGATAGTATATGCCTACTGTTAGACCATCCTTGTGGCCTGGTACTCTTACCCACAGAGCTTCTAATGGTGACTCCAAATCACCTAGATCATCTCGGAACATTGTTCCGCCCCAAGAACTGGTCTCCGCGGTGATCTACCGCGGCAGGCTGAGAGCTAGGGACATTTCTGGGCACGATTTAGCCAAGATCGTAGTCCCGTTCACCAAGGAACAAATTCAGCAGTTGATGCAGCTAGGTGACTCGCTTCCGATAGCTTTGGAAGGATTCACTGGAAGCTTGGCGTACCACTTGCCTAAAGACCCCAGACTCGTCTCGCTTCAAACAGGAACAGTCAGCTTGTTCGAATTGCTCTCGCTGGTCCCGCTTCAGGGGGCCAGAACAGTTTTTTCTGATGGCGGACGCACTTATGGTGTCCTGACCTGGCAGGAGGGCGAAGCTTGGCACACGCTGCTAACTCTTCCACAGAAGTCCGCACAGCGGGCGGAGTTGGCAGCCGTGAATCTTGCTTTGCGCACCTTCACCAAGGAACGTTTAAATATCATAACCGACAGCCTGTATGTTAGGAATTTGCTTCACAGTCTACCGGGAGCTTACATCACTCCCGCGATAGACAAGAATCTGCTTAGCCTGTTTCTCACTGCTCAATTTCATTTGCGAAACCGCACGGAGCCGCTCTATATTGCCCACATCCGCAGTCATCAAGACCTACCGGGTCCAATTTCCGCGGGCAATAGCAGAGCGGACGCGGCGGCAAAGGAAATTCAGCAACGTTCAGTTTTGGGAGTTTTCACTACTCCAATTCAAAGTCATGCCTTCTTTCACCAAAACGCCAAGGCACTCGCCAGACAGTTCAATTTGCCACTTTCTCAAGCCCAGGGTATAGTACGCTCTTGCCAGCATTGCGCAGGGGCGCCGGGGGGGCCCTCGTGGGGGGTTAACCCGCAGGGGACAGAGGCCAATCAGGTGTGGCAAATGGACGTCACGCATGTGCCGCAGTTTGGCAGATGGCAGTACATGCACGTCTGCATAGACACTTTTTCCCAGTTCGTTTGGGCGACGGCGCAGAAGGGGGAGACTGCCTCCCATGTGGAGCAGCATCTCCTGTCCTGCATTGCGGCAATGGGCAAGCCGCGGCACATGAAAACGGACAACGCCCCGTCCTACTGCTCTAGGCAGTTGGCCACCTTCATGGCCACCTAGGACATCAAGCATACATTTGGCATTCCCTACAATCCGCAAGGGCAGGCGATTGTAGAACGGGTCAATCGGACGCTAAAGTCCTATATTGACAAACAAACAGAAAGGGGGGAGCCACCAGCCCTCCCCAATTCACAGGGACAGGCACAGTTTTGTCTGAATAAGGTATTGTTCACATACAATCACCTCAATGTTTTTTCAGACTGTACGCCGCAGGAGAAGCACTTCCGCCGTTCGGATGCTCTCCCGCGACCTATGGTCCAGTACCGAGTGTCACCAGACCCATCTTGGAGGGGCCCGGTGCCGCTCATAACCTGGGGGAGAGGGTATGCTGCAATTATGTCTCCAACAGGTGTCGTGTGGATTCCGGCCCGGTGCGTCAAGCCCCATTTGGAACCTCATGGCGTGGACCCAGACCGACCCGAGTCCGATCCCGGAGATGGAGGACCTCACTCTGACCGAGGAGACCCACCAGGAGAAGCGGCGGCTGCGGACCCAAGCGCAGAGGATCACCTGGGGGATGGTCAAGACCCTTTGCAGAGAGGCCGAGGACGCCCTCCAACGCGAGGAGAAGGAGCCGACACCGGAGCACTTCGTTGCAGCAGTCTTTGCCCAGATTAATGCCAACTCCGTGATCTTCACCATCATCCTGGCCCTCGCCCTGCTTTTGGGGGGAGGCGTTCAGGCCGCTTCACTTCAGGCCAACGGCCTGCCGCCCGGTGAAGACCTTTCAGCACGGATGCACTACAACTTGTGGGCAAGGTTGGCGGGTCTCGTCAACCAGTCCGATTTTTGCCTGAAGCAGGACATTGGTTCTGCCTCAATCCTCAGCACCTGTCTCATCCCCGTGTGCCACACTCTCGACGCACGCGCCAGGGATGGGGACTGGCTGCTAAAGAAGATTTTCGGACCGCACCTCCCTGCGACTTTTGCAGCCTACGCTCGCTGGGGGGGATTGCGGCTCACCATGACTTTGCCGGCTGATGCAGCCACTCTTCACACCCCGCAAGTGGCGGCCAGCCCGAACTCTACTTGTGCGCAAATAATCGGCTGCGCCACAGGCGGCCGGACCCAGCGCAGCTGCCTCGATACCGGCAGCAGCAACTGGACTTGTGCAAACCCAGAGACAATTGGTTCGTTACCTGCCCATATCACCCTACCCTCAGGGTGGTTCTTCACATGCAATCAGTATACCTTCAATTATATTCCTGCAAATGTATCAGATTCCACATGTTGCCTTAGCCGGTTGACACTGTTGCTCCCCACTAGGGATATGGTTGCCCCAAGCACAAATGTTTCTAATGTTCCACATGTTTCAAATGTTTCAAATGTTTCTGCACCCATCAGGCACACTCGCACCACCCAACTAGACAGCTCATGTGACAGCAGCTTTAGAGTTCTAAGCCCAGCCGAATACGTTTCACTATCAGTCAGTATAGTTGGCGTGCCAGGCTTAGCCGTCGGCAACGCACGGAGAATTGGTCGCTTGGCTTGCGGTTTGGCAAAAGCCATCAACCATACCTCCACAGCGATAGCGCTCCTCAATCAGGAGCAGGCGGAACTTCGCCATGCCATCCTCGATAATCGAGCGGCTATCGACTACCTCTTATTGTTGCACCATCTGGGTTGCGAGTCCCTTCACGGTATGTGCTGTTTCAACCTTACTGACAACTCCCGGAAAATCCAAAGTCAGCTCACTGATCTCCACACCATAGTCCAGGGCATCACTGAGGGTTCCGCATGGGGGGCTTGGTGGAGTTCATTGTGGAGCTGGATGTGGTCATGGATCCCCTGGGGGTGGCTTCAGACGGTACTCAAGGTGGTAGTGGGGGTGACTATACTAGGCATAGCGTTATGCTGCTTTGCGCAATGTATTCCCTCACTGATCTCGAAGTGCCGCCCCGAGAAGAAACCCCGTGACGTCATTCCCGATCAACAGCTGATGCTGCTTCTGCGCAGAGTCGCCAGTCAGGCTCTTAATATTAAAAAGTAAGGGGAGATGAAGATTCCCCGTGCCCGGTTGGGCATCAGTGGCTTCTGGCAGAGGTTAAACCAGTGAGCAAACTCCTGGCCTCTGGCCCTTGTCAGGGCATAAGGGGGGTGAATTAATGATAGGGATTAATTCGGCCGCTTTTAGCCTGACCGACGATTCTGCCGAGCAAGCATCTCGCAGACCTCAGTTACCTATTAGAGTAATCACTCATCCTCTGGCCAAGATAATCCCCGGTGTAAATATCAGCCATATTTACCCTTGCTTAAACCCTAAACAATGGTCTTCCTTGCCCCATGTTTGTCCAAGTTAATTAACTTCCCTTTGAGAGGTTCCCTATTAACCCGGGTACGTGGGTGAGGTAATTTTCCTGTCCGATGACAGTTTCGCCACCGTTGCGCTTTTTCCCCCTATAAATGATGTTGCCTTTTTCCAATAAAGTACTGATCTGATCTCGCTCCTTTTGCCTCATGTCGTCACTTGATCAGTCTCCTCCGGGACCTTAAGGCCACCCCAGTGGCCCCAATTCCTACAAGCAAGGATCCAAGTGAACCACAAAAACAGTCAATGGGAGCCAGGAATGGGGCATGAAGTCTTCTGAAGCAGTAACAAGGCAAGAGGTCTTCTAAGATAGGAACCAAGAACAGGGCAAGAGGTCTTCTAAGACAAGAACAGGGTAAGAGGTCTTCTAAGACAGGAGCCAGGAAGAAGACAAGAGGTCCTCTAAGATAGGAACCAAGAACAGGAGCAAGAGGTCTTCTAAGACAGGAACCAGGAAGAAGACAAGAGGTCTTCTAAGATAGGAACCAAGAACAAGGCAAGAGGTCTTCTAAGACAAGAACAGGGTAAGAGGTCTTCTAAGACAAGAACAGGGTAAGAGGTCTTCTAAGACAGGAACCAGAAAGAAGACAAGAGGTCTTCTAAGATAGGAACCAAGAACAGGGCAAGAGGTCTTCTAAGACAAGAACAGGTCAAGAGGTCTTCTAAGACAGGAGCCAGGAAGAAGACAATAGGTCTTCTAAGATAGGAACCAAGAACAGGGCAAGAGGTCTTCTAAGACAAGAACAGGGTAAGAGGTCTTCTAAGACAGGAACCAGGAAGAAGACAAGAGGTCTTCTAAGATAGGAACCAAGAACAAGGCAAGAAGTCTTCTAAGACACAAACAAGGCGCAAGATCCTGGGGCCAACCAACAGAAAGTCTATTAACCTTCTTTTCTGAGGTAGCTTCTGGGAGGAAGAACTGCAAGTAGATAAATAGGTACCACTTTGGTGGGAAGGTAAACAGCATTCCTAGTCATGCCTGCCACATGTTCACGGAAACGTTTGCTAATGCAGACGGCACTGGTTCTTTGGCTATAAACAGAGATGGGCACTGAACCCTAGAGTCAGATATGACTGGCTTTCAAACAAGGGCAACCCTTACCTTTACCTTACTGACAGAGAATCAAATCAGGTGAACTGGGCTCCGATATCTCTCTCAATAGCAGAATAAAGTGATTTCTACTGTGCAGTTCTAGAAATGAGAGTGATTTGTGAATCTAAAATCTGCCATAAACTCTCAGTACATAAGGACATCTTAAGGTAGGGGTTCTGTTGTGTTCTGATGGTTTTATCTTACACATGGATTACAATGTATCTGAGCCAATGTAACCTTGCCTATAGCAACAATGTAACCTTCAGCTGTATCATATAAACCCTGTAATAGGACGCGAGCTAATGACCACCAGCTGGCAGCAGCGAGCGTCCAAGCTCTCTTGGTCCGAACTCATCAAAGGCAACAGCGCGGGAAGTTTTCCCGCCACCATCTACACCTGGACAAGAAGGGCGTGACCCGCAATGACGTCACGCAGACAGTAGCCAATGGGCTACCATGGCACCACGTTCAAATGTATTACCACTGTATATAAAGAGCTATCGATCCGCCATTACCTCATGTTCCCTCTGTCCACGATGCAATAAACCTGAGTTAACCCAGCCCGAGGCTGTGTCCTGTGTCTTGGTTTGCATACACCAAATTGGCGACGAAGGTGGGATAATGGATCCCCAAGGAACAGCCAGGGCACAGAGCGGGTTCAACATCACCAAACCGCAAGACTGGGAGCTGCTTGAGATGGACTTCCAGGCGGCACTGGTGGAACTCAGAGTCAAAGGAGACGACGAGGAGAGGAAGAGGGCCATCCTCACCAGAATGCTCGGGATGGAAACCAAGCGGACGCTGGTGGGCATAATCGCTCCGAAGAAGGTGAGCGAATTTAAGGCGAGCGACATCATGAAGCTGCTGCGAGAGCGGTTCTGTCCCTCGAGGGCAATGTTTCCCGCTCGGAGCGCGTTTTGGAGGCGAGTCCAAGCGCCGGATGAGTCGGTTGAGGCATTCGTGGCCGCCATGAGGATAGCCGCCGCCCCCTGTAAATGGGGCGACATCCTGGAGATGGCCCTCAGGGACGGCGTGTTGTGTGGCCTGAAAGACAAGGAGGTACAGCGCAGCTTGATGAATAAGGAGCCGCCACCCACGCTGGCAGAGGTCGTAGAGGCCGCGGAAGCCGCAGAGTCCACGAATGCTGGAGTGGACGAGATGCACCAGTGGCGTGAGTGGCGTCCTAGAGCCGGCAAGGCAGAAAATTCGGTGCACGGGAAGACCGGACAGTCGGTGCACGCGACTCGACGGGCCTCAAAGTCGTCTACGGAAGGCAGCGACGGCGAGGAGGTCCAGAAGGTCCGAAAGGGTGGTCGCCGCTGCGAGGGTTGCGGAGCGGCCCACGAGCGCGCGAGATGCCCGTTCAGGAAGGCCGAGTGTTACACCTGCGGCCGTCGGGGGCACATCGCCAAGGCATGCAGAAAACGGAAAGAGGGCCGGAGGCAGTCACAAGACCGTGCGGCCAGACCGGACCGTCCAGCGAGGCCCAAAGATGGCGCCCAGACCACGAGGAAGCAGGACGGCGTGGGCCGCGTCTCGGACGACAGCGAGGACGACGCCCCAGTGTTCAGCGTGTCCGCGGGACAGTCCCATTACTTCGTTGAGGTATTAGTACAAGGGGCCCCTATTAAGATGGAAATTGACTCGGGGTCCTCCTATTCCATAATTCCCCAGAAAGAGTTCCTGAAAATCGACCCCCACGTGCGGCCCAAACTTAAAGCGTTGAGGTCCACGCTACGAGACGTACAGGGAAACAGCATTCCGGTGTTGGGGGTCGGGAAATTTCGGGTCAACTTTAAGAGACATTCTGCGGAACTGCCCCTAGTTGTCCTCAAGGGGGGAAGCTGTAGCCTCCTAGGGACACAGTGGTTTCAGCCCTTAGGATTGTTCATAGGGGGGGTGCATACCGTGGGGGGGGACCCAATACAAGCGGTTTGCGATGCGCATCCCGCCGTTTTTAAGAAAGGACTCGGAAAGTTCAAGGGACCCCCTGTAGCTTTCGACATAGACCCGGAGGTCCGCCCGATTAGACTCAAACCGCGCAGGGTGCCGTTCGCACTCAAGGACAAGATAGAGGCGGAACTGGACAAACTGGTGGGCCAGGGGATTCTTATTCCTGTTGATTCCGCGGAGTGGGAAACTCCAATTGTAACGGCTCTAAAGGCTAACGGGGAGGTGCGCATTTGCGCTGATTATAAGTGTACAATTAACAAGGCGATCCGCCCTAATGCATACCCGGTGCCGGTGATCAGTCACCTTTTGGCCAGGCTAAATGGGGGAAAGTGTTTCGCTAAACTCGATTTGGCACAAGCCTATCAGCAACTTCCTGTGACCCCCGCCACGGCTGCGGCGCAAACGATAGTTACACATAAAGGAGCGTTCCAGGTGTCGCGGTTACAGTTTGGCGTGAACTCGGCACCCGGCCTGTTTCAGTCGCTTGTGGAACGCCTCCTGAAGGGACTGGAGGGGGTGTTGCCTTATTTTGATGACGTGTTGATAACAGGGGGGAGTGAGGCTGAACTGGCAAAGAGGTTGGACAAAGTACTGACCGTGTTCGAGAAAGCGGGGCTGAGATTGAGGAAGGACAAATGTGTTTTTTTCGAAACCGAGGTCGAGTTTTTAGGTTTCCGGATCACACCCGAGGGGATTAAGCCGTCTAAATCCAAAGTAACAGCCATTAAAAAGGCCCCTCGCCCCACATCCAAAACCGAGCTACAGTCCTTCCTGGGGCTCCTCAATTTTTACCATACATTCCTCCCGCGGAAGGCGTCCGTGGCCGAGCCGCTCCATCGGTTACTTAAAAAGGAGGAGCCATGGATGTGGGGTGACGAGCACGAGAGGGCGTTCAAGGAGCTAAAGCAACTCCTAACATCTGAGGCAATCCTGACGCACTTCGACCCCAAACGGCCAGTGGTCCTAGTCTGTGATGCATCCCCGGTGGGGGTGGGGGCGGTGCTTTGCCACGTGTTGGAGGACGGAAGGGAGGCCCCGGTAGCGTTTTACTCAAGGTCCCTGTCCCAAGCGGAGCGAAATTACGCACAAACCGACAGGGAGGCGTTAGCAATAGTAGCGGGAACCAAAAAAATTCACGATTTTTTGTATGGCCGCCCGTTCAAAATCGTGACCGATCACAAGCCACTGCTAGGGATTTTCACGGCAAGCAAGCCCACGCCGCAGATCCTGTCCCCGAGAATGCTGCGCTGGGCTATTTTCCTCAACGCATACCAACATGAGTTGGAGTACCGGCCCGGAAAGGAGATCAGCCATGCTGATGCACTTTCGAGATCCCCTTTGCCCTTGTCGGACGACCAAAAGGCGAGAGTAGAAAGAGACCGCCAGGTGTTGCTAATTGAGGTTTTAGACGCACCCCCAATAGTGCCAGCCGACATTGCCAGGGCGACGGGCAAGGACAGAACGCTGGAGAAAGTTAGTTCATGGGTACAGAAGGGGTGGCCGGCATCGTCCCCGAGTACGGAGTTCGACCTTTTCTTTCGGAAAAAGCTAGAGTTGTCCCTAGAAAGGGGGTGCCTTTTGTGGGGCCAACGGGTGGTGGTCCCTACGCCCCTGCGGACGAGGGTGCTCGAACTGCTGCACGTCAGCCACCCGGGCATAGTTCGCTCAAAGGCGCTGGCCCGGAGTTACTTCTGGTGGCCACAGCTGGACGCGGACATTGAGCACATGGTCGGCACTTGCGAGGCATGCCAGGGATCCCGACCTGAGGCGGCCCGTCTTCCGCATAGGGAATGGGACACAGCAAGGGGGCCGTGGTCCAGAGTGCACGTAGATTTCGCTGGCCCATTCCGAGGAACCATGTTTCTCCTGGTGGTGGATGCGTTCTCCAAGTGGCTGGAGGTTATCCCAGTAAAGAGCACGTCCTCCGCCACGACAATTAGCCAGCTAAGGAGAGTCTTTTCCACGTTCGGTTTACCCGACACTTTGGTCAGCGATAACGCTAGTTGTTTCACCTCCGCTGAGTTCGGAGCATTCATGGAGGCAAACGCCATTCGGCATGTCACATCCGCACCGTTTCACCCGGCCACGAATGGCCAAGTGGAACGGCTGGTGCGTACAACAAAGGAGGCGCTGCGGCGCATGGGCCCGGGGGACCTGAATCACCAAGTATGCCAGTTCCTCTTAGCGTATAGGGTAACCCCCTTAGCGTCAGGCTACTCGCCGGCAGAGCTCTTGATGCGGCGAAAACTGACCACGATCCTGTCCAGGCTAGACCCGACGAGAGTCGAGGATAAAGGGAGAAACATAGGGTTGGCAGTCTCGAAAGGTTTCGCCGCCGGTGACCCTGTTCACTGCAGGAACTATTCCAGCGCAGGGCCAGCCTGGGTACCAGGGACGGTTGTAGAACGGACGGGGCCAGTGTCGTACCGGGTCGAGACTAGCACCGGCCTCCTCTGGAGGAGGCACGCAGACCAACTGAGGCACCGAGTGAGTGGGCCAGTCAGTGGAGCTCAGCGACAGGATTCAGCGTTAGGGTTCTCCCCCACCCGCTTAACCCAAGGGGGAGACAGCAGTGGACAACAGTCCCAAGCAAGGGGGGAAGGCAGAAGCAGCGGCCCCGACTCATATCCTTTTGATACGCCAGTCCTCTCAGGGGCCGGGGAAGGGGGAGAGGAGTTCGCGACCGCTGCCCCCGATTGTAATTTTGATTTTGATTTTGCGAGCCGGGGGGGTTTTCAGGAGTGTTCCCCCACCCATCCAAGCGAGAAGAGGGGTTTTTCGTTAGCCCCCAGTGCCCCCGGTTCCTCCCTAAGAAAGAGCACACCTCCCAACAACGCCGCGGAGCCGCGGCAAGTCACTAACGAGTCTCCCTCTCCAATTACAGGACAGGAAACCAGGGGACAAAGAGAAGGTAGCAAACCCGGGGAGAGGCAGCCCGCATCGAGACCCCAGCGAGTTCGAAATAAGCCATCTTGGCTGAGAGACTTTGTCTCCTAAGGGGGGGGGAGTGTGTCAAGTGTGGGCTCGAGACTTTGTCTCGTCCTAGGGGGGAGGGGTGTTGTGTTCTGATGGTTTTATCTTACACATGGATTACAATGTATCTGAGCCAATGTAACCTTGCCTATAGCAACAATGTAACCTTCAGCTGTATCATATAAACCCTGTAATAGGACGCGAGCTAATGACCACCAGCTGGCAGCAGCGAGCGTCCAAGCTCTCTTGGTCCGAACTCATCAAAGGCAACAGCGCGGGAAGTTTTCCCGCCACCATCTACACCTGGACAAGAAGGGCGTGACCCGCAATGACGTCACGCAGACAGTAGCCAATGGGCTACCATGGCACCACGTTCAAATGTATTACCACTGTATATAAAGAGCTATCGATCCGCCATTACCTCATGTTCCCTCTGTCCACGATGCAATAAACCTGAGTTAACCCAGCCCGAGGCTGTGTCCTGTGTCTTGGTTTGCATACACCAAAGGTTCCCAATTTACGGCCCATGGGTTGGATCTGGCCTGCAACATCATTCCATGTGGCCCCCACTCCACCCCTCCAAGGGCATTTGAGAAACAAAATGGCCACCCCTCTGAAGCTGTTGGGGCAAAATGGCCACCCCCCATCATGCAGGCAGGGCAAAATGGCTATCTGGCCCTCAAAGCTGACTGAGAGAGCATGACCAGGCCCCCGGCTTGAAAAGATTGGGAACCCCAGTTTTATGGTTTATTAGCATAGATCGTAATCTCCTAATTTTATTCCCAATAAGAAATATTTATTACTAGTCCTTAAAAAAAGCCTTGCACACCATCCCTTTAAAATAAAACTTCGTCCTGAGCTAAGAAACCATTCCTACAACCCATTTATTAACTATTTAAGATGGAAAAGGGTTAGGGGAGAGAAGACCGGCGAATCTCTTCCTAGCAATTATAGGTGCAGCGCCGTCTAATGTGCTAATTAGTCTCCTGAAATTAATTCCGCAAGTTCATAGTGTGATAAAATGAGAAATAAACCGAAATATTGCTGCTACTGCTACTCAGAGGTAGCGGTGGTCTACCACTACATTAATCTGATTAAGGACTAGCTGATTTCCGTAAGGGGAGAAGTTGGAGTGGGAGACAGAGGGGAGAAATGTTGGCAATAGTTGTGGAATCCAATCCACATCTGTGGTTCTGTACAGCAAAATGCAAGATGTCTGTTCAAAGGACTGACAAGACTGCCAGCTGGGGCTTTAGACTCCATTCAATTATTTTATATTGTACCTTCAGGCTTCCTTCCAAAGTGACTCTTAAAGAATAATCAGACTCTCTCAATAGGCAATCAAACTGAAATTAGAACAAGGTTATAGACTTGGTTTCAGTGGGGAAACGGCGCATTGCTAGGGCTAGGGAGCGTTTTGATCTGTCCTTGGGATGGTGCACTTCAGGGAACAGAGTAGGCATTCCTGCTCCTTCCATGTGGCAAAATTCACAATCCTTGTGGTTCCCTTATTCATTGGTGGCAAACCTATGGCATGTGTCCCAGCCCTCTCTGTTGGCATGCACAATGTCGCTTCCTCCCTCCCCCCAGCACAGAGTTCACCCCACCCCAATGTCCACCAGCCCAATGGGAGCACTTTTTCCCTCCCCCAGCACAGAGGTCAACCCAACTCAATATCCACCAGCCCAATGGGAGCACTTTCTCCCTTCCCCCAGCACAGAGTTCACCCCACCCCAATGTCCACCACCCCAATGGGAGCACTTTCTCCCTCCCCCAGCACAGAGTTCACCCCACCCCAATGTCCACCAGCCCAATGGGAGCACTTTTTCCCTCCCCCAGCACAGAGGTCAACCCAACTCAATATCCACCAGCCCAATGGGAGCACTTTCTCCCTTCCCCCAGCACAGAGTTCACCCCACCCCAATGTCCACCACCCCAATGGGAGCACTTTCTCCCTCCCCCAGCACAGAGTTCACCCCGCCCCAATGCCAAACAGCCCAATGGAAGTGCTTCCTCCCTCCCCCCAGCGCAGAGTTCGCCATGCCCCTCTGTTTGGGCACTCGGTCTCTAAAAGATTTGCCATCACTTTCTCACATGGAGGGCTCAAGCCGTAGCATATCTTAAGACCCTGGAGGAAAAGAGAGGGACTCTGGCTGGATAGCTCAGTGAATTGGGTATCTGGCTGTAGAGCAGAAGCTGAGAGTTCGATTCCAGCCTGTACCGCTTTGGTCATAAGAACATAAGAACAGCCTTGCTGGAACAGGCCACAGCCCATCCAGTCCAGCATTCTGTCTCACACAGTGGCTCAACATTTCCTTCAGGGTATTCCCAAGGAGATGCCTTCACCTGCTTAGGATTCCCTGGAAATGGCATTGAGAGATATCCTGCCTATCTCTCCAACCTCGAGGTTGTCCTTAAGTATCCATAATTATAGCCATGGATACCCTTGTCCTCCATGAACTTGTCTAATCCTTTCTTAAAGCTGTCAAGATTGACAGCTGTCACCACTTCTTCTGGCAGGGAGTTCCATAGACCAGTAATCCTCTGGGTCAAGTTGCATAGTCCCAGGCTGCCCCCTGCAGGAGGGAATTGGAAACAACTCCTGTGTGCAAGTCACCCCTCTCATATCCGTGGGTTCAGTAGCCATGCTTTCAGTTCTACAGATTTAAATGATTCATTAGTATTTTATGAAATACAAACAGGAGTTCTCAACTCTTTAAAGGCAGGGGCCAGGTCATGCTCCATCAGACATGTTCCCTCAGATAGCCCTTCCTCCACCACATGGCACTTCTGGTTGTGGTGGAGGCATGGGGGGGTATGAAATGGCACCGCGGGCTGCAGGTTGAGATTCCCTGCATAATATGTGTTTCTATTGTGCAGTACTGGAGCCGGCCACTAGAGGTTACTGTCTATAATGTAAAATATAGGATTCACTCTTATCCATGGTTTCAGTTATGTGATAGATCTCAGAATGACACCCCCCCCCCCGGCAGATGGGGGCAACTTGCATTATCTACTTAGACAACCCTGGAATTGGGTTGCTGTAAATCAGAATGGACTTCATGGCACCCAATTATTATGTTACTATTGCTTTATATTTGGAACCGCAATTACGGTTGCCATAATTATCTCCCGCCAAACCGGGACAGCCATCGTGTTCTTCAAACTGTGGCATGCATTGTACGGGGCTGTCAGGGAGACCGCAGAATCCCTGTCCAGGGCAGACAGGGTATACTGACCCTATACAATTAACTCTTTGTGGTCATGTGAAGAAAGAATCCTCCATCCCAGTGTGTGGGGGAGGTTAGGCTTCTTAGATATGGGTATTTCTTGCTCCCTCCTGGCTTTCAAGGAAAAGGGCTGAGGACGACTCCGTTGTCCACCAAACTTCAAGGTGAGCTGAGGGATTTTTGCAAAGAGTTATTATACTGCCTACGTGCCTTTCTTTTAGTTATCTCACTTGCAAGTGTCTCCTCTCCCCAGTGGGCTTCTCAGGGTGCTGTTTTGCCTTCACTGCTTTCAAGCAGGATAATTGAAAGAAAGGCAGGGAGGCAGTGAATTAACTCTTTGCAAAAATCCCTTGGTGAGGGGTGATCTTGCTTCCTGTGTTCAAATTTAAAATCCGGGACTTTTACATGTTTTTTCTTGAACCGGCCAGGACAGCTTGAATCTGGGAAAATTCCGGAAAACCGGGACATATGGCAACCCTAACCACAGTGAGTTTTGTTGAAGAGCCAGCCTATCTAAATGTGGTGCTTGGCCACTAATCGGCCACGGTGAAGTCAGAACACAATTGCATCCTAGCACATTCTGTGCATAATGATAGCACAGGAAAGTTGGAATCTACATTGGTAAAAGAAGAAAGATCCTAGATTATTAAGAGATTTCATAAGCGGTGGTGGTGGTGGTGTATATTGTTCAGCAGGAATGGAACGGATCCCTGGATCGAAGACTGAGCCACAGTCACAGAAGGGTAGCTATTTTCTTCCACTGTATGTTAGATGTGACCAGTTATAGGCGGCCAGGTAGCGCAATGATTAAACTGCTGCCCTGCAACCAAAAGGTTGTGAGTTTGATCCTGACCAGGGATCAAGGTTGACTCAGCCTTCCCATCCTTCCAAAGTTGGTAAAACGAGGACACAGCATGTTGGGGGTCAAAATGTTAATTGACTTGTGAACCCGTCCAGAGCCTGCACTAAGCGCTATGGGGTGATTGTGATTGCTTTTGTGTGTATGTGTGGTGTTCCCCCATGAACTGACAGCAGCACACCCACACACCCCTTGTGATCCTCGAGTGTCTTGTTCCTCCGAGCGTACGGTTCTGGCAGTTTGTGCCGCAGCTCTCTCTGCAGGAATGTAAACAGCACTATTTGCAATGTCTATGTTATGTCTCCAGCTTGGTATAATTTCCTAAACACCGTGGCTGCCAAGAGCACTAAGTGTGAAGCCATTGAAAGGGAGAGGCGCTCAGAGCAGAGCATCAGAGGCGGCTTTTCCCGGAGGGTGTCAGCTCCAAAATCTGCCGGGGAGGGAGGGAAAGATGAAAGATGCCTCAAGGTGAAGATGGTAGACTTGCTTTCCTTCAATGGCTAAATTTCATCCTCATTTAAAGCCAGGCTGCAGGGCATGGTTTCCCAAACTAAGGCCCATGGGCCGGATCAGGCCCATGGTGCTATTTCAAGATGCTGACTGGGAAGCGGAAGGTCAGCAGTTCAATTCCCGAGTACTGCACAACGGAATGAGCTCCCATCTTTGTCTCAGCTCCTGCCAACCTAGCAGTTCAAAAGCAAGAAATTGCAAATAGATAAATAGGGACCACTTTGCTGGGGAGGTAACAGCGTTCCGTGTGTTCCGGTGTCTAGTCATGCCTGCCACATGACCACAGAAACGTCTGCAGAAGCAGACAGCGCTGGCTCTTTGGCTTGGAAACAGAGATGAGCACTGCACCCTAGAGTCGGATATGACTGCCTTTCGAGCAAGGGAAACCTTTACCTTTTACCAATCCCTCCAAGGGTATTTGAGAAACAAAATGGCCACCCCTATGTTGGGGCAAAATGACCACCCCCCATCATGCAGGCAGGGCAAAATGGCCATCTGGCCCTCAGAGCGTGACCCGGCCCTCAGCTTGAAAAGGTTGGGAACCCCTGCACAGGGGTTTGGAGAATTGATTCCGTTCGACCTTGGACAGCCAGGAGTGTTGGCGTGCAACGATGTAAATGTTTAGGGCAGTGAGTATTTCCTCCAATGAACATGTTTTCTCTCCTAAAACGGGCTTCCCCTACAGACGCATGCTTCCTGCATAAGTTTGCAAGCAAATCAAACTCCCATGTCCCTTCCAGTGACCAATCTCAAAACAAGCACACTAAATGCAAGATACATAGCTGATGAAAATCACGTCAAAAATAACATTTTGTACCATCAGAGGGAGTGTTGCTTTAGAAAAATATGTTGATTGTGTTATCTACTTTGTCTTTGCATTGTCAAGGTTGCCAGAAGTGAGATCTTCCTAAACTCCTGTTTAGAGGAGAATGACAAAAGAGAATGGCAAGAGATCTCTTCCACAAGATCTGAGAAGTAAAAGTGAAATGTAAGCCTAGATTTAAAATGCTGAATGACCAAGAAGGAGGCACACTATCTGACCAAGAGAAAAGAAAAAGAAGGTGGAAACAATATACCGTACTGAAGACCTATACTGAAGAGATAAAGAAAAGAGGAGAGAACATTTGAAGAGGAAGCTTATGATAAGGAATCTGCAGCTCTAGAAAGTGAAAGCTGCTCAGAAGGCACTAGGAAGAAATAAATCACCAGGGGTAAAAAGAATACAGATATGACTATGTCAAGCTACACCAGGGGTTGCTACCCTTTTCCCACCAGAGGCCTGACCACACCCTCTCAGTCAGATGAAGGGCTGATCACATGGTTCCTCTCGACAGTGACGGCAGCAGCACATGCATTTGAGCTGTGTTTCTGGGCATTTTTCCTACCTCTGCCCCTTCCCTTGGGGATGGGAATGAGGGAGGAACATTTTCATACAGTTAACTGTGTTTTTGCAGTTTCATTGCAAAAAGGCGGTGATTTTGGCACTTCCGGTTTCTCAAAACGTGACAGGACTCAATTGAGCCTGGCCGCTAGTTTGACGGTGTCCTTAGCGATGATCACGACATCATCAAACAATGGCAGGACACCAGGCAACCCTTTCAAAATACTTTCTACAAGAGATTGAAATATTCTGGGGGCCGCATTTACCCCAAATTGTAGTCTAGTTACATTAAATGCCCCCCTATGCGTTACTATGGGCTGGACTATGGCAGCAGCAGGAGTTAATTGTTGGTAAGCCTGGGCAAGGTCAAGTTTTGTGAAACAATTTCCTCCATGCAAGGAGGCAAGAAGGTGGCTTACCACAGGCACAGGATAGCTTTATTGATGGTACACTTGTAGTCAGTGCATATCCTGACCTCCCCGTTACTTTTCAAAGCAGTCACTATTGGTGTCTCCCACTCTGCGGAGTCCACTGGCACTAGGATGCCCTGCCTCACGAGTTTGTCCAGCTCAGCTTCTATCTTCTCCTTTAAAGCAAATGGTACTCAGCGTGGCTTCATCTGGATGGGCTGGATGGCTGGGTCAAGCTCAAATTCAACAGGGGGTCCTTTGTATAAACCTAAACCCTTTTTGAATACCTCAGGATGTGCAGCACAAACGTCCTGGATTGGGTCAGAGTCTATTGTGTGAATGCCAGAAAGCCGGATTCCCAGGGGCCTAAACTATTGGGTCCCAATAAGACAGTTAGTGTCCTGCTTAACTACAACCAATGGCAAGGAGGTGCAAATGTTTTTGAATTTAACCAAGAAATTACCCACCCCCAGGACCGGAATCTGGCAACCTTGCACATCCCGGAGGGAAGTTTTAAAGGATTTGAGCTTGGCCAAGAGGCAGGGGGAATTCTCAAAAGCTCCCGCTGTGGGATTATGGAAAAGGTAGTACCTGAATCCACCTCCATCTTGAAGGGGACGTCCTGCAGGCTCAGGTCTGTGAAGAAACGCTCGCATCAGCCCACTTGGGACGGCTCAGGCTCGAGTGCCCACTTGGCACAGCTCAGGCTCGGGTGACACTTTGGCAATGGACGTGTTGTGGTGATAACTCTTCTTGGACTTAGGCGCTGGAGGTCTTTGCTTTCGCTATTGGCATACCTTAGCAATGTGCCCTCTTCACTTGTAGTTGTGGCATTCTGCGGTGCAGAAGGGGCACTTCTTGCGGTCATGCCAGGCTCTGCAGCCATCTCGGTGCTTTCATCGGACCGCTCGGACTTTTCCGTCTGCGTCGCTAGACTCCGGTGAAGAGGTGGAACCAGGCGATGCTGAGGAGGATGAAGATGAACTTTGCTGAACTTGCACAGCTGAGTTGGTGGCACTGGTGGTGGAGTGGCGGTGCTGGAAAAGCTTTATCCTTGACCGTGCGGCCTCAGATGCTACAGCTTCTTCTAGGACATCTGTGAAGGTTAGCGTCTTTCTGATCATTAGGTGACATTGAGCATCATTGTCCCTCATGCCAGCCAGCAGACAGTCCCAGAGTGCTTCTTCAATGTTGTCCCACTTGCATGGGGCAGCAGCAATGTGCAGCGCAGCAGTGTAGTCTGCAATGAATTTACCGTGGCGCTGCTCTCTTCTGTGGAAGGCCACCCTGGCCAGGAAGATCGAAACCTCTGGCTGCAGGTGTCTCCTCAGTGCAGACATGATCTCAGTGAACGGCACCACATCCACATCCCATGGAAGAACGAGGTGTGTTGCCAGCTCAAGTGTCTCAGCACCGCACTGAGCGAGGAAACAGGAGCACTTCTGGTTTCCGTCAGTGATCTTCTGTGAGGCCATTGCGTGGCGGAACAGGCGTTCATATGTTGCCCATTTCTCTGGACGCGCTGGGTTGAATGGGCCGATGTTGCTGCCATGTGGGGACGCCATCCCACCTTCGTCGCCAGTTTAGTGTTCAAGGAAGAAGAAGCAGATGAATGAAGTAGTGAAATTCAGCTCTTTATTAGTGGGGTTTGAACACAGTTTGGATGGGGCAAAACTCGGACTTATATACACTATAAACAGTAACGGTAACAATAATACAACAAGCCCATTGGCTATCAGAGTGTGCACATTTTTCGATCCACTTATTTGCATAAGAATAGATACATGAGAAAAGATACATTCCGCTCCTGTCAGATTCTAATTTGCGCGCCATATCGAAATCTCGCGAGACGACGCTGTCTGGCAAGATCTTGTAGCTGTCAAACAGGGACGCTGTTTGACAGCTAGGGAAAGTGCGGGAACATGGCGGTTTGAATCGCCTTGGCAGTTAAGCACAGTTAACATACATAACACCGGGGGACTTCAGGCGCCAGCGACAATCTGGCCCGGGGGCTAGATACGGTCCATGAGCTGTAGGTTGGGAACCCCTGCGCTACACAGACTAAATCTATCAAAATCCTCATAAGAAGATGCCAATTTATATGGAAAACAAAATAATGGCCTGCAGACTGGCAACATTCAATATATATTCCAAGATGCCAAGGAGTACTGTAACGCTCGGACCATTACTATAATTTCCCCATGCAAACAAAGTAATGCCCAAGGTGTTGCAACAAAGGCTTTTACCTTATATAGATCAAGAAATGCCTGTTGTTCAAGCTGGATTCCAAAAAAAGGAGAGGCACTTGAGATCATATCGCAAATATCTGCTTGCCACAGACCACACTAGATGATTTCGGAAGCAGAGCAGTCTATACTTTAACAAAGCCTTTGGCTGTGTGAATCAGAAGAAACTATGGGGTGTGACCCAAGACTTGATTGTCCTCTTATGTACGCTTTATTGTGGACAAGAAGCTGCCCTTCGGTCAGAATCTAGAGATACAGAACAGCTTCCTATGGGCCAGACAAGGGTATGTTTTATTCCCCTTATCTGTTCAATCTGTGCTCAATATATATCATACAGAAAGCCAGAGTAGCTCCAGATGACAGAGAAATGAAAATCAGTGGAAGAAACTGAAGACAGCCAGGTGCACCAGAATGCAGCAATGACTTGACATAACTTTTAGTAGTCCAAGTAAAAGATGAAACTGTGAAAGCAGGACTGCAGCTGAACATTAAGAAGACCCAACAATGACTACAGATAAACTTCTTCTCCTTCTGCTGTATCGGAATCCAAATATAGGTGGACCATCATGGCAATCAGCCATGAAGACCGTTCTGAGACTATAAGTGGCCTTTCATGTGCCTTCAGCATCACAGCATTACTCCTGCACACCACTAATCCAGTTCTGCGAGTCACTTTCTGGTCCTGAGCCCTTTTAGCAGACAGAGTCCTCATCAGCCCCAGGCCAGTCTTGATGAAGCTGCTGCCCTCCATCAAGATGGATTCAAGTGGGATTTAATCCACTTGGAGACCATCACCCTTCCCTGTGGACTTCGGCACCCAAGGCTACTAGTCCACAGGAGGGTCAGGTTAGTTAACTGCTGCCTGACACTTGGCATTGAGTCGCTGGCAGTATGGTCTAGAGCAAGAGTTCTCAACCTTTTAAAGCTGGGGGCCGGGTCATGCTCCCTCAGACAGCTTTGGGGGCTGGACAGCCATTTTGCCCTCCTTCACCACATGGCACTTCCAGCTGGGTGTGCACATGAAATGGCACCTGGGCCATATCCAACCCTTGGGCCGCAGGTTGAGAATCCCTGGTCTAGAGTACTATTGCCATAGCAGGATAACCTATGTAAAGGTAAAGGTCACCATTGTTTGGAAGCCAGTCGTATCCAACTCTAGGGTTCAGTGCCCATCTCTGTTTATAGCCAAAGAGCCAGTGCTGTCTGCATTTGGAGACGTTTCTGTGGACATGTGGCAGGCATGCCTCGACACCGGAATGCACGGAATGATGTTTAGGATAACCTACCCAAATTTTTATGCTGACAATGAAGAAACAGTGAACACATTTGTATACTTTGATTCAATCCTCAATCCAAATCGACCAAGGAATCAGAAGACGACTCAGGCTCTGAAATGCAGCAGTGAGGACTTAGAAAAGATCATCAAGTGTTTCCTTGAAGACCAAGACCAAGACCGTCCATACTTGATCATCATGTATAGGTTGGAAAGCTGGACAGAACAGAAAACTGCTAGGTCTATTTATATTTATTTATATATATAAAACAATATCTGCTTGATGTACGAAATATGAGAACGAAGCCAGGCGGAGGGCTCCATACATTCTTTAATACAGAAGAATAATGTCTAAAGTGGACTTCCCTTGGCCATCTTTATGAGGTGGGGGGGGGACGACCAAGGAGTGTGTTCTTTGTCAACTGAATCTTTGTTTATTGAATTAAGGCTTGTTAGAGGTATGGGTAATCTACTTACAGAGTTACATAAACAGCTTGTCTGATTTACTTACAAGGTTATATATATATATACAGCTCCTCTGTAGGGATCCTAACACAGCCTGCAGTTGTGTTTTTCTAATAATGGGAAGAGAAAGGATGGAAATTGTCTCATATCTCCCTTGAAGGGAACAGTATACAATCAAATCACATGTCTGGCCGGACATCCCACTACGGTAATAGAGTAGACCGTGCAGCCAGTGACTCCACGCTGAGTGTCAGGCAGTGGTTAACTACCCTGACTCCCAAAAGCGGCCAATGGCTATGGGTGGATGAGCCCCTTTAGGTGGGGTGATGGTCCCCATCAAATGCCACTGGAAGCCATCATATTGGGCCCAATGGCAAAATGAGCGGAGGAGGAATTCTGATTCCCAACGGTCATGGAGGCAGAAGGGGCCATGCCAAATGGACTGGTTGTAAAGGCACACCTTGTCCATATCCTCAAGGCTGCGGCAGTCCATTGCAGTCCCCGATGTTAAATCTTGCATGTCTCATTTCATATGTGCCGCTAGAGATGGCTCCGAGATCATAGTGTGTGGGTCACTTCATGGCAAGCTGGGATCCACCTTAAACAAATTCACGCCAATGGCATTTTTCCTGCTTCAGGAAAAAGTGTATTCTTGGATATGCGTTGCAGCCACCGCCGACAATCAAATCTCTACGATGTTGGCTTTTTGGTCGCAGGGACAAATTGAGGAGCTTGAAACTGCCATTTTCCTCTCTGTGAGATTTATTTTATTTCCTTGTGAAGAAATCTCATCGGACATTTTGTGGGATGGCTCAGAGGCTTTTGCATCTTAACCACTAAGCCACCACAGTCCCTTTCTCCAGGACATAGACATGCTCTATTTATGGCCATCACCTCAACTAATGGGGTTCATCCACCCAAAGCTGTTTACCGCTGCCCAACACTTGGCGTTGAGTCGCTGGCTGTACGGTCTACTCCATTACCGTAGTGGGATGTCCGGGGAGACAGGATATTAAATTTAGCAAAATGTGGTGATTTTCTGTGCAGAAGAAGAGGCAACCAATGAACAAAAAAATGCATAGGTGTCCGTGTGAGGGGGTGGGACACAAGACCAGAGTTTTGTTTTGCAGATTTATGGCAAGGACATACATCCTTGAGGGCACACAAGAGCAAAACCAAATTAGAAGAAGGAGCTCACTGGACAAGGAATAACAATAAAGGAGGATTTATTTGATGCGATCTCTCCACCTTCCTCTGGGTCTGCCTCTTGGTCTTTGTCCTTCTCCTCTTTCCACACCTGCCTTGTAAGGTATGGAATTCCAAGACATTCTCTCCAAATGGGCAACACCACTTTATTTGTTGTCTTTGTATGTGGTTTACCACAGCGGGATGTCTCTGAGATGGACTGACCAGATCAAGGAAGCTTCAGTTTGCAAGACCTGAGCAGGGCTTTTGAATTATTTCACAGGGTGGCCTTTGGCTGAAAACAACTTGACAACCCAAAGCACACACGCAGAGTTCAATCCAGGCCTTCGGTCAGAGCACAGGTGAATGCACGCTTGTAGGGGATTGCTTTTACCATTCATGAAACCAGGAGGGTGGAGATCTAGTTGCATAACACGAGAATCTAGTTACAAAAATGTTTTCAGCCTAGGATCTGTCCATCTGGCAGCAACTTGAGTCATCGGTGTCCGTTCAGTGCGTGGGTCTGATTGTGCCTGAATTCGCTCTGTACTACGGTTGACCTTGAGCTGTTGTGAATCCCTCTCAATGCATAAATAGGGCTATTGTCAAACACCCCCTTTCCCCTTTTCCCTCTCTGCCAACCTTTCAAGCTTTTCGCATCATCCCTTTGAAAAGCACCTTTCAAAGGCTTTCAGTGGGTTTGCATTTCTGTCAAAATAATACATCGTTTGGCTGCCATCTCCGCTCCCCACTTTTCCCGAGCATCTGGCTGGCCAGGGTTGGAAACAGGATGCTGACGCTGGATAGATTCCCAGCGTGGTTGAGCAAAGCTGTTCATAGGCTCTTATTAAAACAAGGTTAGGCATATTCATGGAGAATAAGCAGCATTTGGAGAAGTTCATTTTTTGGACAAGGGCTCATCAAATCCCTTAGTTTGCACAGTTCCTACAGTCACTATACATGGGAGCTCAACCGTCCATGCTCCGTACATCAGCATTGGACCTTAAGCAACAAATTGATGTCGCTGTTAATGAAACAATGTGCAGAGTGACAGGATGCCTCAAACCTACATCTCTTGAGAAAATATACCCTCTTGTTGGTATCGCTCCACCTAAGACAAGGAGAGAAGTAGTAGCGGACGCCAAGAAAACCGAGCAAGAGAAGGACCTTCGACATCCTCTGAATGGATATCAACCTCAACTCCACCAACTCAAACCCAGGAAGAGCTTTATGGCAAGAACAAACATTCTTGAGGGTACGCAAGAACAAAACCAAATTGGAAGGTGGAGGAAGGACACTGGACAACGAACGACATTAAAGGAGGATATAGCTGAGGAACACAACCTCCCATACGTCACTTGAAGGTCTCTGAAGAGGTTGAGGGTTGGGAGTGCCTAAATCTAAGCACAAAATGCTCAAGTGGGCGCTGCTGGCAGATAACAACATGTTGTGTGAATGTCTGGAGAGATGCAGAATCCGGCTCATTATTTTAGTAGTCCAGGGTTTGATCTGGACATGAAAGAAGAAGTCCATATCCCCCATTACAATATACTAGATATCCTAGTGGAAAGTCCTCCTCTATGATTTTGCGATACAAAGAATGTCTCCACTTGTGTGCACTCTGTTATTTCTATTTGATAAACTATATATATAATTTTTGAAGTAAATATGTAGGCAAAAGAGCCAGAGAAGAACACTGTAACCTCTTCCACCGGAGCCATACTTTTTCTTTTTTCTTGCAATTTCTTTCTTTTTCTTTTTAACTGCTAGGTTGGCAGGAGCTGGGGCAGATGATGGGAGCTCACTCCGTCACACTGATCTCAGGTATTGAATGGTTTACTTGCAAAACAGACAAGGGAATTGTGATTTGATATAAAACCAAAACGTGATGATTGGCATAGCTTTTTTGCTTCCTGATTATTTCATGGTTTATGTTTTGAAAGCAAGTTTCTAGTCCCTGCTGCTACTGAAATATATCTAAAAGCAGATGTCTTCTGAAATGTCAGCACTGGATTTCTAACTACTGAAGGTGAGGCTTTAAATATGACAACTATCCAATGATTAGAAACCTAAGGCAATTTTGAAAAAATAGGCGCTTGCTGAATTTTCTTCTTCTTCTTCTTCAGGTGTCGTCCAAGTTCTGGATATTGGTTATCATCATGGCGATAGTCTTCCTGTTTTTAACTTCTCAAAAAAGTTCTTCCAATGACATTCTACCCCAGTCTCTCAGGTTCTTCAGCCATGAAGTCTGTCTATGTTCAGGTCCTCTATTTATTGTCTTTTATGCTTTTTATTGTGAGCTGCCCGGAGTCCATACCTGTCAAGTATCCCGGATTGGCCGGGATTTCCCGTATTTCAGCGCCGATTTTCATCCTTTCCCGCCCGGAGCTGCTTGGCAGTGGGGGAAAGGAGTTGCTGTGCATCCCTTCTATGCAGGTACTTTCTACGCATGCGTAGAACATTTCTACATAAAACGGACCTGCGCAGAACCGTTCTGCTCAGGTCCCGTATTGTCCGGAGCCGTGCTTGACAGGTATGCCGGAGTCGCTTCGGCGAGGGGGTGGCAATGCAAATGTAAAAATTAAATTATATTAAATTAAATTCCCAGAGATCTTCCCTTGCACAGCGAGTTGGAATATCTCCAATAGGTATCTGTTGTGTTCTAATGGTTTTACCTTCCACATGGATCACAATGTATCTGAGCCAATGTAACCTTGCCTTAGCAACAATGTAACCTTCAGCTGTATCATGTAAACCCTGTAATAGGACGCGAGCTAATGACCACCAGCTGGCAGCAGCGAGCGTCCAAGCTCTCTTGGTCCGAACTCATCAAAGGCAACAGCGCGGGAAGCTTTCCCGCCACCACCTACACCTGGACAAGAAGGGCGTGACCCACAATGACGTCACGCAGACAGTAGCCAATGGGCTACCATGGCACCACGTTCAAATGTATTCCTACTGTATATAAAGAGCTATTGATCCGCCATTACCTCATGTTCCCTCTGTCCACGATGCAATAAACCTGAGTTAACCCAGCCCGAGGCTGTGTCCTGTGTCTTAGTTTCATACTCTAAATTGGCGACGAGGATGGGATCAATGGATTCCCAAGGAGCAGCCAGGGCACAGAGCGGGTTCAACATCACCAAACCGCAAGACTGGGAGCTGCTTGAGATGGACTTCCATGCGGCGCTGGTGGAGCTCAAAGTCAAGGAAGACGATGAGGAGAGGAAGAGGGCCATCCTCACCCGCATGCTTGGAATGGAAACCAAGCGGACGCTGGTGGGCATCATCGCTCCAAAGAAGGTGAGCGAATTTAAGGCGGACGACATCATGAAGCTGCTACGGGAGCGCTTCCAACCCGCGAGGGCGATGTTTCCCGCTCGGAGCGCGTTTTGGAGGCGAGTCCAAGCGCCGGACGAGTCGGTCGAGGCATTCGTGGCCGCCATGAGGGTAGCCGCTGCCCCCTGCAAATGGGGCAGCATCCTAGAAATGGCCCTCAGGGACGGCGTGCTGTGTGGCCTGAAAGACAAGGAGGTGCAGCGCAGCTTGATGAATAAGGAGCCGCCACCCACGCTGGCAGAGGTCGTCGAGGCCGCAGAAGCCGCAGAGTCCACGAATGCTGGAGTGGACGAGATGCACCAGTGGCGTGAGTGGCGTCCCAGAGCCGGCAAGGCGGAAAGGTCGGTGCACGCAACTCAACGGGCCTCAAAGTCGTCCTCAGAGAGCAGCGACGGCGAGGAGGTCCAGGAGGTCCAGAAGGTCCGAAAAGGGGGGCGCCGCTGCGATGGTTGCGGAGCGGCCCACGAGCGTGCGAGGTGCCCGTTTAGAAAGGCCGAATGCTACACCTGCGGCCGTCGGGGGCACATCGCCAAGGCATGCAGAAAACGGAAGGAGGGCCGGAGGCAGTCACCAGACCGTTCGACCAGGCCGGACCGTTCAGCGAGGCCCAAAGATGGCGTCCAGACCACGAGGAAGCAGGACGGCGTGGGCCGCGTCTCGGACAGCAGCGAGGACGACGTCCCAGTGCTCAGTGTGTCCGCGGAACAGTCCCATTATTTCGTTGAGGTACTAGTACAAGGGGCCCCCATCAGGATGGAAATTGACTCGGGGTCCTCCTATTCCATAATTCCCCAGAAAGAGTTTTTAAAAATCGACCCCCACGTGCGGCCCAAACTTAAAACTTTGAGGTCCACGCTACGAGATGTACAGGGGAACAGCATTCCGGTGTTGGGGGTCGGGAAATTTCGGGTTGAGTTTAAGAGACACTCTGCGGAGCTGCCCTTAGTTGTCCTCAAGGGGGGGAGTTGTAGCCTCCTAGGGACACAGTGGTTCCAGCCCTTAGGCCTGTTTATAGGGGGAGTACATGCAGTGGGGGTGGACCCAATACAAGCGGTGTGCGATGCGCACCCCGCCGTTTTTGAAAAAGGACTCGGAAAATTCAAGGGACCCCCTGTAGCCTTCGACCTAGATCCGGAGGTCCGCCCGATAAGACTCAAACCGCGCAGAGTGCCCTTCGCACTAAAGGACAAAATAGAGGCGGAACTGGACAAATTGGTGGGCCAGGGGATTCTTATTCCTGTTGATTCCGCGGAGTGGGAAACTCCAATTGTAACAGCTCTGAAGGCTAACGGGGAGGTGCGCATTTGCGCTGATTATAAGTGTACGATTAACAAGGCGATCCGCCCTAATGCTTATCCGGTGCCGGTGGTCAGCCACCTTTTGGCTAGGCTAAATGGGGGAAAGTGTTTCGCTAAGCTCGACCTGGCACAAGCCTATCAGCAGCTTCCCGTAACACCCGCCACGGCCGCGGCACAAACGATAGTCACACATAAAGGAGCGTTCCAAGTGTCGCGTTTACAGTTCGGCGTGAACTCGGCACCCGGCCTTTTTCAGTCGCTTGTGGAACGCCTCCTGAAGGGGCTGGAGGGGGTGTTACCTTATTTTGATGACGTATTAATAACAGGGGGGAGTGAGGCCGAACTGGCACGGAGATTGGACAAAGTACTAACTGTGTTCGAGAAAGCGGGGCTGAGACTGAGGAAGGACAAATGTGTTTTTTTCGAAACCGAGGTCGAGTTCTTAGGGTTCAGGATTACACCCGAGGGTATCAAGCCATCCAAATCCAAAGTAGTAGCCATCAAAAAGGCCCCTCGCCCCACATCCAAAACCGAGCTACAGTCATTCCTGGGGCTCCTCAATTTTTACCATACATTCCTTCCGCGGAAGGCGTCCGTGGCCGAACCGCTTCATCGGCTGCTTAAAAAAGAGGAGACTTGGGTGTGGGGTGACGAGCACGAGAGGGCGTTCAAAGAATTAAAACAACTCTTGACCTCTGACGCAATTCTAACGCATTTCGACCCCAAACGGCCGGTGGTCCTAGTCTGTGATGCGTCACCGGTGGGGGTGGGGGCAGTACTGTGCCACGTGTTGGATGACGGAAGGGAAGCCCCGGTTGCATTTTATTCAAGGTCCCTGTCCCAGGCAGAGCGAAATTACGCACAAACCGACAGGGAGGCATTGGCAATTGTAGCGGGGACCAAAAAGTTTCACGATTTTTTGTATGGCCGCCCGTTCAAAATCGTGACGGATCACAAGCCCCTGTTAGGGATTTTCACGGCAAGCAAGCCCACCCCGCAGATCCTATCACCGAGAATGCTGCGATGGGCCATTTTTCTCAACGCTTACCAACACGAGTTGGTGTACCGGCCCGGAAAAGAGATCAGCCATGCTGATGCACTTTCGAGATCCCCTTTGCCCTTGTCGGACGATCAGAAGGCTAGAGTAGGAAGAGACCGCCAGGTGTTACTAATTGAGGTTTTAGATGCACCCCCAATAGTACCAGCCGATATTGCGAGGGCGACAGGCAAGGACAGGACACTCGAGAAAGTCAGCTCATGGGTACAAAAGGGGTGGCCGGCATCGTCCCCAAGCACGGAATTCGACCCATTCTTTCGGAAAAAGCTAGAGTTGTCCCTAGAAAGGGGGTGCCTATTGTGGGGCCAACGGGTGGTGGTTCCTGCAGCCATGCGGCCGAGGGTGCTCAAACTGCTGCACGTCAGCCATCCGGGCATCGTTCGTTCGAAAGCGCTGGCCCGCAGTTACTTTTGGTGGCCACAGCTGGACGCGGACATTGAGCACATGGTCGGCACTTGTGGGGCTTGCCAGGGATCCCGACCAGAGGCGGCCCGCCTCCCGCATAGGGAATGGGACACAGCAAGGGGGCCGTGGTCCAGAGTACATGTAGATTTCGCTGGCCCATTCCGAGGAACCATGTTTCTCCTGGTGGTGGATGCGTTCTCCAAGTGGCTGGAGGTTATCCCAGTAAAGAGCACGTCCTCCGCCACAACAATTAGCCAGCTACGGAGGGTCTTTTCCACGTTCGGTTTACCCGACACTTTAGTCAGCGATAACGCGAGTTGCTTCACCTCCTCGGAGTTCGAGGCATTCATGGGAGCAAACGCCATTCGGCATGTCACATCCGCGCCGTTTCACCCGGCCACGAACGGCCAAGTGGAACGGTTGGTGCGTACAACAAAGGATGCGTTGCGGCGCATGGGCCCGGGGGACCTAAATCACCAAGTATGTCAGTTCTTGTTAGCGTATAGGGTGACCCCCTTAGCGTCGGGGTACTCGCCGGCAGAACTCTTGATGCGGCGAAAACTGACCACACTTCTGACCAGGCTGGACCCGACGAGAGTCGAGGACAAAGGGAAAAACATAGGATTGGCAGTCTCGAAAGGGTTCGCCGCCGGCGACCTTGTTTACTGCAGGAACTATGCAAGCGCAGGGCCAGCCTGGGTGCCGGGAACAGTAATTGAGCAGACGGGGCCAGTGTCATATCGGGTGGAAACGAGCACCGGCCTCCTCTGGAGGAGACACGCTGACCAACTGAGGCGCCGAGTGAGTGAAGGGCCGGTTAGTGGGGCGCAGCAACAGGATTCAGCGATAGGGTTCTCCCCCACCCGTTTAGCCCAAGGGGGAGACATTGAGGGACAGCAGTCCGAAACCGGGGGGGAAAGCGGTGGTCCCGACTCATATCCTTTTGATACCCCAGTTCTATCAGAGCCCGGGGGGAGGGAAAAGGAATGTGCGGCCGCCGCCGCGTCCCCCGAATGTAATTTTGATTTTGATTTTGGTTTTGCGAGCCGGGGGGGTTTTCAGGAGTGTTCCCCCACCCTTCCAAGCGAGAAGAGGGGTTTTTCGTTAGCCCCCAGTGCCCCCGGTTCTTCCCCGAGAAAGAGCACACCTCCCAACAACGCCGCGGAGCCGCGGCTAGTCACTAACAAGTCTCCCTCTCCAATTACAGGGCAGGAAACCAGGGGACAAAGAGAAGGTAGCAAACCCGGGGAAAGGCAGCCCGCATCGAGACCCCAGCGTGTTCGAAATAAGCCATCTTGGCTGAGGGACTTTGTCTCCTAAGGGGGGGGAGTGTGTTGAAGTGTGGACTCGAGACATTGTCTCGTCCTAGGGGGGAGGGATGTTGTGTTCTAATGGTTTTACCTTCCACATGGATCACAATGTATCTGAGCCAATGTAACCTTGCCTTAGCAACAATGTAACCTTCAGCTGTATCATGTAAACCCTGTAATAGGACGCGAGCTAATGACCACCAGCTGGCAGCAGCGAGCGTCCAAGCTCTCTTGGTCCGAACTCATCAAAGGCAACAGCGCGGGAAGCTTTCCCGCCACCACCTACACCTGGACAAGAAGGGCGTGACCCACAATGACGTCACGCAGACAGTAGCCAATGGGCTACCATGGCACCACGTTCAAATGTATTCCTACTGTATATAAAGAGCTATTGATCCGCCATTACCTCATGTTCCCTCTGTCCACGATGCAATAAACCTGAGTTAACCCAGCCCGAGGCTGTGTCCTGTGTCTTAGTTTCATACACTAAAGTATCGGTTTCTTCTTCTACATTTGTTTTGTATATGGATCACACAGTTGATTTGTTTGTATTATTGGAGCATTCTATACTTTATGTTGGACATGCATTAGGCATGACTAAGCCGGAGTGCACGGAACACTGTTTACCTTCCCACCAAAGTGGCACCTGTTTTTCTACTTGCAATCTCTTGCTTTCGAACTGCTAGGTTGGCAGAAGCTGGGACAGAGATGGGAGCTCACTCGATTGTGCAGAACTCAGGTTTCAAACTGCTGACCTTCCAGTTGTCAAGTTCAGCGTCTTAACCACTAAGCCACATGTTAGATCCGGCCCTTATAAGCACCAGTACAGGACAACAATGAACAAACAGCAACAGGCTTTATTTAACAGTCAATTAGAGAATTTATAAGGTGTACTGGATCCCAAGATGGCTATACATTCCAGCGGATTCAGTCCCGCTGGACTCGTACCCGGCAATGGGCAATAAATGAGCTACCCTAGAAGCATAGCACAGTGGAGGGACCCACGCTTAGCGCTACCCGGCTACCTGTATGGTGTAGGAAGTATAGATCCAGTCCTGCCCCACCATTGTTTACCCGTGGGGCTTATATAGTGTCTTCCCGGCGGTCGCTCCCAGAGACAAAATAGCGACCTGCCGGACAAGCATAACTAACCAATCATAACAGGGAATATGAGTAGTTAACCAATGAGAACAGGATCCAAAACTGTGACCAATCACAGAGCTTGGTTTTGACATAACACGCATGCTCTTTTGCAAGGGGTTTTCGCGCCACTTTAGGCTGCTAATTAGAATGGCGGGAAACTACCATTTCCTCTTGCAAGAGCGCTCCTTGCGCTCCTTGCAATTGTGCCTCAATACACAACACCAGCACAGCCCCTTTCTCCAGGACATAGACATGCTCTATTTATGGCCACAGGTGCCACCGTAAGGCACCCTAACAGGCTTTCCGACCCCTGGATGTAAGCACTGTGGAAGCAGGAGCATGAAAACCTAAAAGGAATAAATCCCACCATCTACTTCGTTTATTGCAAGAACGATTAGCCTAATGCGCGAGCCTCCTGCAAAGCGGCATTCTCTATGAATCCCTTTTTAATGAGCAGAAGGCATGTGGTTTCTCTCGCCCCACTAAGGAGGTAAGCATTTAAAGTCTGTTTCCCATTCTGCTAACTTAACAAAGAGAAGAGAATGAAGAGAGAAGAGGGGGAATGAAAGGAGAAAACTACCATGGTGTGAATAACAAGTATGGGTGTCTTTCCTGTTGCTTCTCCTCCAAAACTACATTCTTTTCATGCGTTCACTTATTTTAACCCATATGCTGGTCTTCAAAAAGTTTCAAAAATGGGCTTTTAGGGCAATGGAAAATTGGTAGTCTAAAAAATTCAATTACAGAGAACATAAGAACATCCTTGCTGGAAGAGGCCACAGGAGCCCATCCAATCCAGCCTTCTGTCTCACACAGTGGCTCACCATTGGCTTCAGGGGATTATTCCCAAGCAGATGCCTTCACCTCCTTAGGATTCCCTGGAAATGGCATTGAGAGATATCCTGCCTATCTCTCCAACCCAGAGGTTGTCCTTAGGCATGTTGGGGCAAAAAACCCCAATTACATTTATAAACTGATGGGGTCTGAACTCTCTGCGACAAACCAGGAAAGGGACCTTGGTGTCCTGGTGGACAACTCAATGAAGGTGTCAACCCAGTGTGCCTCAGCAGTGGAAAAAGCAAACTCAATGCTAGGGATCATTAGGAAGGGTATAGAAAATAAGTCAGCAAGTGTCATTTTGCCTCTTTATAAATCTATGGTGAGGCCCCATCTGGAATACTGTGTACAGTTCTGGTCGCCATACCTCCAGAAGGATATTATGGAGTTGGAGAAAGTGCAGAGGAGGGCAACCAGAATGATTAGGGGACTGGAACACCTTCCTTACCATCTGAGGCTGCAACGGTTGGGCCTCTTCACTCTTGAACAACGGCGTCTAAGAGGTGACCTGGTTGAAGTTTATAAAATCATGCACAGTGTGGACAAAGTAGAGAAGGAAAAACTGTTTTCCCTATCACACAACACTAGAACTAAGGGGCACTCCATGAAACTTTTGGGTACTAGTTCTCAAACAAATAAGAGAAAGTACTTTTTCACCCAGAGGACCACTGATCTGTGGAACTCCCTGCCAGAAGAAGTGGCGACAGCTGTCAGTCTTGACAGCTTTAAGAAAGGATTAGACAAGTTCATGGAGGACAAGGGTATCCATGGCTATAATTATGGATACCTAAAAGACAACCTCCGGGTTGGAGAGATAGGCAGGATATATCTCCATGCCATTTCCAGGGAATCCTAAGCAGGTGAAGGCATCTCCTTGGGAATAATACCCTGAAGGAAATGGTGAGCCACTGTGTGAGACAGAATGCTGGACTGGATAGGCTCCTGTGGCCTCTTCCAGCAGGGATGTTCTTATGTTCTCTGTAATTGAATTTTTTAGACTACCAATTTTCCATTGCCCTAAAAGCCCATGTTTGAAACTTTTTGAAGACCAGCATATGGGTTAAAATAAGTGAACGCATGAAAAGAATGTAGTTTTGGAGGAGAAGCAACAGGAAAGACACCCATACCTGTTATTCACACCTGTGGCCGGTTCCAGCAAGGCTGTTCTTATGTTCTTATGGGGTCGCAAAGGGTTGGATTCAACTGTGGGACTGAACAACAACAAATATATTCTCTAGCTTTCAGCTTTGGCTTCCCTACTGTTCTTCAAGGCTGCAATCCCTCTCCTGCAAACATCAATTTCTCTTCTACTCCCTCTGGCAGGCCTCTTCCATTTTCAAAATGAGGCCACACAAAAATAACAGAAAGATTTCTGCATCTCAGGGGGAACTCCATAAGTAGATAGAAGTATGCAGATTTGCAGATCAAAAGGGGGGGGGGATATTAACCCTTCCAAAGGTACTATAGAGAAGTTGGCAAGAAGGGAGAAGGTTATGAAAGATCCAGAAATTGGGGGAATTATTACATCGAGACTATGGTATCCATGCTGATTTGTCTCTATTAGTACCTGACTACCTTAATTATGATTCTATCAGACTCTCTTAATGTAGGTAGGAACCATTGCTTTAACATCTCAAAGGGTAATTGACTTATGTATTGATCTCAACCTCTGCAGAACATTTATGCCAACAAGTTCTTTGAAAGTTTATAACCAGGGCTTAACGTGCAAGAATCATTTTCTTCCTTTCAGTTTTTCATTCTGCCCAACCCAAGGAACTAGGAAAACAGAACTTGATGAGATGAAAGCCCAATTCTTTGATGTTTTTTGATGCCACAGACAAACAGTTGTATGTTTGGAAATAAAGAATTATGAGGAGAAGGATGAGAATGGCAGATCACTGCATCACACACACACAAATTATTGTCTGCTACTTGGTCTAATCCATGTTTCCTATACTAAAATCAAGTGTGCTGAATCCAAATCTGAAGTCCGATTCTGCTTAGGACGTTAAATTAGCCAATTTCACCCTCTTAAGTTAGGATCTTAAGTTAGCAAATCTCATCCTCTTGGTTAGGTTCTTGCGTTGATCGTGTGGGGTATATTTGCCACAAACGTAGCAAAAATTGTCTAGTTTCTTAACACACCTGCACCTACTCATCTTTAGCTCAAAACAGACTCACTACGGCCTAGCTGTACAGTAACATGTCATACAAAGTCCGCCTCATACAACATCAAATTCATACAACATCGCCTAATTCCTTGAAAAAAGTTGCCTCATACAAAGTCGCTGCGACTTTGTACGAGGCATTGGGGTTTCCCCCAGGTTGCATTGTGCCTGGGCAGTATAAAAGGCAGGACACATGCGTGAATTGCTCTTGTGGGTTTTGCATGAGGTGAAGAGTGTTTAGGAGAGGTTTTGAGTGCAATTTTGGATTTTTTTGAATTTTTTCATCAGAATTTTTAGAAGCATTCCTGGGATTTTTGCAGCAATCTTCAGGTCCTTCAGGGTTGTTTGACATGTTTTTATAATGTATTTAGCCTTTAGACAATGATTTCTTAAAGTTCTGTCAGTTTTCTGTCTGTTTCCTTGAAGTCTGTGCTGTTACAGTACAATGTATCTCTATGGAAACGACGTTGTACGAGGCATCGCAACAAGGATTTGGACGTTGTATGAGGCATCGCGGCTAGGATTTTGCATGCCTCATACAAAGCCCAAATCCGTATAAAGTCCAAACTTGTGGAACCAAGTTCGGACGTTGTATGAGGTATCACTGTACTATCCAATAAGATGGTTTTGCGCTAGAGACCAGCCCTTGGTCCATCTCACCTTATATACCTATTTCTGACGTCAGCTCACTGGCTTGCCCAGATGTTACCTGAAAAATGGCTATCCCTTTTTTGTGTTGTAGGTCTAAACAGCTATAGACCAGTGAACCTATGGGATGCCTAATTTAATTCAAAAAGTTCTTCCACTGGCAGGACCCCAAGAACCACAGAGGCTTGGATTTCAGGCAAAAAGAAGGATTTATTGAATATGCATTTATTCAACAGTGGCCTGCTGCTGGTCAGAGACAGTTCTCAACCTTGCCTGCTATAAAAATCTATATGTGGGCTTCCCTAACTACATTTTGAGAGAGAGAAAGCTAGAGAGCTGACGTCCCCATAGTGCGAAGTCTTCTCATACATTTCTACAGATACAGACTAATCCTATCACCTATCTACAGTTACAATAAAGTTTTTTCAAAGAAACAATAACCTTGCAGCAGGTGGTCTTTTCATAGATAAGTAAGTCAATTTTGGGGTTACAATAGAAAATATTTGTGCAAATATATGGTAATGAAAAAGTTTATGATTTCCAAGAAAGGATAGTGGGAGGAGGTTGGGGGATTAGGTAGAGGTGAAGGTAAAGTAGCAACCAATGGCAGAATTCATGTGTGGAGCTTATCACCAATGGGCATGCTCGGCTTGAAGAACCAATCAGGAACACTGCACATCCGAGGCGGGAGGTTCGACTGACTAGTCACTGTCAGCATCATTGGATCTTCACTTGATAAAGCACTCAAGCATTTCCCACCCGGTCAACTTCCAACACAATTGCATAGGTTCGCTGACCAAATTTCCGCTTCCAGAGCAGAACGCCTGACTACTCCCATGCAATTGAACTGCTAGTCAACCAAAGTTTCGCTTGCAGAGCAGAGACCTGTTCTACTCCCATTCAAGTGAATGGCATTTGCGGAGCTGAAAAATGTATAACAACTGAAAAATGGTTTTGAAAAATGGTTAAAAATAGATCTTTGCAGTTATTTATCTGCAAAGCGTTGTGAATGGGTGCGTGTTAGTGTAGTGCTTTGTGCATACATAACCCTAACATTTGCAGTGGAGGTGGGGCAACTGAAAAATAACGATTAAAAGTGTTTTTATTGAAAATAAAAGTATATTAAAATAATAAAAGGGACAATTTTCAGATATGGAGTAACGCAGACATGCCCAGCCACTGCTGGAACATGCATGCCACCAAGGGATGTGATTCAGCTGAGGCGGCAGCAGGCATAGTGGCAGCTGCAACTGTTATAATGTTCCCATGTAAAAAATACATTATCCAATTACCAACCATTTGAACAACTGTAGCACACCTTAAAATCCGTACGTGCTAGGCAAATTCTGAGTTCAGATTTGGAATCAGCACACTCAGTATCATGTAAATCACATGTGTTATTCCCAGGAGCAAAATCGTTGTTGTGCAGTGTTATTGGTAGAGAGGAAAGAAATAAACAGGCTTGCTAAAGTGCTTTTTATCTGCAGGTTTATAAACTTCTTCCATGAGATGTTTCATGAAGGAAAGGAAAGTCATGTTCTTCGGCTTCCTCATTCTCCATCTGTGTGCCTTACAAAATGTTCCAGATTGGAATAAGGTCTCCCTTGCTTGAAGGCCAGTTGTGTCTCACTCTAGGCCAGGGGGGTTGTGCCATACCTGTCAAGTATCCCGGATTGGCCGGGATTTCCTGTATTTCCGCACCAATTTTCTCCATTTCCCGCCTGGAGCTGCCGCTACCCCGTAATTTGGCAGTGGGGGGAAAGGAATTACTGTGCATCCCTTCTGTGCAGGTCCTTTCTACGCATGCATAGAACCCTTCTACGCATGCGTAGAACCCTTCTATGCTTGCATAGAAGGCTTCTGTGCAGAAGGGGATGTGTAAAAGCCTTCTACGCTTGCGTCAAAGCCTTCTACGCATGCATAGAAGTGAGCTGTGCGGAACGTTTCTGCGCAGGCCACTTCTACGCATGCGTAGAATGGACCTGCGCGGAAATGTTCTGCGCAGGTCCCGCAATCTCCGGAGCTGCGCTTGACAGGCATAGGTTGTGCTCAACTCCGTTTACAGCCAAAGAGTCACAGCTGTCTGCATCTGCAGACTTTTTGTGATCGTGTGGCAGCCCTGACTAGATGCAGGAACACACGGAACACTGTTACCTTTCCTGCCGAAGCAGTATCTGCTTATGTATTTGCAATTCCTTGCTTTCGAACTTTTCGGTTGGCAGAAGCTGGGACAGACGACAGGAGCTCACTCCATCATACAATATTCAGGTCTTGAACTGCTGATCTGTCAACGGTCCAGTTGTTATACTATACTATACTATACTATACTATACTATACTATACTATACTATACTATACTATACTATACTATACTATACTATACTATATCCAGTTGTTAATACTATTAAGCATTAACCATTAAAGCACCACGGCTCCCAGGTTGGAAGTAGACAGGTGTTTTCCCCCCAACATGCAGATGGGGGGAAATGGGCAGTTGGAAAAAAAAATTGTGCAATTGAAAACTGACAGGAAAAGGAGATAAAATTAAATAGACTATGAGGATCTGTTTAATGAGAACTTATGAGGCAGGTGGAGTTATATACAATAATTTATGTTAGTAGAATATTTAGTTTTTGCAATTAAACCGCCCAAGCCATATTAAAGCAAATATTTTTTCCTTTCCTGCAAAACTCCCTTTCCTTCAGCTTTATTTGTATGGAAAGCCTGCAGAGACCCTATGGAGTGTAGGGTAACAGGAACCAAAATCAACCATTAAGCCTTAAAAAAGTTTTGCTTTATTTTTGAAGGGGAGGGAGGGTTGGACAGAGAGCATTTGCACAGGTGGAAAATTGACTTTAAACCCCCCAAAGGGAGGTTAGGATGTGAAAACTCTTAGTCTTGAATTTCACTACTCCCTTCATATCTCACTTCCGCTTCCCCCAAATCCTTTGGTCGTATCAGTTTGCAAAGCCCTGCTTTCTCTTCTTACCGGGAAATCCATATGAAATTCCCAAACACATTTTCTGCAATGGGTATATATTATATGGATTTACACACATTCCCGAATGCTTGTACTGCCACGCACACTTTCACCACTGGCTAAAGTGTCCTTGCGCGTATTTTTCAATTGTACACGTGTTCAGGCATTCACATTTTTAAAATGCACAAGGCAATGCAAACGTACTCATTTCAAAGGGTTCGTCTAGGCATCAAGAACATCTGCTCTCTGCAATTGTCCCCCCCCCAGCACAGTATTATTTCTCAAGAGATTTATTTATTTATTAATTAGCTTTGTAGGCTGCCTTTCTTGCCTCGGCGGCCCAAGGTGGCTCACACCAGTTAAAAACATCCCATACATTAAAACCAGATGCTAAAACACTAAAATATTGAAGAAGTCCATAAAACACCCTGACCCTGAGTTAAAACCCCAACAAGGCTAGATGCATACCTGTCAAGTTTTGGGTTTGGAAATAAGGGAAATTTCCCGGCAAATAAGGGATACTTGACAGCTATGCTTATCCTGTGCTGCCCTCCAATGGTGGCAATAGAGCATTGCAGTCTAATTAATATGGGATGACAGTGGGAAAGAGGGTAAAATAAGGGGTTTTCCCATCCCGGCCAATACGGGATACTTGACAGCTGTGCTTATCCTGTGCTGCCCTCCAATGGTGGCAATAGGGCATTGCAGTCTAATTAATAAGGGATTGACGGCGGGAAAGAGGGTAAAATAAGAGGTTTTCCTGGCCAATACGGGATTCTTGACAGCTATGCTTATCCTGTGCTGCCCTCCAATGGTGGCAATAGGGCATTGCAGTCTAATTAATAAGGGATTGACGGCGGGAAAGAGAGTAAAATAAGAGGTTTTCCTGGCCAATACGGGATACTTGACAGCTATGCTTATCCTGTGCTGCCCTCCAATGGTGGCAATAGGGCATTGCAGTTTAATTAATAAGGGATGACGGTGGGAAAGAGGGTAAAATAAGGGGTTTTCCCAGCCAATAAGGGATACGTGACAGCTATGACTAGATGAGCCAGCCGGGCTGGGCTGTGATGCCAGGCGCACTTCATGCCTGTTGGCAGAACCATGTTTTTAGAGCCTTCCTAAAGGGGGGCAGCTCTGCTTGGAGGAGCAGTTCTAGTGGCAGGAGGTTCCATAGGGCTGGGGCAGACACTGAGAAGGGTCACCTCCTGGTCTCAGTGAGGTGTGTGTCCCTGGCTGATGGGACCACCAGAGAGCCCCTCCGGTCTGCCCTTGTAGGACAAGTCAAAATGCTTGGGGCAATGCGGCCTCTTAGGTATCCTGGCCCACTACCATGAAGGGCTTTAAAGGTCAAAACCAGCACCATGAATTGCACCCGGAAGCATACTGGCAACCAATGCAGCTCCTGTAGCAGGGGTGAGGCACGGGCATAACGTCTGCACCCCATCACCACCCAGGCAGCTGTGTTCTGCACCAGCTGTAGCTTCCAGATGGTCATCCAGGGCAGCCCCATGTAAAGTGCATTACAATAATCCAGTCTGGAGGTGACCAGAGCATGGGTGACCATGAGCAAGGAGCAGATGTAATTGGCGGATGACACGATGTTGCGCAAAAGCCCTCCTGGCCACGACTGCCACTTGCTCTTTGAGCAGTAGTCATGAGTCCAGGAGGACCCCCAAATAACGCGCTGGGTCTGTTTGGGGCAAAGAAGCCCCATCCAGTGCCAAAGATGGTAACTCCCGGGAAAACGCGGGGGGCCGAACCCACAGCCACTCAGTCTTGCCGGGATTCAGCTGAAGTAATCATAATTGCAAATGAAGCCCATGTTTACCTTTCAGGGACCAATCACAAAGCAGATTATGCAAGACTATCACCTGCTGTAATAAACAGCCATCTTTTGCTGGTTGAGATGTGACTTCTTTTAAAAGACACCCTAACTTTAGTTATGACTGAAGCCCAGACTGTTTTGTCCAGCAATCAATCTTTAGAGGCATAAAACGGATAATTCTGAGAATCTCAAAACTGTTCAGTTTATTTTCCATTCCTAGCTAAAGGCCACATACAAATTCTCTTGGTGGAAAGGATTTTTGCTGGAGAAACTCCGTTCAGGGCATGCCCGAATGAGGCTCCTTTCATGTCCCCAAGATCTTTTCTCACCAAAGTGGTACCTATTTATCTACGTATTTGTAATTATTTTGCTTTTGAACTGATGGGTTGGCAGGAGCTTGAGGACCGAGACAGGCGCTCAAACAATCATGCAGTACACGGGTCTCAAACTGCCAACTTGCCAGCCTTCCAGCTAACAAGGCAAGCTTAACCACTGAGCCACCATAGATGACAGCCAATATTCAGAATCATACCTGTCAACCTTCCCGGATTGGCCGGGATTTCCCATTTTTTAGTGCCGATTTTCGCCATTTCCCGCCTGTACCTACCAAAACCCCGAAATTTGGCAGCGGGAAGAAAGGCATTACTGCGCATCCCTTCTGCGCAGCTCGCTTCTACGCATGTGTAGAAGGCTTCTACGCATGCGTAGAACTCTTCTGCGCTTGCGTAGAACTCTTCTACGCATGCGTAGAACTCTTCTGCGCTTGCGTAGAACTCTTCTACGCATGCGTAGAACTCTTCTGCGCTTGCGTAGAACTCTTCTACGCATGCGTAGAACTCTTCTGCGCTTGCGTAGAACTCTTCTACGCTTGCGTAGAACCCTTCTACGCATGCGTAGAAGGCTTCTGTGCAGAAGGGAATCGTAGAAGCCTTCTACGCATGCGTAAAAGCCTTCTACGCATGCGTAGAAGTGAGCTGCGCAGAACCGTTCTGCGCAGGTCCCGGATTGTCCGGAGCCACGGTTGACAGGTATGTTCAGAATGGAAACTGATATTGCATCTGCAGACATTTCCATGGTCATGTGGCAGCCAGGACTAGACACGGAATGCTGTTACCTTCCTTGCCAAAACTGTACTTATTTATCTACTTGCAATTTCTTGCTTTCGAACTGCTGGGTTGGGATAGAGACGGGCGCTCACTCCGTCATGCAGCCCTCGGGTCTCGAACTGCTGACCTGCTGACCTTCGGGTCGTCAAGTTCAACATCATAACCGCTAAGTGACTGCAGTCTGACATGGACCGACCCAGGTTTGGGGAGCTGCTGATAAAACCTGATCAAGCTGGGCCTTTCGCGCACCGAAAACCTGTTCCCTTCGAGAGCAGGGGAGAAGCCCCAAATGCGCAGTTTCCTCCACCTACATGCCAAAGCTGGACGGCTTAGCCGCAGATCTGTCACCTCCGGGAGATGCAGGCCTTCTGTAGGGCAACCGGAGGGACACGGGATCCCTACAAAGGGGAAAACGCTCAACCAAGGGCAGGAAGTGTTAATAAAGTAATTCTCCAGCTGTTCCCCAAAGTATTTGCAAACCCTACTCCTGACCCTAAATGTGGCAAGCAGTAGAAAACTAAATCCCCCCCACCTCTCCTTCTCTGCCTTTCCGCAAGGTTGAAAATATTCAAGCGGGGTGGGGGTAGACATATGCTTTTCATTACCCAAATTCTTTGTATTGTTTCAGCTTGTGACTGCTGGCCGAAGCTGTATTGCCTTAAGCGGTTCCCATTTTGTTCTAAAATAATAATAATAATAATAATCATATAGAAGTTTCCTCCTTCCCCCATTCACCCAAGCCAAAGTTACTGCCAAGCAGAGACTCAAGTGTACTGTTATTTTATGGGGTACTTTCTGAGTTATTGGGTCCGCTTAGAACGAGCAAATATTCTTTTTTTCTTCTTCTCACCACCAGTATTGAAGAAAGATGCCTTTTTCTTTAAAGCCACCTTCTCAGGGTTTTCCATGGGAACAGAGTCCTGGAGGGAGTCCAGCCAGCAAAAGTTTTCAGTGGGGGGAATGTGCATGTGATATCACAGCAAAGCAACATAAAATTGGTGTGACATCATAAATAGAAGTAGCGGGTCATGTGCAACCCATTCCCCGGGATTTTAGGTCCCATAACTGAGACTATGAGGTCACCACCACCACCACCACCACCACCACTTCTTCCTCTTCCTCTTCCTCCTCCTCCTCCGCTTCTTCTTCCTCCTCCTCTTCTCCCTCTTCTTCATCATCACCATCATCATCATCATCTGAATATAGGTGATCATCATGGTGATCAGCCATGAAGACTGTCCTGAGAATATAATGCCATGGCCTTTCATCTGCCTTCCACATCGCAGCATGACATCCATACCACTGATCCAGTTCCGCAAGTCACTTTCTGGTCCTGAGCACTTTTGGACACACAAAGTCCTCATCATCATCCCCAGGCCAGGATGGATGAAGCTGCTGCCCTCCATCAAGATGGATTCAAGTGGGATTTAATCCACTTGGGGACCATCACCCTTCCCTGTGGACTTCGGCACCCATGCTGCTAGTCCTCAGGATTGCCAGGTTAGTTAACCGCCGCCTTCACTCAGTGTTGAATCGCTGTCAGTCGGGTCTACTCCAGGGGTTCCCAACCTTTTCAAGCCGGAGCCCTGCCTGCACAATAGAGTGGCCATTTTGTCCCAACAGCTTCAAAGGGGAACATTTTGTTTATTTAATGCCTTTAGAGGGTTGGGGGGGCACATGAAATGGTGTCGTGGGCCAGATCCGACCCATGGGCCTTAGATTGGGAACCCATGGTCTACTCTGTGAGGCCACAGAAGCATACTTTGGCAAGGTTTTGAAATCGGGATTTTCCTCCACTCCCAGCGCTTGAGCAATGAGAAGGCCTGTGAGCTACAAAGGTGATGCTCCATTCCCTGTCTTAGTTGGGGAGCATGAGTGGAGGTGGATTCCCAGGTCTCTATAAGCCAAAATTGGCTTGATGACACACAATTATTGTTCTTAAAATGGGCAGAACTGGAAACAATAAACATGCTTTAATCAATGGGGAAGAATGTGTGCATTAGCTGGAATGTATCAACATCTGCACTTATTTCCATACAATAATAATTAATAGCTGCATGCCATTAGCTCAGTCTGATTTATACTGATCCTTTGCAATGAAAAACAAACAAGTACTTAGAAGCAATTCATCATTCCCTTCTTCTGAGGTTATTCTGGGACTGCCCAGCTTGCCCAGGGCTACAAAGGCTGGCTTCTCTCCTGAGAGACACAGTGAGGAGTTGAACTCCCATCTTCTGGAAGCCAGATGCCCAGGGCGCTTAGACCTCCAATCACCAGTTGTATCCAACTCTAGGGTTCAGTACTCATCTCTGTTTATAGCCAAAGAGCCAGCGCTGTCTGCATCTACAAATGTTTCTGTGGTCATGTGGAAGGGATGATTAGATGCTGGAGCGCATGGAACACTGTAAGCTATACTGCCGAAGCCGTACCTACTTATCTACTTGCTTTTTTTTTGCTTTCCAACTGCTAGGTTGCCAGGAGCTGGGACATAGGATGGGCGCCCACTCCATCGCACAGCACTCAGTTCTCGAACTGCTGACTTGTTAGTTGTCATGCTTGGCTTCTTAACCACTAAACCATCGTGGCTCCATCATGACGGGTGGTCAGCAGCTCGAGACCTGGGTACTGCATGACAGTTTGAGTGCCCATCTCTGTCCCAGCTCCTGCCAACCTAGCAGTTCGAAAGCAAGAAACTGCAAGTAGATAAATAGGGACCACTTCGGTGGGAAGGTGAAGAGTGTTCTGTGCATTCCGGTGTCTAGTCATGCCTGCCACATGACCATGGAAACGTCTGCAGAAGCAGACAGTGCTGGCTCTTTGGCTTTGAAACAGAGATGAGCACTGCACCCTAGAGTCAGATACAAATGGCCTCCGAGCAAGGGAAGCCTTTACCTTTAACTGTTAGGTTGGCAAGAGCTGGGACAGAGACGAGCGCTAATTCCGTCAGGCAGCACCCGAGTCTCGAACTGCCAACTCGCCGGCCTTCCAACTAACAAGGCGAGCTTCTTAACCACTGCGCCAACCACAGCCCCAGTTTTCAATAACTTATTGAAAGTTATAAAGAAATTTGGAATATAGTTCTGAACGACAAATTGACACGTGAAATTAAGGTAAAATCGAGTTGTTAAGATGAATATGTTTAAGATATATTGGGAGTAACAGATAATACAGTTATTACTGTATTTTTAAGTATGGGATTTTACTTTTAATTTTTACTTGTAATTTGATTTCTATGTTATTTTTAATTATGCATCGATGTCTTTTTTCTTTGTGTATTACTTTTCCTTTTTTAAAAAAATAAAATAAAAATTAATTTAAAAAAAGATATATTGGGAGGATTTATAGAGTTTGTCCTACTGAAGGGGAAGCGTCGGATGTCATTTCATGAAACAGAGTCTTTTTGGAAAGAAATTGGACGCAGTAACTAAAGGAGATGAAGGAGACTAAATAGAACAGATATTCTCAAAGTCCCAAAAGGTGATAGTGATTCATATCATTTGCATTATAATGTATTATGTTTCTTTTGTGTGTGTGTGTCTACTGATTTGTGTTTCATGTTATGTGAAATAACATTGATTTTTTTTATTTTAAAAATGCAACAAAATAGAGAATGAAGGCAGAATTCCAACCAAAGTACATCTATTCAAGCAACGGTTGCATGGCGAGTCAACACCACGGATTCTATAGATATGCTTCAGTTGAATGTTCCTGGCTGAAGGTAGCAACGATAAACTTCTCCTTGAATGCCTCCCGTACGTTGATAACTCTGTCAGGGTCACTATACATCAGAAGTGACTTGGTGCCATACAATATTTGTAAACAAAGAATTCCCATGGGCATTAAAAAAAAATGTAAGTCACTTTGAGAAACCATTTTGGCAACGACGCGGCATGTGGATCCTAGTGATCCATTTTTATTCTAATGTGCCATACAATCCCTCTTAATTCAACCGAGCTTCAACACAATGCTTTATTTAGGCAAAGGGTAAAGGTCACCCTTTCTCAAAGTCCACTCGCATCTAACTCAGTGCTCATGCCCGTTTACAACCAAAGAGCCAGTGCTGTCTGCGTCGGCAGACGATTCCGTGGACATGTGGCAGGCATGAGTGCACAGAACGCTCTTTTCCTTCCCACCGAAGTGGTCCCCTATTTATCTACTTGCAATTTCATGCATTCTGTAGGAATCGGGGCCGCTAGGACGGCTGTTGGGTCCCGGAGGAGACTGATCAAGTAACGATACGAGGCAGTATGGAGCGAGATCAGATCAGTGGTTTATTGAGGAAAAAGCATCATCATATATAGATCAGAAGGCAATGCAGGAAAGAATCGTCATCTGACAGAAAATCACATCACCCATTTACTCGGGTTAATGGGAAATCTCTCTCGGGGAAGTTAATTAACTCGGGCAAACACTGACAGGGGAAAACCATTGTCCGAGGCTTACGCCAGAGTAAATATGGCTTCTATTTGCACCAAGGATTAGGCTGATCTGTGAGTCAGTAATTGCTTAATGGGTAACGGAGGTTAGCGATCTGCTCTCTCAGCAGAACCGCCGGTCAGGTCAGGTGTGGGTGAATAAACCCTTATGATTTATACTATTAATCCGCTCCCCCAATTTCCGTACTGGCAAGGGCCAGTGACCAGGAACCTTCTTCGCCGGTGTAACCTCTGCCAGAGGCTAATTATGCCAATTGGGCATGCGGAATCCGCACATTCGAACTGCTAGTTTGGCAGGAGCTGGGTCAGAGACAGAAGCTCATTCCACCATGCAGCACGCGGGTCTCGAACTGCTGATCTTCCAGTCATCAAGTTCAGCGTCTTAACCACTAAGCCACTGCAGTCACTTAACCATTTTTTTTTAAAAAATGGTGGTTTTCCAAATCTTCTTGGCAAGATTTAAATCTCATTTTTTGGGAGAAAGAGAAGCCACAAATCAATTAAAAGATAGTTTGTTCTTAATGTTCTGCTGTGGAACGCTTTCTGGCAGAATCTCCTGGGAACACATTCTGAGAGACAGCTCTAACTTGACTTCTCAGTTTTTCAGTGACTCCTGACTTGGTTGAAGAGTTGGGGAGAAAACCCGAGTGGGGGCAATAGGTATGTTGTGTGGATATACGAGTGACCACCTGAAGTACTACAGTGACAGGTAAGCAAACCTGATCTGGTTTGAGCATCTCCTGGCCTCTGTGCTTCACACATGAATCATGAAATAACACAAACAGACACACGGGGGGTGCGGGGTGGGGGTGGGGGGACCATCTAGTGTCTAGGAATGTAGTGAATAAATAAATCTCCCATCTTCTATGTCAAAATAGACAAAGGACAGCACCCCAAAGGTTTAGCTTTGTCATTTTCTGCATGGAGGCAGAATTTGGACCCCCCACAATCTCTTTCTATTCTGTGTAGTGTCTTCAAGTTGCAAACCTTAAAGACAGATATTCTCATTATTAATATGTCAGCATAAAAATAAGGTAAAAATGGGATGGATGGATGGATGGATAGATGGATGGAAGCGATGGATGGATGGATGGATGGAAGTGATAGGTGGATCGATGGATGGATGGATGGATGGGAGAGATGGATGGATGGATGGATGGATGGATGGATGGATGGGAGGAAGCGATAGGTGGATGGAAGGCATACCTGTCAACCTGCGGCTCTGGAAAAACGGGACCTGCGCAGATCGCTTGTGCACAGGTCGCTTTCCACGCATGCATGGAAGTGCTACGCCGCTTGCACAGCCCCTACGCAAGCGGCATAGTGCTTCCGCGCATGCGTGGAAGGGTTTCCCTTCCACGCATGCGCGGAAGTGCTACGCCGCTTGCGTAGGGGCTGCGCAAGTGGTGTAGCACTTCCACGCATGCATGGAAAGTTTTTTCTCCCGCTGGCAAATTACGGGGTTTTGGCAGCGCGGGGTGGGTTATGACGTCAATCGACGTAAAATTACGGGGTAATCCCGGCCAAATCAGGATGGTTGACAGGTATGATGGAAGGATGGATGGATGGATGGATGGGAGGAAGCGATGGATGGATGGATGGATGGATGGATGGATGGATGGATGGATGGATGGGAGGAAGCGATGGATGGATGGATGGATGGGAGGAAGCGATGGATGGATGGATGGATAGATTGATGGATGGATGGAAGCGATGGATGGATGGGAGGAAGCAATGGATGGATGGATGGATGGATGGATGGATGGATGGATGGATGGATGGGAGGGAGGGAGGGAGGGAGGGAGGAAGCGATGGATGGATGGATGGATGGATGGATGGATGGATGGATGGGAGGAAGTGATGGATGGATGGATGGATGGAGCAGCAGCCAGGAGAGAGAGCCCTAGACCTTTGTTGTTACCAGTTACGGGGTCACCTGTGGCTTCTGATAGACAAAGGAACAGTTCTTTCTAACCAAGAATAAACTGGCATTCATTGTTACAAGGTAATGGCCAGCAACCTAAATGGATTTCTAAGAGGTATTGAACAAATCAACATAAGGAGATAAATCCATTTGTGATAGCCAGTTCTCATAGCTATTAGAAGTGTGTGTAGATTTGTGTTTTTGGACTACAGCCTCCAGAATTCCTATCTGTCATCCAAACACATGAAGTTGCATAAACCTAAGGTACATATCTGGTATATACCTTATATATAGATGTATATATACGTGCAGTGTCAAATGTGATTTTCCCCTATGCATCAGCTGTTGGGGAAGCTGAATGGAGGCTGCTGTTCCTACCAGAGACTGCTTGTTGGATTCCCAGAGACATCTAGGCCAGGGGTTCTCAACCTTTTCAAGCCGTGGGCTAGGTCATGCTCCCTCAGACAGCTGAATGGGCCGGACTGGTGGTTCCCTTGCCATAAACACTGCCATAAAATGTGTCTGCTGCTGTTGTAAATGTATTTACGGCAGCCATAAATGCGGACATGGCTGTTTCCGCTGCTTCTGGCAGCAGTGGTGGGAGCGAGGGCAGTGGGTCACATGAAATGGTGCTGCAGGCTAAATCTGGCCCATGGGCCATAGGTTGAGGACCCCGATGATCTAGGTGGTCCCAGAGGACAATAGGATGCTGATGTGGCTAAACTTTTTTATGTTTTTGGTACCCGTTATTCAGAACCTACTAATTCCGTAGAAAAGTCCAGGGAATATATTATATATCGGGAATGCTCCCTACCACTACCGTCCCACCCACCGCTCTCCAGTAAACCGTTTCCTTTCATTATCCAGACTGAGAGGTTTCAATACAACTAAGCGACGTGGTTGAGCAAGTGTCTCTCTTATGCACCTCCCAAGTAAAAGGAGCCTGTTTTGACCTGCACATGTGCAGTCCTGAAACTCCGCTGCTCCTTTGCAATGAACAGCAAAGAAAACTCCTCTTTGCAAATAGAAAGCCTTCCAAAAAATTCACATCAACCCCTCCAGCCTTTTCTCATTCTCTCTCTCTCTCTCCCGGGGTGTTATATGCACTTGTGATTCCACATGAGATTCCCCCTTCCATTCACCCAGCTGCCCATTCACTTGCCTGTCACTCAACTGGAAGGATATTTCACAGGCTCTACAGAAGACAATGGAGCATTTCATGGAGGGAGGGGTACGTAATCGGACCCACCACCTCGATACCCTAGCAGCTGTCGGACATCGGAAAAGCCCCTTCCCCTGGCCCACAAACTCTTTCTTGTCCCACAGGGCTCAGATTTAAAGGGTCACAAAAAGATGGTTTTGCATCACACTCTCTCTCTCCCCCCAACCTTGGGTAACAGATTGGTTGATACACGTCGACCGGGTTAGGAAGAGATCGGTGGGAGAAGTGAATAAGTAGATTGACACACGGCATTTGTTCCAGGGACCATCTTAGTACCCCAATACAGTATTAAATACAAGTCAACACGCATTGGGCTATTCCAAAGCCACAAACATTGACGCAGAATGGCGTCTTAGTGTAACCAGAGCAGACCCACTGAATCAGTGGGCATTTGGTGCATTAAACTCAGTGGTGAGCATCAGCAGGTTTGCCCCAGTTCACTAGAACCAGTAGCAAAAATTCTGGCTGGCCCCTACTTACAAATAAATAAATAGATAAAAATCCCTTCCGCAGGCTTTTGCTTAAAACGTTTTTTATGTAACTCGAAGCAAACCCATAGGAAAAATATTGTTTTTACGTAACTTTTAAATGTAAATCGAAGCAAACCCATAGGAAAAATGAATTCTTTAATGTAACTCGAAGCAAACCCATAGGGAAAATGAATTCTTTAATGTAAATTGAAGGAAACCCATAGGAAAAATGAATTTTTTATGTAACTCGAAGCAAACCCATAGGAAAAATATTGTTTTTACGTAACTTTTAAATGTAAATCGAAGCAAACCCATAGGAAAAATGAATTCTTTAATGTAACTCGAAGCAAACCCATAGGGAAAATGAATTCTTTAATGTAAATTGAAGGAAACCCATAGGAAAAATGATTTTTTTATGTAACTCGAAGCAAACCCATAGGAAAAATATTGTTTTTACGTAACTTTTAAATGTAAATCGAAGCAAACCCATAGGAAAAATGAATTCTTTAATGTAAATTGAAGGAAAAATGAATTTTTTAATGTAAATCGAAGCAAACCCATAGGAAAAATGAATTTTTTATGTAACTCGAAGCAAACCCATAGGAAATTGTGTAAACCAGGACATGGTTTTAGCACAAAATCATTACGTAACTCGAATGTTATGTAATTCGAGGCATTTGTGAGTCGGAGTTTTAGTAAAGGTTTCCCTTGCTCGAAAGCCGACTCTAGGGTTCAGTGCTCATCTCTGTTTCAAAGCCGAAGAGCCAGCGCTGTCTGCTTCTGCAGATGCTTCTGCGGTCATGTGGCAGGCATGACTAGACACCTGAGCACACAGAACGCTGTTACCTTCCCACTGAAGTGGTCCCTATTTAGCTACTTGCAATTTCTTGCTTTTGAACTGCTAGGTTGGCAGGAGCTGGGACAAAGACGGGCGCTCATTCCGTCCTGCAGTACTCTGGAATCGAGCTGCTGGTCTTCCGCCTCCCAGTCAGCGTCTTAGCCACTTGAGCCACCTAATTCAGGTGCAAGGCAGGGCTTTCCCCCTGGTCATGCCCACCATACCCCACCCACAGAGTAGGTAGTAAAAAAACAAAAAACACCACCACTTTTCCAAAAGTTCAATTCTTCTTCTTTCGTGTCCTGATCAAGTCCTGGACTGCCAAAATGAAGCTACTTTCTTGGCTTTGTCATTGACCAAATTTAAGTCTTCAATGGTGCATGTTTTTGACAGTATCAGCCAGATTCTGTCTCTCTCCACATTCGCACAGTGTGTTTTTGTCTAACAACACCCACCACCACCACCACCACCACTTGAGCATGATGGTCTTACAATTAGAGACTTCAACTCTCATCCTATTCAGTGTGCTCCAAGTAGCATAGGGGAGGTTGAGTTCCTCAACTATATCCCCCTTTAATGTTGTTTGTTTGTTATTTATTATTTATTTATTTTTCTGATTTATATTGCCGCCCGACTCCGAAGACTCTGGGCATATCACAGGAAATAAAACCAATCACATTCCTTGTTAGCTGTTCCTTGTCCAGTGAGCGCCTTCCTCCATCTTCTAACTTGAGACCCTGAAGGAATTACACATGTTCCCAATAATTCAGGTACTGTATTTAGTCTGTTTCAAAACCACATCTGCTTTGGGTTGTCTTTGTGGCCTCCTGCCTCAATGACTTGTGGAACCTATGTGGTTTGTATTGTTGCACAGGGGGGGGGGGATGGAAGAGAAACCACCACAGAAACCTGGCTCTTGCTTGAATCCAATTACAATCATCCCATAATCCAGTTGAAATAGGAATCAGGTCCTATTTATCCCAATAGCTCAGTGGACATTTTAAGGTGGAGGAATGGATCCTTTCATCTGTTAGGGTAGGGACAAGAGAGATTATGCCTTATACTTTTTCACACAGAGGATCACTGGTCTATGCAACTCCCTACCAGAAGAAGTGGTGACAGCTGTCAGTCTTGACAGCTTTAAGACAAGTTCATGGAGGACAAGGGGATCCATGGCTATAATGATGGATACCTAAGGACAACCTCCAGGTTGGAGAGATAGGCAGGATATCTCTCAATAAATGCCATTTCCAGGGAATCCTAAGCAGGTGAAGGCATCTACTTGGGAATAATCCCCTGAAGCCAATGGTGAGCCACTGTGTGAGACACAATGCTGGACTGGATGGGCACCTGTGGCCTCTTCCAGCAAGGCTGTTCTTATGTTCTTATGATGGGAAACCGCTGGGGAGATTATGGATGCAGCCAGTAGTACTATGGCCACTATTAATATAGCACAACATAGATAAGATAGGTAGATTTCATGCTCTTTCTGATATAGAGTGACTAAGCAGCTCCTCTGTGCAGATGGAGCCCCCCAAAAAGATTTTGGGGCACATAGAAAAGCGCACACCAGAGGATTAGTGGCTCTAACCACAGCACCACTGTGATTCCTCTTAGCCACTGAGAGCAGACAGTAGCAGGCTGTTAAGTGAAGAAACAGCATCCAAATGAATCCGTACAGACTACGCTTGCTGGTGGTACCATTGTATTTCCTGGAAAGATTGCTGACCAGGGACAAAATGTGCTCTGTCTGGCCAGAGCTGTTAAAAACACTTGGCAGTAGAAGTGATAATCGATGATAAAAAATGCAGCAACAGGCTAGACCAGGGATGGCGAACCTTTTAGAGACCGAGTGTCCAAACTCAATAGGCTGCCATCTGCACCACATAGGGGCGGGGTGAAATCTGTGCTGGGGGGAGGGAGGAAGCACTCCTATTGGCCTGCGGGGCAGAGGGGCGGAGGAAACACTGTGCTGGGACAACAGTGCGTGCGCCCACAGAGAGGGCTCCAAGTGCCCTCTCTGGCCCATGTGCCATAGGTTTGCCACCACTTGGTTAGACAATTTTGCCTTATACAGATAAAGGTCAAGATCTCCTTTGATTAAAAGCCAGTCATATCCAACGGTTGGGGGTGATGCTCATCTCCGTGGTCATGTGGCAGGGAGGACTAGATGCCAGAGAGCACTGCTACCTTTGCCACCAAAGTGGTACCTGTTTATCTACTTGCAAATTCTTGATTTCGAACTGCTAGGTTGACAGGAGCTGGGACAGATGATGGGCGCTCGCTCTGTTGTGCAGAACTCAGGCCTCCAACTGCCGACCTTCCAATCGTTATGCTCAGCGTCTTAACCACTAAGCCTCCGCAGCCCCTCTTTAAGTGCTACCAATAACAACATTTACATCACCATGGGGCCGTCCTCTTTAATCCTCAAAATAACTCAGCAAGACAGGTCGGCTGAATGACAATGAAGGCATCCAAAGTTAATTTTCCAGGGTGTTTCTAAGGTTTTGTTTCCTGCTTGGCCCTATTTTCAACTCCCCCAAGGCCAAAAGTCGGATATACGAATGGCGGGCAGGCCTCGCCTGTCTCTTTGTCTCCATTTGAACTCAGCTCCTTCGGGACTGATGTGGAGAGATGCCGGTCACAGGGTTATTTGGGATTTTGAAGGAAAAAACAGAGAGAATTATGTCTTTCCTCCCCAAAGGACAAGCAGCCAGAGAAACTGCACAGCTGAGAGTGGCTCCCCTTTTTGTCAGACGAGCTGCCTTGTCTGATTAAGTTGTTGTTCTCCATCAGGATAATTGGGACTGTCTGCTGACACAATGCTTCTGCCCGCCAGATGTTGGTTGGTTTTTTTAAAAAAATGATATATCTGTATCTCGGAAAGCCTAAGTGGTGGGACTATTTTTAAATACTAAACAGGAGGAAGACATTCTCTCTTTCGTCCATTGCCTTGAAGCTTTACGAGGCTCGGTGAAAGCAGCAAGTGGAGGTTCTTGGCGATTTCTCATTTTTTTAAACAAATGATTTCAAAGAAGATCTTAAGTTTCGTTTGCAGAAAGCAGTAATGAGGAAACAATGGCCCACAGTCTGAAGTTGGGGAGTTAGCAGTGCAAATATCCAGAATTCCTTCTTCCAAATCACGTTGGTTGGTTGGTTGGTTGGTTGGTTGGTTGGTTGGTTGGTTGGTTGGGTGGTTGGTTGGTTGGTTGGTTGGTTGGGTGGGTGGTTGGGTGGTTGGTTGGTTGGTTGGTTGGTTGGTTGGGTGGTTGGTTGGTTGGTTGGTTGGTTGGTTGGGTGGTTGGTTGGTTGGTTGGGTGGTTCATTCATTGACTGGTCGGTCAGTTGGTCAGTCCTCCTTCCTTCCTTCCTTCCTTCCTTCCTGCCTTCGCTAGGAAGAAACATGATAAAAGTCACAGTGCTATCTCTGGAAGCTGTGTTGTAGTTCCATGCCATCATGTTGCATCATGGGCGTTTTCACCATTTACCATATCATGAAATAACATGTATATGTGGTTCTCCAAATATTAAAAATATCTCTCATATTTTATTCGATTGCCAGTTATACACTGATATTAGATTTAAATACCTTGCATCCCAATTGGGAAAAACAACTTTTTGGGACTCTAATCACACACTGTCCTATCTCCTCCTGGGTTCTAACATGCACATTGTATGTAGAACTGCCAAGTTTATAATTTAGGCATCAGCTAAAATAATCCAATATATTAATCAAATTGGAGTATCCTGCAAGGGAGATTCACTTATCTGACTATGGGTATACATGTATTATTTGTATTAAGCCACCTTCTCCAGTTTACATTCCTTTTAAAAGTAGCTCAGGTATATACATATTGTATTTTTATTGTGTTTTATTGCACTCCATTGTATTGCACAGATTTTAATTCTTCTGTTATGTTATTGATAAGGTTGTAAGACTAATCAATTAATAAACACTCTCTAACTCTGAAATATTTGTGAGCCGCCCAGAGATGCCATAGCGAGTGGGCAGTAATACAATACAAATATAAATAAATAAATAACTAAAAATGTTGTACTTGGGAACATGAAAGGAGCCTCGTTCAGGCATCACCTAAAAATCCTTTCAATGCAGAGTAATCTCTTATATGAAATTATTATTATTATGTTGCCACTAGTTTATGATGACCCTACGAAAACTGAAGCTGAAGCACTTTGGCCACCAAATGAAGAGAAGAGAGGACTCACTTGAGAAAGCCTTGATGCTAGGAAAGAGCAAGAACAAGAACCACCATCACCACAACAAGGGATAACCATCCCAACTGTGACCCCATGCGTTTCCATGGTTGAGTGGCGATTTGGACCCATGTTTCTTGAGACTCAGCCCCCAACACACAACCCAACACACTGTCTCAGTCCATCACACTGGCTCTCACTGTCGAGGCTAAGGTAAAGGTTTCCCTTGCTCGAAAGCCAGTCGTATCCGACTCTAGGGTGCAGTGCTCATCTCTGTTTCTAAGCCGAAGAGCCAGCGCTGTCTGCTTCTGCAGACGTTTCCGTGGTCATGTGGCAGGCATGACTAGACACCGGAGCGCACGGAACGCTGTTACCTTCCCACCGAAGTGGTCCCTATTTATCTACTTGCAATTTCTTGCTTTCGAACTGCTAGGTTGGCAGGAGCTGGGATGAAGACGGGAGCTCATTTCCGTCCTGCAGTACTCGGGAATCGAACTGCTGACCTTCCGCTTCCTAGTCAGCGTCTTAGCGACTTGAGCCACGAAATCAACCTTTGTGCAAAACACAATGCCTGGTAATGTTACTTCTTGCCGTTCTTAGTAGCCACCAGTTTCTTTTGCTTTTGAAGGCATGCCCAATTTTTTTAATGTCCAAATTTTATGCCTTTCATTTTTTTTTCCAAATGGATTTAAAAAAAAAATACAAACAGAACTAAAGCAACAAGAATAATAAGAAATACATAACAAGGAAACCAAAGTAATGTTAGCAAGAGAGAGAAGGAGAGAGAGATTTACTAATAATTAAAGGCATCTGTGCATTTTTTAAAAACTTCATTCCGCTCTCTCTCGTCTCGCAAACTGCTGATCATTCCATGTTTTCCTTTTTTTAAAGAAAATACACACACACACTGCTGGTCAGGACATGTTTTGACCGCCTGCCATACATTCCTGTCTGTTTCTGCATTCAGTGACTTCATACATTTTTGGAACCCCCTAAGAAGCAGGAGAGACTGTATGAGGAGGGAAAAGGTTTCGGGACCTACTTTTCTTCTTCTTGCCCCACCCTGTGCTGGAATGTAGGCCCCGAAGTCTTCTCCCCAAATGGAGTTTGGTCTTAAGACTGGGAGAAGTTCTCCGTTCTTGACATAAGCCCATATAAGTGAGAGATCGGCTGGAGCCATACATGGACCCAATTGGTGGCCATTAAAACATTTATTTAGCCTCAAAAGAGAGGAAGAGTTGAGGTTTTTTAGGCTTCTTAGTTCTTTTTTCATGGTTTCTAAGCGTAAAGACCCAGGCTTGCAAACCATAAACTTGGAAGTGTCCCTCAACCCATACCTGTCGAGTATCCCATTTTGGCCAGGATTTCCCGTAATTCACTGCTCCGTCACACTCCTTCCCGCCGTCATCCCGTATTTGAACAGCCAGAAAAGGGGTTACTGCGCATGCACGCCACTGCCTCTGATGGGCACGCATGCGCAGTAACGTCTTTCCTGGCCGAAGGGGTTACTGTGCATGCGCTCAGGGGTTACTGTACATCTGACGTCAGATGCATGCGCCAATGCCAGCACCAACGCCAGTGCATGGAAACTTTCCCGTATTTGGACACGGGCAACTTGACATGTATGCTCAACCACTTCTCCTTTCTGAAATATTTTAACTGGGCCGTCCCAACTACAAGAAGCCAGATATAGGCTGAATATCAGGAAAAACATCTTAACAGTTAGAGTACTGCAGTGATGGTGAAACTTGGCACTCCAGCTGTCCTTGAACTTCAATTCCCAGAAGGAAGCCCTGATCAGCAGTAGTGCTAACGTGGGCTGCTGGTAATTGAAGTCCAATAACAACTGGAGTGCCAAGGTTCGCCATCACTGGAGAAGCATGACAGTGGAGCCAACTGCCTTGAGAGGTGGGTGAGCGCTCCAACGCTGGAAGCATTCAAGATAGAATTAGACCACCACATCTATCAGATCTGCTTTGATTCAGATTCCTGCACTGAGCAGGCAGTTGGACCCGATGGCCTACAGTGATGGCGAACCTTGGCACTCCAGAGGTTCTTGAACTTCAATTCCCAAACAGCCCTGATCAGAAGGAGTGCTGACTTGGGCTTCTGGAAATTGAAGTCCAAGAACAACCGGAGTGCCAAGGTTCATCATCACTAGCCTAAAAGTTCCTTTCCAACTCAGTGATTCTATGATTCTATACTGTATCTTTGTTCATGCAATGGTAGATGATGATGATGATGGAACAAAGCACACACAAAAATAAAGCATATCAGGAACAAACTTCTGACTTGATCCAGGAAAGCTTACACAAATACAGGAGTTAGTCTTTAAGGTGCCACAACTTTTTTTTGTTGTTGACAAAAATAATGATCCGCCCACATGTGTTTGGAAGTAGAGAAAACAGGCAGATCGATAGCTGCATACACATTCCTCTTGCACATGCCTGTCAATCTTCCCGGATTGACCGGGATTTCACGGTTTTTGGCGCCGATTTGCGCCATTTCCTACCCCGCCCTGCCGAAACCCTGGAATTTGGCAGTGGGGGAAAGGAGGTACTGCACAGCCCTTCTGCGTAGGTCAGCTTCTACACATGCGTAGAAGGCTACGCCGCTTGCGTAGAAGGCTATGCATGCATAGAAGGGGGCTACGCAAGCATAAAACCCTTCTATGCATGCGTAGAAGCCGACCTGTGCAGAACCATTCTGCGCAGGTCCCGGATTGGCTGGAGCCGCAGTTGATAGGTATACTCTTGCATCTTTTATAGATCTTCATACGGATGGGTACTCTTGGGCGCTTCCTTCCCTCTTTGACCTCAACTGAGGTTTTTGGTTTTTTTTTTTTTTGTTCTACCACCTTCTGGTTAGAGAGGAGCAGGCTCATGTGCTTTTTCCATCATGGCTGAGCAGATGTGCATGTATAAAAGGCCAACTTTATGAGCCTCTGTAACTAAGCGTAGTACTCCTTCTCTCCCACTATCCTGAAATGGATTTCCTGAAGCAATAAATCTAAGTCTTCTTACCAGGGGAAAGGTAACCATTTTGGCCTTCTGAGGAAAGACACTTCCAATATTCCTTTCCTGGCTCCCCCCCCCCCTTCTATGTAGGGTATGTTTCTGGATTTAAAACAAAAAGACCCATACGGTCCTATTTACAACCTTCACTTTCTGTGGCAGATGTGTTTACAGGGAAAGACAGGTATGAAAAGGATGGAGAGCAGAATTTGAAGAGGAGAAATACGGCCTCAAGCTCGGTGGAGAAAAGGGAGGGCGTAAAAGTAGCAAATAAAATAAAATTGGGATGAATCTAGAGCTGCTTTCCCACCCAACCTCTCCCCACACAATACTGTACAGAATTGTAGTCCCCAAACCTGAACCATTCAACAGACTGAGTACAGCTGCCAGATTTTCTATTTACAACTATTCTTCCTTGCAGGGGAAGTTATTGAGTGTTGGATTATCCTATCAAGGGGTTCTATCTTCTTATCACACTTTTTACCTATTTTATAAATGCCATTTTGAAGCCTGCAGATGCCAGGAACAGCCTATAAGGTGAACATGCAGCCTATAAGGTGAACATGCAGCCGTGAAAGGCTGCTTCAAGGGTAATAATAATAAAAAAAACAATAATAATGTTTTTATTTATATCCCGCTTCCCTCAATCCAATGGACGACTCGAAGCGGCTTACAAATTTTTTTAAAGATACAATGTTAAGATACATAATTTAAAAAGAATACAGTATTACAACAATATACAATATTACAACAATATACAGAAATACAGTATAGCAAAATAAGTACTCAGCCCCAGACAAGTCCACAAGGGTGATTGACGGCCACCGAGGGGTCGGAACCCAAGGCTTAATGACGTTACCAAAACTGAACGGGCCCAGGTATCATTCTAGGCAGCATCAGTTGCGGTGAGGACAAAGCGGCACGGCAATTCTGTGATGCCCAGGTGTTGCCTCCTTCCCCGCGTGGCCAATGCCGGGCCGGGAAAGGGTCTCGGGAGCAGTGGAAGCAATGCGGCTTTGAGGCCAGCACCTTGGGAGTCCCAGGAGTTGCCTCCTTCCCCGCGGCCAATGCTGGGCCGGCGAAGGATCTCGGGAGACTCCTTTTAAACTCCCCGCCGGTGGAGGGGGCGGGAAGGTGTGGCTGCGGCAGTATCATCGAACCTCTTCGAACCTCTCGTGGCCTGTATTTATGTAAGCTGGATACATCCAGTATCCTGTGAAAGGGCTAACAAGCCCCATCAGTATATTGGATGTTTGAATGAAACACTTTCCTTGCTCCTCTGCAGATGTAAAGGGAATGTGTAATTATTACAAACACATACCATCATTGCAGTACTGCATTGGTTAGCAGGGGGAAAATCATTTTGTCCCGTTTCCATTTTATAGTAAAAAGGTAAAGGTTTCCCATGCTCGAAAGCCAGTCGTATCCGACTCTAGGGTTCAGTGCTCATCTCTGTTGGAGACATTTTTAACTGTTCGAATCAATGCACCATTATGATGGTCAGCTAGGTGGGGTTTGTTTTGGTTGGGTAATTTAATTAAGTAAATTAAAAAACATATACAGTACTGTACATGCAAACAATTTTTGCAACCAAAACGTCTAGGTAGATACGGATCCCATTTGACACACATTACGGTCTTCTGACCAGAAAGCCTGATGTAGAAGTTGCAGGTCAAATCCATACACTTGAACAGCAGCCATAGGGTGATAGAAGGATACCAACTGTACTTTCCACCAATTGCCTGGAGGGAAGTTGCTCTTGAGAACATTTAGCAGGAAACGACAAACTGGGATGGCTGCTATTTTGAGATCAAGGACAGGGTTGTGTTAGACAGATTTTGTTTGTTCCGCACTTCATACTCTTGTGTAAACGTTTTATCATTTTTATGACACCGAGGGCAGCAAATATGTCGATTGTCAGCCAGACGACGATCATCCAGTCTAAACAGCTGTTGCGCACAAGAACAACCAATGGAGCAATGAGTGTGCTACCGTTCAGCCTTTTAGCGTCGCACAAACCGAAGGCGGAAAAGTCATTAAAGTCCATGTGCAAACAGAAATGGGCTTCAAATGTGCTCTGCATCCAGCCTCACGGGTGGGTGGGGGGAGTTAATCATGGAATAACTGAGCTGGAAGGGGCCTTTTTGGCCATTGAGTCCAACCTCTTGCTCAATGCAGGAGTCCAAATCAAAGCAGATTGGACAGATGGTGGACCAATTCTCTCTGGAATGCTTCCAGTGTTGGAGCGCTCTAGAGGAAGTTGGTTCCACTGTCCTACTGCTCAAACCATTAAGAAGTTTTTCTTCCAATCTTCTTCTTTGTCTTCTTGTTCTGCCATATCCGAATCTGAAAATCGGCGATCCTCATGGGGATCAGCCATGAAGACTGTCCTGAGGATATAATTTTAGTGTCTTGCACGGAAGACAAAGAAGGAGCCGCAGTGGGGGCTAAAACACAGGTTTATTTCATGATGGTCAGGATGAACATGTGGTAATGGCGGAGGTACAGCTCATTTTATACTGCAGTAATACATTTGAATATTGTTGCACGGTAGCTTATTGGCTGCTACCGGCGTGACGTCATTCTGAGTCACGCCCATCTTCTCCAGGTGATCCTAGCACGGGAAAGGTTCCCGCGGCTGCCGGTGATTTGGGGAATGTGAACCATGTGAGCTGAACGCTCGCAGCTGCCCTCTATGGGCAGCTTACTCGCGTTCCTTAAACAGCTGGGTTACATTGTAATCATTGTCAGGTTACATTCATACATTCTTAAAGTAATGCTGTTACATACACAACACTCCTCCCCCCTAGGATGGGACAAAGTCCCTCAACCATTGTGGCTTCCCGCACGTGCACTTGGGGCGTGCGGCTGCTTGGTTTAGCTCAGGGGAACTAGGGGCTCCGAATTCCGCAGAGTCTCATCCTGCAATGGAAAGGGGGGACTCATTAGTCATTCGGGGGGGGGGGGGCTCTGCGACAACCTTGCATTGGGAGAAGGGAACGGGACATACAGCTGAGATGTGAACCCCTGCCTGTTGCCCGTGGTGCCCGGGGACCCCCCCAGCACGAACCTTGGAACCGACGAGGAGACCCTTGTTGTTTCGCCTCGGTCCCTTGCGCCTGCAACCGGCGTACTCGCGCCACCCCCTGCTGCCTGACCCGGAGTTCTAGGGGATGGGGAGCGTGAACTTCCCCCTGCTGCCTGGCTCGGGGGGCTTGGTGATATGGTATACTCTAAAACAAAAGGGCTGGGGGGACTGGAGGTGCCAGGGGCTGAACAGAAACCCCTCTTCTCGCTCGGATGGGTGGGGGACCACTCCGCAACACCCCCCTGGTACGGTAACATAAAGTCAAACTCATTCCACTCTTTCAAAGTATCGTCCTCCTCGGCTGAGAATCCAGGCTATGCATTTGTACCCGAGGACGCCGCCGTGACTCCCCCTTGGGTTACGCGGGTGGGGGAGGACCCTAACGCTGATTCCCTTTCACTAGTGACTCGCCTTCTGAGTTGGTCAGCGTGCCTTCTCCAGAGTAGACCTGTGCTAGTCTCGACCCTATAGGATACTGGCCCAGTTTGTTCAATGATCGTCCCTGGAACCCACGTTGGTCCCGAGGCCGCATAGTTTCTGCAGTGAACCGGGTCCCCTACTGAAAAGCTTTTGGAACTCTCTACCACTATATTTCTCCCTTCATCCTCCACCCTGGTTGGATCCAACCGATCAAAAAGGGTTACCGGCCGCCTCCTCATGAGGAGCTGGCGAAAGTCCTGACGCTAGAGGAGTTGCCCTATAACAGATGAGGAACTGGCACAGTTGGAGATTCAACTCACCGGGACCCATGCGCCGCAGTGCGTCTTTCGTAGTGCGCACCTGGCGCTCTACCTGACCGTTTGTGGTGGGGTGAAACGGAGCAGCGGTAATGTGCCTGATGGCATTCCTCTCGATAAACGCCTTGAATTCCGCAGAAGTGAAGGTACTGGCGTTATCGCTAACAAGGATGTCCGGCAGGCCGAAGCAACTGAACACCCTGCGCAAGTGTTTAATGGTTGCGGCAGATGAGGTGCTAGTCATGGGGATTACCTCCAGCCATTTGGCATATGAGTCGACTATCAGCAGGAACATGGACCCGCGGAAGGGGCCAGCGAAGTCGACGTGTATTCAGGACCATGGCCCGCGGGCTGTGTCCCATTCCCTATGGGGTAGCCGGGACTCCTCGGGCCGAGAGCTCTGACAGCTCTCACACATGCCCACTAAGTGTTCTATATCCGCGTCTATTTGGGGCCACCAGAAGTAACTCCTGGCCAGTGCCTTGGAGCGCACTATTCCCGGGTGGCTGGTATGCAGTAGCCTCAGCACCTTCGCCCACAACTTTTCTGGGATCACAACCCTCTCGCCCCAGAGCAAGCAGCCCCTTTCAAGGGAAAGCTCTACTCTACGCCTGAAAAATGACTTGAAATGCTCCTTGGGGGGAGTTGTGGCCCACCCTTTCCTTACCCAGGAACTGACTTGGGCCAGAATTTTATCGGCCGCCGTCGCTTTGGCGAGGTCTGCCGGAACTAGGGGGGGCGAGTCGAGAGATTCGATCAGCAGGACTTGATGGTCCTGCTCTACCTCGCATGCGGGATCTCCTAAACTAGGGAGAGGAGACCGGGACAGCGCGTCCGCATGGGAGATCTCCTTCCCTGGGCAATAGACCAGCTCATACTGGTAGGCGTTAAGGAAAATCGCCCAATGTAGCATCCTGGGGGACAGCATCTGTGGGGTGGGCTTGCCTGTGGTAAAGATTCCCAGGAGGGGTTTGTGATCAGTCACAACCGTAAACTCGTGGCCGTATAGGAAATCATGGAACTTCTTTGTTCCCGCGATTATGGCCAGGGCCTCCCTATCTGTTTGCGCGTAGTTGCGCTTCACCTTTGAAAGGGACCTGGAGTAGTATGCAACCGGGGCTTCTCGCCCGCTCTCTAACACGTGGCACAGCACCGCCCCCACTGGGGACTAAAACTACTGGTCTCCTCGGGTTGAAATGAGTCAGGACAGCATCCGAGGATAAGAGCGCTTTGAGCTCCTTGAAAGCTCTCTCCCCTGCCTATCTCCCCACCGCCAAACCGCCTCTTTCTTTAATAGCGCGTGCAGTGGCTCCGCGACAGATGCCTTCCTCGGTAAGAAGGAATGATAAAAATTTAGGAGCCCTAGGAATGACTGCAGCTCCGGTTTCGCGGTGGGGCAAGGGGCGTTTTGCACAGCCGCAACCTTGGACTCGGAAGGCTTGATGCCCTCCAGGGTTATCTTGAACCCAAGAAACTCAACCTCCCTCGCAAAAAATACACATTTGTCCCTCCTCAGTCTAAGTCCCGCTTTCTCGAATACCGAAAGGACCCTGTCTAGCCTCCTCGCTAGTTCTGATTCGCTCCCCGCTGTTATCAAAACATCGTCAAAATATGGGAGCATGCCTGGAAGCCCCTTTAAAAGGCGTTCCACAAGGGACTGGAAGATCCCAGGGGCCGAATTTACGCCGAACTGTAGGCGCGTTACCTTAAATGCCCCTTTGTGTGTAACGATGGTTTGCGCAGCGGCAGCAGCTGGGGTTACTGTGAGCTGCTGATACGCCTGCGCCAGGTCTAGCTTGGCGAAACACCTCCCCCCATGCAACGTGGCCAGTAAGTGGCTAACCACTGGCACTGGATATGCATTTGGCCGAATGGCCTTGTTAATTGTACATTTGTAGTCAGCGCAAATCCTGACCTCCCCGTTTGATTTTAGGGCTGTAACAATTGGAGTCTCCCACTCCGCTGAATCAACTGGAACCAAAATCCCCTGTCCCACCAATTTGTCCAGTTCCACCTCAATCTTGTCCTTGAGGGCGAAGGGCACTCTTCTTGGCTTGAGACGTATGGGCCAGATTTCTGGGTCCAACTCAAAAGAAACTGGGGGCCCCTTGTAAGTCCCGAGCCCCTTCTTGAAAACATCCGGGTGCGCGTCGCACACGTCCCGCATTGGGTCAGTCTCTATGGCGTTAATGCCGGACAGTTCAATTCCCAGGGGAGCAAACCACTGGGTCCCCAAAAGGCAACATCTTCCCCCCTTGAGAACCACTAAGGGCAGTTTCTCTGTGTAACTTTTGAACTTCACTGTGAAGTTCCCCACCCCCAACACTGGGATCCCATAGCCCTGCACGTCCCGTAAGTTACATTCATACATTCTTAAAGTAATGCTGTTACATACACAACAATAATGCAGTGGCCTTTCATCTGCCTCCCACATCACACCGTGACACCTATAGTACCATTGATCTAGTTCCATGAGTCACTTCCTGAGGCATTTTTGCAAGCAAAGTCCTCAGCCCCAGACCAAGATTGATGAAGCTTCTGCCCTCCATCAAGATGGATTCAAGTGGGATTTAATCCACTTGGGGACCATCACCCTTCCCTGTGGACCTTGCCACCCAAGGCTGCTAGTCTTCAGGGTTGTTGGGTTAGTTAACCATTGCCTGACAGCATTGAGTCATTGGCAGTATGGTCTACTCTATTACCATAACAAGATAACCTGGACAGATAGCTTTTCCTGATTTTCAGCCTATATCTAGCTTCCTTTAGTTTGAGCCTGTTATGACACGTCCTGCAATCTAGGATGATGGAGAATAGCTGCTTCCCTTCTTCTTTATGACTAACTTTCAGGTATTTTAAGAGTGCTATCATCATCCTATCCTCTCTCAAGTCTCCTTTTCTCAAGACTAAACATGCCCAGCTCCTTCAGTCTTTCCTTCTAGGACTTGGTTTCCATCCCTCTGATCGTCCTTGTTGCCCTGCTCCAACGTGTTTGCCTCTTTCTTGAAGTGTGATGCCCAGAGTTGGACACAGTACTCTAGATGTGGTCTAACTAGTGCTGAAACAAGGAAAAACAAAACTGTAATCTGCAACCAGAATTATGTATTCTCCTCAAAGCGGGGCCTTTTCTCTTTATCTCGACAGAAAAACACTTTCTTCTTACCTGCTTCCTAATTCTTAATGCATTAAGGTTTTCTCGACAAGAGATGGCTTTGAATTTTTAAGAGCAAGGGGATGTGTTGGAGAGGAGGTTAGAAGCCAAGCGTTTGTAGATTTCAGGGAAATTCAACTACCTAATGAGCAATTGCCTGCTGGTTGAGATGAAGGTGACTCATCCTTCCTCATTTCTCTGCCCTCCAAAGTGTAAAGTCAGAATGAAGGCAAAGGAAAGGCCTTTTAAGAAGTACAAAATGGCAATGCAGAGGAGTCTTCAACGCCCTCCAAAAAACACACAATGATTTCGAAGTGCATGAGTTTGCTAATGAAAACCAGGGGTAGACTTCGTCAGCATGGGTAGAGAGGAGAAGAATCCAAGGATTTCTGAAACTTGAGGGCACATTTCTCCCGTCCGCTCCAGGAATGAGAAGGTTGGGAGATGTCAGCTCGCGCAGGATGGCAGGAGAACCACTTTTCCATGTCTGCATTTACATAACACAGGCGTGAACTGGCAAAAGGAAAGAGCCAAGCCGGATGTGGAAGAAATATTTTCTCAATCTCCCCCCCCCTCCACCCACAAGCACACACCCACCCACACAAACACCATTTTGCTGCCACTGGCAAAGAGGAAAGAAGAAGAGAACAGCCAGCTAAGAACAAGGTTGCATGAGAAAAACGTACAGTGGCAAGCAGGGTATAATTCTCCACTTCGTTCCATCTCTTCACATTTGACTGGATTTCATTCTGAAAGATAGAGGTTTCCCTTGCTCGACAGCCAGCCGTGTCCAACTCACAGGCTCAGTGCTTATTCTGTCCACAGCCAAAGAGCCAGCGCTGTCTGCATCTCCAGACGTTTCAGTGGCTACACAGCAGGCATCCCTAGATGCCAGAATGCACCGAATGTTGTTACCTTTCCTGCTGAAGCAGGACCTACTTGCAATTTCTTGCTTTCAGACTGCTAGGTTGGCAGGAGCTGGGGTAAACATGCAGCACTCGGGTCTCAAACTGCTGACCTGCAGACCTTCCGGTTGCCAAGTACAGTAATACCTCATGCAAAGTCCGCTTCATACAACATCAGATTCATACAACATCACCTAATTCCTTGAAAAAAGTTGCCTCATACAGTCGCTGCGACTTTGTATTAGGCATTGGGTTTTCCCCAGGTTGTTTTGTGCCTGGGCAGCATAAAAGGCAGGACACGTGTGCATTGCTCTTGTGGGTTTTGCATGAGGCAAAGAGTGTTTAGGAGTGGTTTTGAGCGCGATTATGGATTTTTTTCGATTTTTTCGTCAGAATTTTTAGAAGCATTCCTGGGATTTTTGCAGCATTCTTCAGGTTCTTGGACAATCAGGGTTGTTTGACAAGTTTTTGTAATGTTTTTAGCCTTTAGACAATGATTTCTTAAAGTTCTGTTAGTTTCCTGTCTGTTTCCTTGACTTTGCCCCGAAGTATGTGCTGTTGCAGTACAATGTATCTCTATGGAAACGACGTTGTACGAGGCATCGCCGCAAGGATTTAGACGTTGTATAAGGCATCGTGGCTAGGATTTGGACGTTGTATGAGGCATCACGGCTAGGATTTTGCATGCCTTATACAAAGTCCAAATCCGTATAAAGTCCAAACTTGTGAACCAAGTTTGGACGTTGTTTGAGGTATCACTGTAGATCAATAGGTACCACTTTGGCGGGGAAGGTAAATGGCATTCCGTGTACTCTGGTGTAAAGTCATGCCTAACACATATTCATGGAAGCATCTGCTAACACAGGCAGTGTCTCTTTGGCTATTACCAGAGATGAGCACCATACCTTAGAGTCGGAAACAACTGGCTTTCGAGCAATGGCAACTTTACAGGGTATGAGTAGGGAGTCTTTAGTGTTCCTTTTAGAATTAAAAGTTGACGTAAAATTGGTCAGTAACCCCAGGTTTCATCTCCTGACTGGAGTTTTGTGGGGCACACATAGGTACAATACAAATCATTCCTTCTAGCTTGGCTAGTTTTTCTTTTGAAAGATACTGTATCCCCTTCTTTAAAATGGAGGAGCTTTCTATTCAGACAGGAGTTCCACATCTATGACCTTCAAACAATGTGATCCGTTCCAATAACCATAACCTATAGTTGCATGCCATCAATTCTGATTTATGGTGATCCTTTTACCAAGGTTTTCTAGGTAGAGATTACACAGAAGTGGTTTAACTATTCCCTTCCTGTAGGGCAATGATGGCAAACCTTGGCACTCGAGATGTTCTGGAACTTCAATTCCCAGAAACCCTGATCAGCAGGAGGGCTGACTTGGGCTTCTGGGAATTGAAGTCCAAGAACACCTGGAGTGCCAAGATTGGCCATCACTGCTCTGGGGGGGAGCTCTTGGGATCGTGCAGTTTGCCCAAGGCTACATGGGTTGGCTGTTCTCCCTAAAAGCACAATGGAGAATTGAACTCACAGCCTCTGGTTCCACAGCCAGATACCTAACTCATCGAGCTATTCAGCCAGCCCATAAAAAATAAATAAATTAGGAGTTCAGTTCCCCATTGTACCTCCTGGGGGGAAGCTAGCCTGTGTAGCCATTGGTAGGCTGCACAGTTCCCTGGGCTCCCCCAGAAGAAGGGCATGGTAAACCACTTCAGTGGATTCTCTCTCTTTCTCTCTTGCATGGATAGACATTCCTCTGGTGGAGAGACTAAGACAGTAGAGTCGTCAACCCCCCTCCAAAACAAGTAGAAGGAACAGGGCCAAACCCAAAAGCTCTTTCAACTGTTTGCTTGGCTGATGTCAAGCCATAGGAATTCCCCAGTCATCATTAAAAGAAAGTGATGTTTTTGCTAAGGAAACCATGTGGCTTGTGCTTGGTTCCAGATGTTAGCAGTGTGGTGGTATGAGCAACTTGTGGGGAACTAGCAGGGAAGATTTAGGAGCCAACCTGTTCTCCCCCAGGGAGGGGAGACTGTCAGCAAATCCTGCGGTGTCATAGAGTTGGAAGCCAGCTATCTCCTAAACAGCTTTAACCCAGCCTCATATTCTTCTTACATCCCTTTCCCAAAGGCTGATCATGACAGGTTTCCACTATTTACTCATTCAAGCCTTCAGACTGTGCTATTCCCTTCCTTTTCTTGCAGAACTACTTTCTTTTGCCTAACTGAAGAAAGGTTCCTTGAGAGAGAGAGAGACTTGGTTAGTTGGGTAGGGTTGGGTCTGTGCCTGGGCCATCTAGCAAGACAATCAACACATGACATGGAAACACATATCAGATTAAATGGGGATGTGGAAAACACAGTGGTGTTTCTAAAAATGATATATAAGCAATAAAACAATGTGCATAGTGATAGGATGCCTCAAACCTACACCAGTTTAGAAAATATATCCCCTTGTTGGTATTGCTCCAGCTAAGATAAGGAGCAAAGTAGCAGATTATGCCGAGGGAACTAAGCAAGAGAAGGACCATAGACATCCTCTGAACTGATATGAGCCTTGAGTCCCCCAACGCAGATTCAGGAAGGGTTTATGGCAAGAAAAACATTATTGAGAGTATGCAAGAACAAAATCAAATTAGAAGATGGAGGAAGGATCTCAGTGGACAAAGAATAACATTAAAGGAGGATATGGCTGAGGAACTCAACCTCCCCTACATCACTTGGGAGGACCTGAATAGGCTGAGGGTTGGAGTCCCTAAATGTAAGACCCACATGCTCAAGTGGAAGCTGTTGGTGCATAATAACACACTGTGCACATGTGGAGACAAAATCCAGCTAATTTGCTGGTTTTAAGATTACTACAGGAAACAAATACTAATAAGGATTTAATTTTGGCCAGTGAAAAAGGCAAGAAGGTGGCTTCATTTTCACAGTTCAAAGCTTGATCTAGACATGAAGGAAGAAGAGTTATAAGAAGCTTGCATAGAGGTTCACCATCTGGTCAGTATGCCATGTTTACTTTATGTACAGCCTCCCTCTTATACCAGTGGTGATGGTAGCCTGGAAGGAACCCAAGAAAAGTCACGCAGAGAACTCGGTTAGTTGGAAGTCACTTAAGGAGCTACAGACTGGAGTTGGGAGAACTAAAATGAACCTGAGGAAATGGGGAATTTTGTCCCAACATAGTCCTCCGCAAGTTGCAACAGGCGACTTCATACTTGTCTCATCCTGCTCTGTGCTCCTCTTTTGCCTCCATGACTGTTGGGAATCAGAATAGTAAAATGGTTCCTCCATCACCATTTTGCCATTGGGCTCAATATGATGGTTTCCAGTGGCATCGCCACCACTGAGGGGACCATCACCCCACCAAAAATGGCTCATCCACCCATAGCCATTGGCCCCTTTAGGGAGTCAGGTTATTTACTGCCGCCCAAGACTCAACGTTGAGTCGCTGGCTGTATGGTCTACTCCAGTGATGGGCAGTCTTGGCCCTCCAGCTGTTCTTGAACTTCAATTCTCAGAAACCCTGACCAGCTGGTGTGTTGACTTGGGCTTCTGGGAATTGAAGTTCAAGAACAGCTGGAGGGCCAAGACTGCCCATCACTGGTCTACTCCATTACCATACCAGGATGTCCAGCCAGACTCAACATGTACCATGGAAGATGTGATGCTGCCTGGCTCTAGTGCTCTTGATGTCACCCAGTATTGGGCAACGTTTACTTAATTTTACTGTTTCAATTTCTCTTAATTTTACTCTCCTGGGTTGCTTCCAACTCAAACAAAGGAGGTTTAAGGATGTTTACTAACATGTAACTTCTCCACCTGAAATCTTGTTTTGTGGGCATTGCTTGAAACAGAGGAACATGCCTTCCCTTGGGGATATGAAGAGTCAGAAAAGGTCTCCCTGAAGCAACTCGAAGGTGGTGTTCACTCATGAGTAGACCCAGACATGGAGAAACCTTCTCCCTATAATAACAATACTTGGGGAAAGGCATGATTGAAACTCACTTGGCTTTGGTAAATGACAAAGTCATGACTTTGACTGGAGCACCTGTTCGCCTCTCATTTATCGTTCCGGGCCAGCAAACAAAATGTCTATTTATAGTACTTGTAATTTCTTTTTCGGAGGGGGGGAGGGACCCCACTCTCTTACCATGGCAACTGCAATGTCCGTGAACTACCTAAGAGACAAAAAACAACAACAACATTGGCTTACAGGGGAGGAAAGAAAACCCTGTTATCATACCAGAAAGTGATATCAAGTCCTGATTTGAAACAATTTGTTTTTCAGTTGCCAAGTTTCCTCCTCCTCCTTCTGATTGATCATTATGGCATATTATTAACTGTTCCCTCTGGAGCGCATGTTTTTTTTTTTTTTACTTCCTTTATTCCCCCCCCCCTCTCAATGTTAGATCTAAAGTATCTTAAAAGACGCATAGGGGAAGCAAGCTGACCCAGTTTGATGCACCATTTCTGAGTTCACTGCTTTATTTTTGTCATGAAATGCACAGGACTTTAAAACATCAGTGCGGGAGAGCGGGGGGGGGGGGGGGGGAATGGAGTCTCAGTATGTGTAGCTTTTTACATCCACTTAACTGTGATCAAAGGCAAAAGGCTTGGCACTGACAAATCAGGATGGGTGGAAACTTCCCCAATTTCTCTGCCAGATTAGTGAATGGAGAGCTTTGCTTTGCAGCTGTCCCACCTTGAAACCTTGCAAAAGGTAAAGGTAAAGGGCATCTTTGCTCAAAAGCCAGTCGTATCGGACTCTAGGGTTCAGTGTTCATCTGTTTATAGCCAAAGAGCTATCTGTCTGCAGATGTTTCCATGGACATGTAGCAGCCATGCTTCAGCATGGAACGCTGTTTACCTTCCCACCGAAGTGGTCCCTATTTATCTGTGGTATCCGCGAGCATAATTGCCATAACTGTCCCTGACAGAGGTTACACCGGGTGAGGCAGACCCCTGGCCTCTGACCTCTGTGAGTACAGAAATTGGGGAGCGGATTAATAGTCATAAGATTGATTCACCCATATCTGACCTGGCCGGCGGTTCTGCAGAAGGAAGCTGAATGTCTAACTCCCGTTAGACATTAGGCAATTACGCACATGCAGATTAGCCCAAGCCCCAGCGCAAATAGTGGCCATGTTTACTCTTGTGTAAGCCATGAACAATGGACTTCCCCTGTCAGTATTTGCCTTAGTTAATTAACTTCCCCAAGAGAGATTCCCAATTAACCCGGGTAAACAGGTGATATGATTTTCTGTCAGATGACGATTCTATCACACGCTGCCTTGAATTCCTATATATGACGATGATTTTCCCTCAATAAACCACTGGTCTTCGCTCCATCTTGCCTCGTGTCGTTCCTTGACCAGTCTCCTCCGGGACCCCAAGGGCCGCTTCACGGCCCCAATCCAACATTTATCTACTTGCAATTTCTTGCTTTCGAACTGCTAGGTTGCAGGAGCTGGGAGAGTACCTACCAAAGGACCAACCATGAGATCTTCTGGAAGGTATACTTGGGTCCAGATGTTCACAGATGAGGTCCCCCCTCTTTTTTTATAGACAATGTACATCTTCTATGAGTAATGGATTGTATCCAGTCCTATACCATTAGAACGGTTGGGTAGTTGCTGAAGATACCATTTCCCCTATTTTTTTTCTTCTCCTGACAGTAACTACAAATTAGAACTGTAAGTAAAGATTCTTTTTCCTACTTTAAAAGCTTCTACAGTGCGTTTTTACATTAGTCATGGGCATATGTTAGGTTCATGGTGTTGGCTTGGCTTTTTGATAGAACCCCACTGATTGGAGCAAAATCATAGCCAAATCTTTACTGTACTTCCATGCAATATACATAAAAATGTTCGGCGTCTTCAAATGCAATTCACATCTGAGCTCCCCCACCCTCTCTCTATAGATATAGATATAGATATAGATATAGATATAGATATAGATATAGATATAGATATAGATATAGATATAGATATAGATATATAGATATATAGATATATAGATATAAAACAAACATTTGTTTGTTTGTGATCTATAGGCTCCAGCACCCCTGGACCAATCCCACTGAAATTTGGCACATACGTACCTTGGGTTGGGGGGATCAGCACTGCGGGGGTCTCAAAACCCATGGGGGCGTACGCCCCCCAAATTGGGATGCAATTGATCTATACAATGTGTGTGTTTCCCAGTGATGTAATTGAGCTGGTGTCATAGTCCCAAGTAGGTTGAGATTGTGACATCATTTGACTAGCTCAGCTGTAGCCCTCTGAGCTCAGCTGTAGTTTTCACAGTAGGTGGAAGGCAAATGGGGATGCGAGATCAGCACTGTAAGTGACCGTGGCCTATGTTAAAGAAAAGAAAACCCCAAGCGAAGCTGGGTAATCAGTTAGTCAGCTATACGTGTGGAGCCATGTTATAGCAAACATTGGAAGGGGGTTAGTTTTTTGTATTGTTGAATAAAATAGATTGTTTGCTCTTCTCCAGTGAGGTTCTTTCTATAGATTCCTGTTTCTTCCCTGCCTATCCTTCACCTATGAAAGTAGCTATCCCAGGTGGGTACTAAAAGTGGACTCATCTTTCCTGGTTTTTAAAAATCTTTTAAAGAGGTTTTTATTCAGCATTTTTCAATGAACAGGGACTGCAATGGCTTAGTGGCTAAGATGCTTAACTTGGCAACTGGAAGGTCGGCAGGTCAGCAGTTCGAGACCTGAATGCTGTGCAACAGAGTGAGATCCCATCTCTGTCCCCGCTCCTGCCAACCTAGCGGTTCAAAAGCAAGAAACTGCAAGTAGATAAAGAGGTACTACTTTGGTGGAAAGGTAACAATGTTCTGTGTGATCCAGCATCTAGTCATGCCTGCCACTTGTCTGCAGACACAGACAGCACTGTCTCTTTGGCTAAAAACAGAAATGAGCACCGAACCCTAGAGTTGGATGCAAGGGCGAACTTTACCTTTACCTGTTCAATGATCAATATGCTTAATTTTTTCCCCCTTATATCACTTTAATTTATTCTATTTTGAATTGAATTGAATTGAAATTTATTCTTATATACCGCTTTCCTCGTCCAGCAGACAACCCAAAGCAGTTCACAGTGCATAACGTACAGAAATACAATTTTTTAGTTGTTTTAATGTTTTTTTTTTAAAAAAAATCTTTATAAGACTGCTTGGATGAAAGAAAGAAGAGGTATAAAATGAAATGAATGAATGAATGCTCACTAACCACTCTCTCCAGCAGTCCGGGTGTCTGAACTCAGTCACATCAATAATTTGTGCGAATGCGCATGAGGAGGCTTAAAGGAAATTTAAATGACCTTGTTTCCTATCCTGTTCGAGTAGATGGAAGAAAGTAAACCCTGACCCTGATGCACAGAAATAAAAAAAATGCACCTTAATTAAGGTAGCCCGGCTTTCGAATATCAGACCAATCCAAAGCTGTGCAGCAACTGACTAAATACTGTCAAACAGGCCATATTCTAACCCCCCCGAGAAGAACAGGATTTCTGTTATCTCTCGCTGCAGCGTTTGGCTATCGCGCTGAGTCTAACTGCACTGGAAAAGAGCAGCCCACCAGGATCTGGGATGGATTAGCCTGGATAACGTCCAAGGTGATGCCAGCCTCCTTCACCGGCTGTGAGAGAGCCCCCATTGTGCTGAGGAGTGCACATTTCAGCCAAGATTTGCAAAATTATTACTACTAGGGGAGGAGAATAGAGATTTCAAAGTGGTGGTGGGGGAATGTATGGAAAATAAGACTACAGTAAAACCCTGGCTTACAAATGCCTTGAGTTACATAAAATCCGACTTACATAATGATTTTGTGCTAAAACCATGTCCCGATTTACACGGTTTCCTATGGGTTTGCTTCGAGTTACATAAAGATTCTTTTCCCTATGGGTTTGCTTCGAGTTATGTAAAAATTTCATTTTTCCTATGGGCATAGCTGTCAAGTCTCCCTTATTGGCCGGGAATCTCCCGTTATTTATCCCTCTTTCCTCGCCATCATCCCGTATTTGTATTTTCCTGTAAATCTCCCATACTCTATATTTTTCCCCCAAAATGGGCCGGGATCTACAGCCCCCATGGTGCCTTACGCGGAAGGAAAAGGCAAAAACCCATATTGCGCATGCACACTGGTGCAAAATGGGCCGGGAACTACAGCATCCCATGATGCCTTGCGCAGGAGGAAAAGGCAAAACCCATACTGCGCATGTGCACCGACACAAAATGGGCCGGGCACTACAGCCCCTATGGTGCCTTGCATGGAAAGAAAAGGCAAAACCCATACTGTGCATGCGCACTGGCGCAACGACTGCCCTAGCACAGCTGAATTTCCCTTATTTTCAAATCCAATACTTGACAGGTATGCCTATGGGTTTGCTTCGAGTTACGTAGTAATAATAATTTTTCCTTTCGGTTTGCTTCGAGTTACACAAAAAAATGATTTAAGCAAAAGCCTACGGAACAGACTTTTTTTTCGTAAGTAGGGTTTTTTACTGTATTAAGGACGAGGCATGTTAAGAATAACATTTATTAACATGAAAGCATTTTTGGGGGAGCTTAACATCTGTTTCTCTGCGGCCAATTTTTTTTTGTATGCATTTCTCCAAACTTCATTCTCCAAAAGCATTTTTCCATGCCTTCATTAAACCTTCCCCAACTGAAGGTTTCAGGACAAATATGGGTAAAACATTTGAGCTTGAATCTATAGGCAAAGCAAGCTTGGTTTCTTCCGTCTTTCTCCAGAGGGCTTCTGTTCCATGTAGGGGCTGGGGAGAATTAGAGCAAGATTTGTTTCTCAGATCAGATCCAATCAAAGGATCTCGCTGCCTATTCCACAGTCCCGATTATTCCACTTCATCTGCTCAGAAGCAGGGGGTTAATTCTGCCAAGAGTATCGGATTTCTGTTTTGGCAGCCAAATTCCACTTGGCCTAATGCGCTAATAATTGAGTTTGTAGGACAAATTGTCATTTCACAAACGAATTCGCCATTCGGCGGGTGGGATGGCTGGTAAAAAAAAAAAAAAACCCAAAGCCTGAATAAACCCCTGCATGTATATCATCTCGGTGGCGGCGGTGGCTGCTACTCGTATCCGAGCATACATTTCCCCTGGAAGTCATTTTCTCAGTTGATGAATGTGTCTCTGGTGACTCTATAAACCAATCCTGGCATGAAACATGCGACCACACACATTGCACTGAATAGATGGTGGAAGGCGTAGTTGAGTTTGATGAAGCTTTCGTGTTTGTTGCTTGGCCTCTTCATGGTTTGGTGCCAATGTGGGCGATGTACAGCCACTGCCTCCCACGTTTTGGAGTTTATACCTGAAACCTTCATGTTTTGTTTCAGCTGGCCCTTATAACGCTTCAAAGAAGCTCTGTGAGGCTTTGCACTAGAGCTAAGTTCCCCATAATTTGACGAGGAAGCCTGGAACCATCCATGCGGTGGACATGCCCTATCCATCTAAGATGATGGCCTATGCTATATACATGTGCCTTCTCGAGAACTGCAATGCTGGTAACGTAGTCATCCCACTTGATGTTCATGATGGACCTTAGCTTCTGTTGGTGAAAATGCTCCCAAGTACAAATGTTAGAAATACGTTAATAGTGATAATTCGGTAGCACCGATGGCAGGAGGGAGATGATAACTCGGTGGGAAAACATGTTTTATTGTCTTCTTTTGTCTCCAGGTTCAATCACTGATCCCTTAATTTGGGAATCCCAGTTATTTTTCTTAGTTAGCGGAGGGTGAAAAAGAACAACAGCGACAGAAATATGGAGTGATTTGCTCAGTTTCATCTGTACCCTCCCCCTTTTTCATCATTTTTTGCACACAAACTAGCACAATCTGTACGGTTCTACCAAGAAGCCAAGCCAACACCAGAAACCTGACATCTGCCCATTACTAACGTAAAAGCTCACTGTAGAAGCTTTTAAAGTAGGAAAAAAAGTATCTTTACCTACAGTTAAAATGTGTAGTTGCTGTCAGAAGAAGAAAAAATAGGGGAAGTGGAGTCTCCAGCATGTGGTGAGAACCTCCCGGTTTCATGCATTGTCAGAGAGAGAAGAGAAGTGGAGATCAACAAAACAGCGGAAATGGAAAACAGACTGGGAAAGGAGTCCGGGCTTGCTTCAAATGCCAGAGCTCAGAAGAAGAACTTTACCAATCAAGTTAATGGTAAAAGGCAATCACTTTAGGCTGTAAAGCCCCCTTTCCACTGACGCCCAGTGTTAGCGCATGTGAGATTGCTATTATCCCAACTTTCTTTAAATAGGGTTCACAGGAAGGCATAGCTAACAAAGAGTAATAGTTCCTTGGAAGCTGCCATCCAAGAAAACCTGAGCAGAGAAGAAAATAAAACATTTCCCCTGCCCCTAAATGTGACACCTTCATAGCAAAGATTCAGAAGGTAACACCACTGTGTTTTTGGGGTACTTGAGGAATATCCAACCACTCCCAATCGGAAAATTTGTTTGGAAAAATAATTTCATCAGCCCAAGACCCAGCCTATTCTTATATATTCTAAACTTTGGCCCTGAGCGTCTCTGCAGCAGGGTATGTCACTCCTGTATGGAGCAGATCCCCAGACACGAAACATGTTGACATTGTTGTTAATGAAGCAACGTAAATAGTGACAGGATACCTCAAACCTTGGGGACTGCAGCGGCTCAAGTGGTTAAGACGCTGAACTCACTGACTGGAAGGTCAGAGTCCAATCCCCCGATACTGCATGATGGAGGGAGCTCCCATCTCTGTCCCAGTTCCTGCCAACCTAGCTGTTTGAAAGCAAGAAATTGCAAGTATATAGGTAGGGGCCACTTCGGTGGGAAGGTAAACAATGTTTTGTGCACTCCGGTGTTGAAGCATGCCTGCCACGTGTCCATGGAAATGCCTGCAGATACAGACAGCACTGGCTCTTGGCTATGAACAGAGATGAGCACTGAACCCTAGAGTCAGATACAACTGGCTTTTGAGCAAGGGTGACCTCAAACCTACACCAGTTGAGCAAATACATCCTCTTGTTGGTGTCGCTCCACATAAGATAAAGCAGACACCGAGAGAACTAAACAAGAGAATGACCCTCCGCATCCCCTGAATGGACATGTGCCTCAAGTCCACCAACTCAGATCCAGGAAGAGCTTTATGGCAAGAACAAACATTCTTGAGGGGACACAAGAGCAAAACCAAATTAGGAGACGGGAGGAAGGAGCTCACTGGATGAGGAATGACATTAAAGGAGGATATGGCTGAGGAACTCAACCTTCCCTATATATCACTTGGAGGACCCTGAATAGGCTGAGAGTTGGAGTCTCTAAATGCAAGACCAACATGCTCAAGTGAGGGTTACTGATGGACAACAACACGCTGTGTAAATGTGGATACAGGATCCAGCTCATTTACTGGTTTGCGCACTACTACCAGAAACATGTCCTGATGAGGACTTAAGTTTGGCCAGCGACAAAGCCAAGAAAGTGGCTTCATTTTGGCAGTCCAGGGCTTGATCTGGGCATGAAAGAAGAAGCAGCTAGCCTATGACCCTTGGGTGGATGGAAAGAGCGATTCCGTTGGGACTTGGGAGGAAGAAGAAAAGCAAGCCAGGAAGCGACTGATTAAAAACTTGCAAAAGATAAGGCCAATCGACTCAGAACCAAAGATGAATATCAGTGGCCTCTTGCTTTATGTATGTTTTAAAAAAATATTAATTATGCACTTTTAACTCAACTGGCTTCCTCTTAAAGAAGATATTATAATATCCTTGGGGAAACGATGACGGGTCTTAACAAGGCTTCCTTCCCACCCTGCTGCAAATACCATATGTCAGGTTTTCATCTCACTTGTGGTTTTTGTATGTGTGTGTGTGTGTGTGCGTATGCGCGCATGTGTGTGTATGTGTGCATTGCTCTACACCATCAGAGAAGAAGAGGTGGTAGATAGCAACAAACAGCTGTTCTTGGGTCAGGGTCACAGTATATTCTAGGAAGGAGAGAATAAGAGGAAGCAAAGAAGAGAGGGAACAGCAAACTTTTATATTGTTATGATCAGATGCTACAATGGCCAAAACAAGAAAAAGAGCAATAACTTCTGCTTTTCAAATTTTTGTTTCTGGTGTGTGTACGTGCGTGTGTGTGACTTTAGGTAAAATAAAGACCCCTTATGGTGTAGTAAAATTAAAGGTTGCCCTTGCTCGAAAGCCAGTCGTATCCGACTCTAGGGTCCAGTACTCATCTCTGATTATAGCCAAAGAGCCAGCGCTATCTTCATCTATAGATGTTTCTGTGGTCACGTGGCAGGCATGCCTCAACAGTGCACGGAACGCTGTTTACCTTCCCACCGAAGTGGTACCTATTTATCTGCTTGCAATTAGTTGCTTTTGAACTGCTAGGTTGGCAGAAGCTGGGACAGACAATGGGAGCTCCCTCCCTCATGTAGTACTCAGGAATTGAACTCCAACCTTCCAGTCAGCAAGTTCAGAGTCTTAACCACTTGAGCCACCACAGCCTCTTTACAGTGTAGTAAGGCAAACCAAATGTTGGCATAGTTATTCTGCTCTTACAACACAAGGAAGGAAGGAAGGATGGATGGAAAAGAGGGATCATGGGTGGATGGATGGATGGAAAAGAGGGATCATGGATGGGTGGGTGGGTTGAATGGAAGACAGACCCTCAAACCAACCGACCATCCATCTCATCTTGAGTCACTCTGGTAGTTCATCTGCCCCAGTATTGTCCAACTGGCAACTGGTTACACAGTTTCCAGGCTATGATCTTTTCCAGTTCTGTAATATACAATTCTTTTCACAAAATATGCCAAAGCTCATCTACAAGTAAATCAATTCTCTGCTCTGACTAGAACAGGCCCTCCTCAGCAATTATTTGAAAATAACAACAGTGTGTTGTCAAGTCAATTCTGAATTGATGGTGACCATTTCCCAAGTTTTCTAGATAAAGAATACATAGAAGTGGGTAATCATTCCCTTCTTTCAGGAGTGCGTTGGGACCATGTAGCTTGCCCAGGGCTATGCAGTTTGGCTCATCTCTTGGAAGGCACAATGGTGTATCAAACGTCTAACATCTGCAGCCACACCAATCCCATTGATCAACTCAGCCAGTAACCTAGCTTTAAATTGAAGTGCTTTCCACATTAAGAAATAAGGGACTGCAGTGGCTTAGCGGTTAAGCTGCTGAACTTGATGAATGGAAAGTCAGCAGGTCAGCAGTTCGAGACACGAGTGCTGCATGACAGAGTGAACTTCCGTCCACTGATGGAGAACCACTGATGTCCAGCCTTGAAGTCTTCCATTGATGGAGAACCACTGAAGTCCAGCCTTGAAGTCTTCCAATGATGGAGAACCACTGAAGTCCAGCCTTGAAATCTACACTTTTTAGGGAACCACTGATGTCCAGCCTTGAAATCTACACTTCATAGAGAACCACTGAGGTCCAGCCTTGGAGTCTTCCATTGATGTAGAACCACTGAAGTCCATCCTTGGAGTCTTCCATTGATGGACAACCACTGAAGTCCAGCCTTGGAGTCTTCCATTGATGTAGAACCACTGAGGTCCATCCTTGGAGTCTTCCATTGATGGAGAAGCACTAAAGTCCAGCCTTGAAGTCTTCCACTGATGGAGAAGCACTAAAGTCCAGCCTTGGAGTCTTCCACTGATGGAGAACCACTGAGGTCCATCCTTGGAGCCTTCCATTGATGGAGAAGCACTAAAGTCCAGCCTTGAAGTCTTCCATTGATGGAGAAGCACTAAAGTCCAGCCTTGGAGTCTTCCACTGATGGAGAACCACTGAGGTCCATCCTTGGAGTCTTCCATTGATGGAGAACCTTTTGACATGGGCAAGCTTTCAATCTGTTAATTACCCACCAACCCCACCTCTTGACGTGATCTGGAACAAAGAACTCTACTATGTTGTGCCTCTGAGCATTCAGCTTGACTCTGCTTTGCTTTCTTTGCCATGACGCACTATTGAGTCTTGAACTGCTCATCCAACACACCAGAGCAGGTTGCGTCTTCAACACCGGCTGCTACCAGACACAAATATGTTCCAAACAGATCTACTCACCAACCCTCCTCCGCCATTACTGCTCAGATACATTTCTGGTCTGTTCCATGTGGGCTTAATTTTCTTCTTCTTCTTTTTGAATAATTAACCCAGCTTCAGATCCTCTCTCTGCTGATGGCAGGAGACACTTTTTTCCAAGAGTGCTGGCAGTTTTTCCACTTGCCATCTTGCAGTGGGCGATTATTATTTTTGAAATGTACTGGATGAACAAGAATTCTCTCTTTTTTATGAGCAAAAATGAGAGGCACAACAGTAATAAAATGTAATTCCCAATGTTCGTTCCCCCCCCCTTAGATGACCATATGGTTTGTTGGTTTTTAGTGGCTCATGTTTATCTGAGCAGAGAATGACACAAACTAATAACACAGGTTTTTGTACTATACAGCTTACCTTCTGAACACCCTCTAAAGAGTTCAGTGAGATAGATATACAGCTGTGGAACCAGAGGTTGGGAATTCGATCCTCCTCTATGCCTCCAAGGACAAGAACTAGCCTCTGTAGCCCTGGGCAAGCTGCACAGTCCCAAGAGCTCCCCTAAGAGCAATGGTGATGAACCTTGGCACTCCAGCTGTTCTTGGATTTCAATTCCCAGAAGCCCTGATCAGCAGTACTAACACCTGGAGTGCCAAGGTTCGCCATCCTGGTCCTAGAGGAAGGGAATGGGAAACTCACCCTGGAAAGGGTCACTGAAAGTCAGAATTGACTTGATAGCACACAATTACACACATAATTACACACAAAATGACAGCACGTAATTGTGATAGCAGGAGTAAGAGTCTTTGACATGTAACGTTAAAACTCCATAGAGATACACTGTAACTGGCACAGACTTTAGCGAACGTTATCCAATGCATCCCATAGGATTTTAACGTTATGCAAAGCAATTTTTTCCAGATTGCTTAACGTTATGCGGTTTAGCGTTATCTGATGCCAACGTTATCTGAGGCAGTACTGTATCATAAGAGAGGGAAGAAGTATAGAACAAATGGCAGAGTTCAAATACCTAGGAACAAAATTTCCTAGAGACGGTAAAATAGACAAAAAGATTAACATACAGCCCCATAAGGCAAACCAAATATTGGGACAGTTAGCTCTGCTATTACAACATAAGGCAGTACCAACCAGCAACAATAAACGCCTAATGCAAATCCTATTCATTCCCACCTTATGTTACCAAGTGCCAAGCATGGACACTTCCACTGAAACAAACAAAAGTTGGTCACCATGGAAATGAGGTGTGAGTAGAAGGGATGAAATCAGGGATGAGTTTATAAGGGAAATAATTGGAATAGAACCCATCTTAAGCTGCATACAGAGACAACAAATAAAGTGATTTTGCCCATTTGGAGAGAATGTCTTGGAATTCCATACTGTACAAGGCATAGCTGTCAAGTATCCCTTATTGGCCAGGAAAACACCTTATTTTACCCTCTTTCCCGCCGTCACCTGTTATTAATTAGACTGCAATGCCCTATTGCCATCATTGGAGGGCAGCACAGGATAAGCATAGCTGTCAAGTATCCCTTATTTGCTGGGAAATTTCCCTTATTTCCAAATCCAAAACTTGACAGGTATGGTACAAGGCATGCAGTATGAGGAGAAAGGAGAAGGAGAAAGACCACGAGGCAGACCCAGAGGAAGGTGGAGAGATAACATCAAAGAAATATGATAAGAAGGCCAAATCATACTAATGGAGGCTGCTAGATGTGCCAGAGCAAGAACCTTGTATTTCCTTCAACATCCGAAGGCAGCATCAGCGGTGGCGACTATGAAAGCCTTATTAGGGTCCCTATAAACCCAATCTGTCTTGACGTAGCATAACTAGCTAGCTAAAAATGATCACGAAGCTGATTAAGCTGTATTGTTTTCAATTTCCCACACTGTAGCTACCCTAGATGGCTGTTTTATGAGCTTCATGTTGAATTTATGGTGGAGCCTGCATAAATAATCAAAACCACCAATACTCAGGAGTATATGAGCTTCTCCTAAGCTCAATTAAGAGTTGGGTAGTACCCAACTCTCAACTCCTTGTCTTCTATTGTTGTGTTAGGTCCCCTTCCTCTCTGGCATCACCCTTAAGAGCTTAAAAGCAGGTGTGTTGTGTTGGACAAGGAATGGGTGTGATGTCACTGCACGGACTTTAATTACACACTCCACTGGAAAAGAAAAATGTAAACGAACACTAAATTGTTGTGTGGAGGAGATCAGGATTAACTGCTCAACTGAGCATGCTATAGATGTGGATTATGGTGGGCAGTTGCTCGACAAAAGATAGAGACACTGATGACTTCATGGATGCCCAAGTAGAACCGGCTGTCTATCGATGCATGGACAATGATTATAACCAGTTTCTCCTTCTACACCAACTACCCAGCCTCAAAAAGCCATTGTCTTCTAATCAGGGGTGGGCTCCAAAAAAAATTACTACCACACTGTGGGCATGGTATGGTGGGCATGGCCAGGGGGAAAGCCATGTGTTGCACCCGGATTAGGACTACTTTATTTCAAAACTTGGATGGGCAGAGCCAGCCAGAATTTCTGCTACCGGTTCTGGCCAACTGGTGCGAACCTGCTGATGCCCACCACTGCTTCTAAATGATTATTTAAAAGCTGGTTACTGCCAGAAACATGTGCCAATGAGGACTTAAGTGTGGCCAACGACAAGGCCAAGAAAGTGGCCTCATTTTGGCAGTCCAGGGTTTGAAAGGAGAAGAATTGAAAAGCAATTATATTTCAAGAAATGTTGCTTGAAGGACAGGCCCTTCAAGGCATGTGCTGTTTTTGTAAGAATGTGGTTGGCTCACGTAAGTGGCTAAGACACTGTACTTGATGACTGGAAGGTTGGCAGGTCAGCAGTTCGAGACCCAAGTACTGCACAACAGAATGAGTTCCCATCATCTGTTTCGGCGAGGGGCTGTGGTGACTCAGTGGTTAAGAAGCTCTCCTTGTTAGCTGGAAGGCTGGCAAGTCGGCAGTTTGAGACCTGGGCATTGCATGAAGGTTTGAGCATACCTGTCAATTGCGGCTCCCGAAAATATGGGACCTGCACAAACGGTTCTGCGCAGGTCACCTTCTACGTGACCTGCGCAGAACGGTTCTTTGCAGATTGCCTTCTATGCATGCGTAGAAGGCAATCTGCGCAGAAGGGATGCACAGTACCTCTTTCCCCCCGCTGCCAATTCCGGGGTTTTGACAGCTGCGGGTGGGAAATGGTGCAAATCGGCGCCGAAAATCAGGAAATCCCGGCCAATCCGGGAAGTGTGACAGGTATGGGTTTGAGTGAGCACCCATCTCTGCCCCAGCTCCTGCCAACCTAGCAGTTCGAAAGCAAGAAATTGCAAGTCGATAAATAGGGACCACTTTGGTGGGAAGGTAAACAGCATTCCATGTACTCCAGGGTCTAGTCATGCCTGCCACATGACCACGGAAATGTCTGCAGATGCAGACAGCACTGGCTCTCTGGCTATAAACGGAGATGCGCACTGGACCCTAAAGTTGAATACGACTGACTTTTGAGCAAGGGCAACCAATTCATTAACGGAAGAAGTTGGGTCCAGCTTATTGTATTTAATTTAAATGTATTGTGATATATTGTGATAGTTGTTAGCCGCCCTGAGTCGCATAGCCGAGTGGGCGGCATACAAGTCAATCAATCAATCAATCAATCAATTCCTGAGAGCTTCAACCAGTGGGCCAAAAGATCTCTCTCAACATGCTCGAAGTTCCTTTCATTTTCCTGGCAACGGGTTTAGTTGTTCATTGATTCCCTTTCTCATGCATTCTGAAAATACGTGGGCAAAAAAATTAAAATGTGCCTGGGGGAAAAAACAAATTGAAACTGCGATTATATAACTGCGATTAATAAAAACCAATGCTGTTCTTCTTTTTTAAAATAATAATAATAATAATAATAATGTCAAGGAGCACCGCTTTTAAAGCCGTTGCTTAGATTATAGATCCCGTGTTAGCTACTGCCAGAACGGTGCCTTTTTGGTGAGAGTAAGACGCAAAACTCACAACAGACCTTCAGGAAAGAAATTTATTTGCCCAATTTATTAGCTGCCAAAGGGCTGGAGAATTTCATACTGACAGGAATCATTAGAATATAAAATGCTCTAGGATTATTATTATTTTCCCCCTTAAAACACAGAAAGGGTGTTGGGGTGGGGGAAAAAATGTTTTGTTGCCTTAGAAACAGCCCGGGTCCCCTTTAATTTCCCTTTGCAACCTATTAACCTCCTGCATAACTTGGCCAAAGAATATATATATAAGGAAAGCTCCCACAAACTTAAAATTTGACATCATGTGGAAAATTCTACTGAGGCGGAAGAACGCTTACCTCTTCGTTGGCAACCAACGGAGGACATTGAGACCTCTCTCCTGGGGCTTAGAGCCCGGAGGTGGACCTTGAGGAACGTAGCGACACTTGATTTATTTTAATGTTCTTCTTAAAGGCCACCTGTTCCTTGAGTACAGCTAGGGATGCCCTTGTTCCAGTTGGGCGCCTGGGACCCCCTCCGCTAGAAATGAGTCCTGCGGAAAGAATCTCGCACAACTACCAAACATGAAATGAAATAAAAGGTTGCAAGGAAAGCATCGGAGGTCAGCCTCCTTCATCGTTCTTCTTTCGTGTCTTGATCAAACCCATCCACTTTCTTCTCTTTCTCGTTGGCCAAACCCAAGTCCTCGTTGGTACCAGTGTTACGCTGCTCCAGGTGCCCAGGCACCGGTAGCGGAAATTCCCCCAGGCCACGCCTACTTAGGTGGCCACACCCACCTCCCTACCCCAGGCCATGGCGTAGTGAGGCCAAGTGGGCATGGCCCACAGAGTTAGCCACACCCATGGTGGGGGTAGTACAAATTTGTGCAGAGCATCACTGATGGGTACATGTCGCTGGCAGCAATCGGACGCTGTGTCTCTCCACATTCACAACTGTGTGTTGTTCCCCACTTGAGCATGTTGGTCTTGCATTGAGCAACTCCAACCCTAGGCCTATTCAGGGTCCTCCAGGTGATGTAGGGGAGGTTGAGTTCCTCAGCCGTATCCTCCTTTAATGTTGTTCCTTTCCCAGTGAGCTCCTTCCACCATCTTCTAATTTGGTTTTGCTCTTGCGTACCCTCAAGAATGTTTGTTCTTGCCATAAAGCTCTTCCTGGATCTGAACCGGTGGACTTGAGTCTCATCTCCATTCAGAGGATGTCGAGGGTCCTTCTCTTGCTTCGTTCTCTCAGTGCCCGCTGCTACTTCTCTCCTGATCTTAGGTGGAGCGATACCAACAAGAGGGTATATTTTCTCAACGGATGTAGGCTCGAGGCATCCTGTCACTACCCGCATGGCTTCATTCATAGTGATGTCAACTTGTTTTGTGTGTGTGGATGCACTCCAATACTGGAGGCGCCGATTCTCCTTCAGAGTTCGGAATTTGGAAAGGACACCTCATTTGGTTGTGATTGTTGTTAAACAACAATTGTCGATGGACACTGTCATTCATCGGTGGGTTATCTTTGCGGGCCTTTCGCCTACCTCTGCTTTGACATACCTTGTCAAACCGTCTTTGCATGAAATTCATGGACATGGTCAGTGGTGGACATAAAAAATTCCTACCACACTGTGGGCGTGGCCATGTGACTGGGTGGGCATGGCCTGTTGGCCATGTGACTATTCTTCGCTATAGAGCTATGAAAATAGAAGCCTCTTCTATTTTCATCACTCTATAGTGAACCTCTAAAGCCATTTCCCCCTTCGTGCAAGGCTTTTCCAGGGCTCCATTTCACCCCAAAGCATACCTGTCAAGTTTTGGATTTGGAAATAAGGGAAATTTCCCAGCAAATACGGGATACTTGACAGCTATGCTTATCCTGTGCTGCCCTCCAATGGCGGCAATAGGGCATTGCAGTCTAATTAATAAGGGATGACGGTGGGAAAGAGGGTAAAATAAGGGGTTTTCCTGGCCAATAAGGGATACTTGACAGCTATGCCCCAAAGTGCATCCCCAGCCACTCCTGAGTGGCTGGGGATGCGCTTTGGGGTGAAAAGCGCCAGGGAGCCCAGGAAAAGCCTCTGATGGAGGGAAAAATGTAGCCATCCCCCTCTGAATGCTCTTCAAGGAGGAGGAGGTGGTGGGTGGTGTGGGGAGCCATTTTTACTACAGGTGCACACGTACTGGTGCGATAAAAATATCCCCATCGCCAATAATGCTTTTGTCAGATGTGTGATTAAAACCCAGCCTGTGACTTTCAAGTCCAGACTACTTGATTCCCTTGAAATGAACCTGACGAGGCTGAGATCTTTCTCCCCCACCACAGCTAGTTCCACATCCAGCCTTCTAACTACAAAGCATATTCATCCCCACGCTATATTGCTGGTACCAAACACGGACACTTACAACAAAACATAAACGAAAGTTGGTCACCACAGAAATGAGATGTCTGAGGAAGTCTGCTGGAGTAACTAGAAGGGATAAAATCAGGAATGATATTATAAGAGAAGGAATTGCCGGGAACATCCACGAAAGCCTCCGCCTCAACTTTGGGCATGTTCAGAAAAGGTTCTTTGCTAAACAGCATTGCTTAAAAATGGATCGAGGACAAATGAATAGCAATCGCACTTCTATGCTTCCCCATAGTCGTTGCAGTACATTGGTGAGCTCCGCTCTTACAACACAAGACAATACCAATCAACACAAAGAAACATCTCATACAAAGCATATTCATTCCCACCTTATGTTACCAGTACAACATAGACACTTACAACAAAACATAAGCGAAAGTTGGTCACCACAGATGTCTGAGGAAGGCTGCTGGACTGACTAGAAGGGATAAAATGAGGAATGAGATTATAAGGGAAATAATTTTAATACAACCCATATTAAGCTACAAAGACAACAAATAAAGTGGTTTTACCCACTTGGAGAGAACATCTTGGTATTGCCATCAGCCCATACGGAGAGAACTGCCCATCCCAGTTGGTTCAGCGCCCATCCCAATGGTAGAGCTGTTTACAAATGCCTCCCAGTGTAGGGTGAAACAGTATCCCAATAAGGCTGCTTTCTAGTGTGGTATGTGATGTTATGAGAGATTCTCAGCCTGGCAGTAAAGAATATGGCAAGCAAGCATTATTGCAAGGGGATTAAAATGAGGGATATGTTATTACCAGAGCTGGTCTAGGGCCAGGACACCTGGTCAAGTAGACCCCCTAATTTGGAGGGGGAAATATGCCATCAGAGTTTTCCCTTATTTAGATTAGGTAGCTAATGTGCCAAAAAAGACCTCTCCGTAACCACAGCAATAGTCAGGATTACGTCTTCATTAGGCCCCCTCGAATCCAGATTAGGTCTTGGGAAATGTCTGACCAAAAGCAGAGAATAAAGTGGATTTGCTTAATCTGGTTTTGCCCAAATGGCAGTTTGCATCCTCAAACCACAACTGTTGGATTCGAAGTCAAGCAATGAAGCTGTGTGATCTTAACGCAACACAAAGGTAATGACCCTTCCCATAAAAATAAAAAAAATCAGCTGAAATTGAGGACGGGGAGATTGGCTTTGTTACAGCATATTAATTAATACATGCTTTATGAAGATCTACACTCTGTTTTGCCCTCTGCTTCATTTTGGCGCCACAGGTGAAATTCCCATTGGATTTAATGAACACTGGTGTCAATGGTATGATCATACCTGTCAACTGGGGCTCCGGCCAATCCGGGACCTGTGCAGAACAGTTCTGCGCAGGTCACCTTCTACGCATGCGTAGAAGGGTTTTACGCTTGCGTAGCCCCCTTCTACCCATGCATAGCCTTCTACGCATGCGTAGAAGGGTTCTACGCATGCGTAGAAGGGTTCTACGCAAGCGTAGAAGGGTTCTACGCAAGCATAAAACCCTTCTACGTATGCGTAGAAGGCGACCTGAGCAGAAGGGCTGTGCAGTACCTCCTTTCCCCTGCTGCCAAATTCCGGGGTTTCGGCAGCGCAAATCGGCGCCAAAAACCGGGAAATCCCGGCCAATCCGGGAAGGTTGGCAGGTGTGGGTATGATTTCTACTTGCAGGGATACAGTTGTGGCTTTTCTGGGAGGGATACATCCCCCTCCCCCGCCGCCTCTCTAGAAAAGAGGTTCCCAAACTTTTTACACCCCGGGCCTGACCACACCCTCCAGACATCTGGATGGGCTGGAACATGCCACCTGGAAGTGGAAGTAAATGCGCCTGCTTCCACGTTTACAACAGCCACGGGCCCATTTATGTAACTGCGTTCATGCATGTGCGGGTACATTTTTACGGTTGTTGTAAATGTGTCCACTTCGTCTTCCTGGGGCGGGGGCGGCAGCAGGCCACATGAAGTGGTGCCATTGGTTGGGTCCGTAGGTTGTAACCCCTGCTCTATGAGAAACAGTGGAGCGAGCCTAGATTCCCACGCCTCTATTTGCTTATGGTATATACAGTATATACCGTTGCCAAATATTAACTTTTTATCAGATCCTTTTCTTTCCTTGCTACAAATTGGAAATGCAAAGCAATTTGGCCCAGGATTTCATTGCTATTCTCTCTGCTTCGCCCGGCTTCCAAGTCGACTCATTTTCCATTCAGGAAACTCTGAGCCCCGTTCTGATCTTATCAAGCGCTTTACACCACCCCATGTATTCCCCTTTCATTGCACGGACCGTCTCCATTCAAGTTGGCCGGATGTAATAGAGGACAGATGCCCTCCTGTGACTTTAAACTGCCTTTGATTGTAGGACCCGTTGAAGTCCAGTAATCTATAACTTTAAAACATCTCTTTTCTTTTAGGTATAATGGAAGTCCGCTTCTACATAGAGACTGGCGGTGGCTCAAGTGGTGAAGACGCTGAACTAGATGATCGGAAGGTTCCAGACCCAAGTGCCGCATGACCGAGTGAGCTTCCCGTCTCTCTCCCAGCACCTGCCAAGCTGGCAGTTCGAAAGCAAGAAATTGCAAGTAGATAACTAGGTACCACTTCGGTGGGGAGGTAAACAGCGTTCCATGCACTCTGGCATCTAGTCATGCCTGCCATATGTACACGGAAATGTCTGCAGACAATGCTGGCGCTTTGGCTATAAACAGAGATGAGCACTGAACCCTAGAATCGGATACAACTGGCTTTTGAGCAAAGTCAACCTTTACCTTTACCCTACTTCTATATAAGTTAGCAACGGTATGCTTAGGTATGACTAAGCCATTAAAAATGCTAAGGTAAAGGTCTCCTTTGCTCGAAATCCAGTCATGTCCGACTCTAGGGTTCGGTGCTCATTTCAGTTTGTAGCCAAAGAGCCAGTGCTGTCTGCATCTGCAGATGTTTCCATGGTCATGTGGCAGGCATGACTAGATGCCAGAGCACGACGGAACAGTTGCCTTTCCCACCCAAGCAGTACCTATTTCTCTATTTGCAATATCTTGCTTTCGAACTGCTAGGATGGCAGAATCTGAGACAGACGATGGGAGCTCACTTCACCATCCAGCACTCAGGTCTCAAACTGCTGACCTGCTGACCTATCCATCCACCATAAACTCCCTCTTTCACATCTATCCATCCGGTTGAAACAGCTACTCTGAACCACCAAATGCAGACACCCAACCTGCTGTCCTGCAACCAAAAGGTTACAAGTTCGATCCCGACCAGGGCTCAAGCCTTCAATCCTTCCGAGGTCGGTAAAATGAGTGCCCAACATATTGCGGGACAATATGCTAATAAACTTGTAATGTTAAGTGTGATTGCTTTTGCTTTAAAACAGGCCCCCAAACAAAGATATTGATAAAGGGTTAGAATACAAATTAAGATTTCGATTAAGAGAAAATTAACGCATCCCTGATGGCCTCCCTGAACAATTCGGCCTTGCAAGAAAGCCGCATAGAGGAAGCCAAGTGTGCAACTGGTGAGAAAATGTTCCTGGTGGGCAGGGCCACTACTGAGAAGACCTGACACCTGGTTGAAGGCTTTAGGGATGGGTACTAGCAGCCCCAATACCTGGAAGGACCAGATGACAATAGGGTTGGCCAACCCTCCAAAATGATGATGCGGAAGATGTCTACGCTAAACAATGTTGGTTTCCCCCCTATTGTCTATTGTATGACCCTTCCAGGTGGTACTGCGGGCAATTGAACCGTTTCACTAACCCAGTGGTAGACATCAAAACAGCCAGTGCGGTTTTAGGGGAACAAAGTATCAGACCAGAGCTCAGATCCCCACTAAGCCATGGATCTTCACCAGAGGGTGGCCAAAAGTCCTATGGCAATGACATTGGAGGCAACCTCACAATGCACAACAACACAACATACATCAGTGCAAGCCTTTGGCCCAGCCACAAAAAAGTCTAGTTTGAAAAGAATACCCCACACCATTATCCACCACCCAGATCAAACCCTAAAGCCATAATTTACCCATGGCAACTGGTCTCTCTCCTTCCCTCCCTCCCTCTGTTTGTTTAAAGGAGCCATATGTAAACCACTCTGAGCTCTTTGGTGGAAATGCCAGGCATTCGTGAAATATATAAATACATAATCATTCCACAGAAGAGCTTAAGAAATCATGCGTTGGCATCCGGGCAGACATTCTCTTCATTATCATAAGAGGCTGCACATGCTATCCGCAAAGGGGTGGGTGGATGGGGTGGGGGGGAGGATCGAGGTTCGGTGCCAAGAAACAAAAAAGAGCTGAATTTCGTGACCTGAAAAATTATGCAGAGTAGCATTTTGTGTGTGTGCGCGTGTGCGCGCGCATGCAATTTGCATGGTTTATTTTCCTTTCTTGCACCCCAGGGAAGGACAAGAGAGTTGTCATAGAACTGAGCCTACATGCGCTGGTTTTTGGAAGGCCACTCAAAGCCCTCCAGCCTTTCACCAGGGAGATGTTGCTAAAACCTAGAAAGCAGTCTCTCTCTCTCTCTCTCTCTCCCTCCCTTCTATTCACCTCTTTCCTTCTTTCACTCTTTTTCTTCCTTTCTTTCACTCTTTTTCCTTTCTTTCGTTCTTTCACTCTTGTTCTTCCTTCCTTTCACTCTTTTCCCCTTCCTTTCCTTCTTTCACTCTTCCTTCCTTCCATTCCTTCTTTCACTCTTTTTCTTCCTTTCTTTCCCTCTTCTTTCCTTCCTTCCCTTTCTCTCTTTCCCTTTCCCCCTTCTCTTCCCTTCCTTCCACCTTCCGTCCTTCTACCTTCCACCTCCTAACTTCCTTCCTTCCTTCCTTCCTTCTTCAAATGATAGCTGACACCTACCTCTTGACTCTAAGCAGTTATACAGGCATGGAAATAACTGCCCCCAGGAGGCACATTTGGGCCAAAGTATGTATATGTAAATGGAATCCATGCGCTCGGAACAGTTTTTATAAATGGAACCAAAGTTGAGCTCTTTCCGTCAAGCATAAAACTGAGGTACAAAGGGTGACAGCTATTTCCAGACTTTTCTTTGTCCCCAGCAGCTGTTTGGTGGGTATACCTCTCGTAGATTTGGAGGTTCTATCTGTTCTCCTTTACTTCTTCCCATCCAGAGGATATTTCTTCTCTAAATCCCAGGTGATAAGGTTAGGAGAGAAAAGGTATCAATAGAACATTATCACTCCCAACTCCCCTGTGGCTCACTCCTTCCTTCTTTCCTCCCTCCCCCTCCAAAACTCTCCCTCCCTCCCTCCCTTCCATCCATCCCTCTATCCATCCATCTCTCTCTTCCTTCCTTCTCTCCCCTCCCTCCCTCAAAAACTCTCTCTCCCTTCCTTCCATCCATCCCTCTATCCATCCATCCATCCATCTCTCTCTCTTCGTCCCTTCCCTCCCTCCCCCTCAAAAACTCTTCCTCTCTCCCTTCCTTCCTTCCATCCATCCCTCCCTCCCTCCCTCTATCCATCCATATCTCTCTTCATTCCTTCCTTCCTTCCCTCCCCCTCCCTCCCTCAAAAACTCTCCCTCCCTTCCTTCCATCCATCCCTCCCTCTATCCATCCATCCATCCATCCCTCCCTCTCTCCCTCTATCCATCCATCTCTCTCTCTTCCTTCCTTCCTTCCCTCCCCCTCCCTCCTTCAAAAACTCTTCCTCTCTCCCTTCCTTCCTTCCATCCATCCATCCATCCCTCTATCCATCCATCCATCTCTTCTTTCCTTCCTCTCACTTAGAGAAGGCAGTAGTGAGGATTCTGGTGCAGGCCGGCCTTCCTCTCGCTCCTTCCCCATCTGTTCCGAAAACAAGCTGACATTTAAAAAACAGGGAAAGAGTGAGAACGTCAGGTCGGAACTTCAGCTCGGAGTCTATAGGAACCGGTGCTTACAAAAAAAGCAGAACAATGTGACTTTTTCAGCACTCGCCAAGATGAGGGACAAAACGCAAGCAGCATATGTTGCCGCTAATATGCGAGGTTCAAGCGGCCTGTTCATCTGCTTCCATTTGTGATTATCCCCTACAAGCCTCCAATGCCACTCTTTCCTTACTTATTTAGGAGCCCTGGTGGCTCAATGGTTAAACTGCTCTCCTGGAGCCAGAACATTGGGAGTTCGATCCTGACCAGGGTTCAAGATTGACTCAGCCTTCCATCCTCCCTGGCTTCTGGGAATTGAAGTCCAAGAACACCTGGAGTGCCAAGGTTGAACATGCAGTAAACTCATTCATGTGGATTCACAGAGACTTGGGCTTCTGGGAATTGAAGTCCAAGAACACCTGGAGTGCCAAGGTTGAACATGCAGTAAACCCATTCATGTGGATTTACAGAGACTTGGGCTTCTAGGAATTGAAGTCTAAGAATATCTGGAGTGCCAAGGTTGAACATGCAGTAAACCCATTCATGTGGAATCACAAAGACTTGGGCTTCTGGGAATTGAAGTCTAAGAATATCTGGAGTGCCAAGGTTGAACATGCAGTAAACCCATTCATGTGGATTCACAGAGACTTGGCCTTCTGGGAATTGAAGTCTTTGGTGTTCTGGAAGTTTTATACACAACAAAGTCCAAGAACACCTGGAGTGCCAAGGTTGAACATGCAGTAAACCCATTCATGTGGATTCACAGAGACTTGGGCTTCTGGGAATTGAAGTCCAAGAACACCTGTGACAACTGCTGAACCCAAACAAATTCATAGGACATTTCCAAGTTTTTTAGAAGATATGCGGGATAGGCTGTACCCACTATACTAAGAATGGTTACGGAATCCCAGTTTGATGGGAAGACATACAATCTGTCCCGGTTAAAATGAGTTTGGAAAGCCAAGATACTACCCTGCAAAGTTTGAGAAAGTGGCTTTTTGGGTCAGTAGGAGCTGCAATGACTGTTAAGACACCGAACTTTGTGGCAGTTCAGCAATTCGAGACCTGAGTGCAGTGCACCAGTGTGAGCCCCTAGCATCTGTCCCAGCTCCTGCCAAACCTAGCAGTTCGAAAGCAAGGAAATGCAAATAGATAAATAGGTACTGCTTCAGTGGGAAAGGTAACAATGTTCCACATGGCCACTGAAATATCTGTAGACACAGACAGACAGTGCTCTTGGGCTCTAAATGGAGATGTGGAGATGATAACACTGACTTTCAAGAAAGGAAGATCTTTACCTTTATCCCCAGGTGATTTTGGGGGAGGTGTCGAATCCGGTTTCCGAACCCTGATCCCTTGGGTGTATCAAAGACACCTTCCAGAGTACCCAATGCTAATTCTGTTGACTAATGTTCGCTCCACCTAAGTTTGCAAACTCTGAGTAAGGATATTTGAGAATTATACCACAGGGCTTTCCAAAGGGCTCTCCACTTTGGAATGACTATGCCCAACGTCCCGGGGGCAACATTTCTCAATGTTCGATCCGGGAAAGAAACCAAAGTAGTTATGGATAACGGCCCAACAAACAGAAAGCCATCACCAAATCACAGGCAATCTAGCTCAATTTGCACTCTTTTAGATCCTCAACAGAGGAGCCTCCAATTCACGAGGAAGAATGAATGAATCGCCTTAACGGAGAGATTGATCTTTGGAAATAAAAGCCCTCAAGACAATTCTGCACAGAAATCGGTGAAACCCAACAAGTACATAGTTATTCATGTTCATGGCGCCGTGACCTCTGCCATGCTTGATCCCCAAAAATCAGTGATACATTTGAAAAACGAGCTGCAAAATATTGACGACAATCCAACAAACCCTACCTGGAAGTGCAGTGAGTGACGTCCGAACAATTCAGATTTATCCTCCTCTTCCATACGCCTACTGGCATTTTGGACCTGCAAGAGGGGAGATGATGGAATACTAGCGGTACTGGCAACATCGCGGTTGTTGTGATTGTATTTTGAACATTACTAAGAATATATTTTCGTGGGAACTGTGGTGACTTAGTGGTTAAGACACTGAACTTGATGACTGGAAGAACGGCAGGTCAGCAGTTCGAGACCCGAGTGCTGCTTGATGGAGTGAGCTCCCATCTCTGTTCCAGCTCTTGCCACCCTAGGAGTTTGTTAGAAAGAAATTGTGGGTAGATAAATAGGTACTACTTTGGTGGGAAAGTTAACAGTGTTCCATGTACTCCAGTGTCTAGCATAGCTGTCAAGTATCCCTTATTGGCCGGGAAAACCCCTTATTTTACCCTCTTTCCCGCCGTCATCCCTTATTATCTAGACTGCAATGCCCTATTGCCGCCATTGGAGGGCAGCAAAGGATAAGCATAGCTGTCAAGTATCCCATATTTGCCGGGAAATTTCCCTTATTTCCAAATCCAAAACTTGACAGGTATGGTGTCTAGTCATGGCTATCACATGTCAAAGGAAATGTCTACAGGCGCAGACAGTCCTGGCTCATTGGCTATAAACAGAGATGAGTATTGAACCCTAGAATAATATACGACTGGCTTTTGAGCAAGGGTGGCTAAACATGCCATTTCCCCATGTTTTGAATGTGTCGTTAAGAATATTCAAGAGAGATATTTTTCAATTAGCTGGTCTGGTTTTCCTTTAAACCACGTTTCACAGCCACCACTGGGAGAGACAATGAAAGTAGTACTTATTATCCGACAAAGATTAGCCAGAAGGTCTGCGCTTGCTTTAAGGTTAGTAGAAGGTTTGAGTAGAAACAGCAGCCTTGAGATTATAATATGGTTCTTGATTGTAAAGGGATTGTAAAAGTTAATACGGCAATTTGAACTGAACCAGGAAAACAACTGAAATCATGTGGGTTTACTCCTAATCCATTTAAAGAGGAATCCTATCTGTCTGTCTGTTATTATTATGGTCCATCATATTATTTTCGATTTAGGGTGATCTTAACAGGATTTTCTAGGAGTATGATGTTTTCAAGGTGCAGTTAATCCATCTCCCAATGATCAGGCAAGGAGACAGGCACTTATAATGACCCGAACAAGGTTTTCAAGGAAGGGAACTATTTAAGAAGTAGTTTTACCAGTTATACTCAAAAAGAAGTCTTATCTCAGTAAGACTCATGTCCAAGTTATCATGTGTAGGATTGAAAGCCTATTCATTGTCTCAGACTCATTTTACAGGGTGTACGTTTCATTGAATGGGACTGCAGTGGTTTTGTGGTTAAGACGTCAAACTTGATGACTGGAAGGTTGGCAGGTCATAAGAACATAAGAACCGCCTTGCTGGAAGAGGCCACAGAAGCCCATCCAGTCCAGTATTCTGTCTCACACAGTGGCTCACTATTTGCTTCAGGGTATTATGCCCAAGGAGATGCCTTCACCTGCTTAGGATTCCCTGGAGATGGCATGGAGAGATATCCTGCCTATCTCTCCAACCCGGAGGTTGTCCTTAAGTATCCATAATTATAGCCATGGATACCCTTGTCCTCCATGAACTTGTCTAATCCTGTCTTAAAGCTGTCAAGACTGACAGCTGTCACCACTTCTTCTGGCAGGGAGTTCCATAGACCAGTGATCCTTTGGTTGAAAAAGTACTTTCTCTTATTTGTTTGAGAACTAGTACCCAAAAGTTTCATGGAGTGCCCCCTAGGTCTAGTGTTGTGCAATAGGGAAAACAGTTCTTCCTTATCTACTTTCTCCACACCGCGCATGATTTTATAAACTTCAATCAGGTCACCTCTCAGACGCCGTCGTAGTTCAAGAGTGAAGAGGCCCAACCGTTGCAGCCTCAGATGGTAAGGAAGGTGTTCCAGTCCCCTAATCCTTCTGGTTGCCCTCCTATGCACTTTTTCCAGCTCTGTTCGAGACCTGAGTGCTGCATGATGGTTGCAAGTAAATAAATAGGTACCGCTTCGGTAATGGAGTAGAAAATAAAGCCACAACTCAATGCTGAGTGATGGGCAGAAGTAAATAACCTGACTCCCTAAAGGGACCAATGGCTATGGGCGGATGAGCCCCTTTAGGTTGGGTGATGGTCCTCCTCAGTGGAGGAAATGCCACTGGAAACCATCACATTAGGCCCAACGGCAAAATGAGCAGAAGAGGAACCACTTCACTATTCTGATTCCCAACAGTCATGGAGGCGGAAGAGGGCATGCCACATGGACTGGCTGTAAAGGAGCATCTTGCCAATATCCTCAAGGCTGTGGCAGTCCCTTGCAGTCCCGGTGTCAAATCCTGCATGTCTCATTTCATAAAGCGCCACAGGAGATGGCTCCGTGATCATAGTGTGTGGGTCACTTCAGGACAAGTTGGGATCCACCTTAAACAAATTCACGTCAATGGCATTTTTCCTGTTTGGAAAATGATTTCGGGGTGGGGGGGGGAGATGTATACTCAGACACGAGTAGCAGCCGCCGAAACAGAAATGAGCACCGTAGAGTCAAATACAACTGGCTTTGAGCAAGGGTGACTACTTAAGTTTCATTGAACTCAATGGGGCTTCCATTTGAGAAGATGTGCAGAGTTGCATTATGACATCTCTAGCCTACTTATTAAGAATACTTTACTCTGCATTATTCACTCTTATTTCCTGTCTGCTTCTTAAAAGGGAGGTGAAATTGAGGGGGAAGGGGGAATAAGCTCCCAGCGGACAAGTAAAAAATAATAATACAGAAATCATAACTAAGAGGAGGGAAAGAAGATAAATAATTTAGCACTAAGAAAAACTTGAAGCCTGATAGTTTACCAGCTTTAGAAAAAAATAAAAGTGTTACAAGAATCTGATAACACCCCCCCCCCCCTGGTTTCTAGCAGAGACTCTGGAGGGCTGTGAAAATAAATACAGAGCAAGGAAAGAGTTCAAAAGTAAATGTGCATAAATAAATGTTGAAAGGAAGGATTAAAATGTGAAAACAATTGTATGCATGGATTTTATTACCTAAGAATCAAGATTCTCTGTTCTTCTACATTCTGTCTATCAGGGCAGGCAGATGGCAGGTTCTGCATTTAAAAAAATGCACTAAAAGTCCCAGATTCTTCAAAGAAAGCCTGGTGCAAAATACACAGGCCATAATCAGGTTAGGAAGAAGCATTTATGGAGGGACAACAATATAAGTTTCAGTTGCAGCTACTGTTAGATGACTGGGCGACTCCGAAATCCTTGCTCTGCTACTGCAAGAACATTCACAGAGCTTGAATAGTCCAGGTCGAAGGCAAGAAATTGCAAGTAGATAAGTAGGGACCACTTCAGTGGGAAGGTAAACAGTGTTGAGGCATGCCTGCCACATGCAGTCGCAGACAGCGCTGAGTCATTGGCTATAAACCAAGATGAGCACTGAACCCTAGAAATGGTATCTTCAGCAACTACCCAATCCTTCTAATGGTATAGGACTGGAAACAATCCATTACTCATAGAAGATGTACATTGTTTATTAAAAAAAGAGGGGGGGGACCTCATCTGTGAACATCTGGACCCAAGTAGACCTTCCAGAAGATCTCATAGTTGGTCCTTTGGTAGGTGCTCTCCCAGCTCCGGCAACCTAGCAGTTCGAAAGCAAGAAATTGCAAGTAGATAAGTAGGGACCACTTCAGTGGGAAGGTAAACAGTGTTGAGGCATGCCTGCCACATGCGGTCGCAGACAGCGCTGAGTCATTGGCTACAAACCAAAATGAGCACTGAACCCTAGAGTCGGATACGACTGGCTTTCGAGCAAGGGCGTCCTTTACCTTTACTATCTTCTGCCAACATAGGATCTATCATACTAGTAAATAAATAAATTACATGTCAGAAATTACTCTGGGTTAAAAAGAAATGGAGTCATAGGATTATGAAGTCAATGTCGATTAGAGAAAAAGAACACAATTGCAAATTATTATGGAGATGGTACCTAACTCCGGTTAAACTTCACTTAATGTCTAATAACGTATCAGATATGTGCTGGAGGTGTTATAAAGCAAAAGGGACATATATGCATATGTGGTGGACATGTGAAAAGATAAGGTGTTTTTGGAAAACAATAGAAGATAATTAAATAAGATATTGGGTGTAACAATTGTATTAGAACAAGACTAGCAATACTGGGGGAAACAGATCAATTAAATTTGGATGAGGGCAGAAAGGAATTATTGTTAACATTATTGTTGGTTGCAAGACAAGTGATTGCAAAAGAGTGGAAAAAGGGGGAAAACATTAATAAGAAGAGATGGTATGCAGAAGTGTGGCAAGTAGTCCCCAACAAAAAACTAACCATACATCTACGACAAAAAAGAGGGTTACCAATCAAAACATCCTTTTGGGAAATATGGGAATTTTTTGTTGACTATGTTTTAATTGGAAGAAAAGGGGTTCAACCTAGCCCAGACACGTTCCTCTTCTGGGAAAGAGAACTATAGTATATAAAATTAGAAGTTAGTGCCGATTTCCCCGACAGAAACATTTCTTTTTTTAATTTTGTCAATATATTTTTTTATTATCATACTTTGATATTCTTTTAAATATGCAATTTTAGTGAGTTACTTTGGTGTATGCGAACCAAGACACAGGACACAGCCTCGGGCTGGGTTAACTCAGGTTTATTGCATCGTGGGCAGAGGGAACATGAGGTAATGGCGGATCGATAGCTCTTTATATACAGCAGTAATACATTTGAACGTGGTGCCACGGTAGCCCATTGGCTACTGTCTGCGTGACGTCATTGCAGGTCACGCCCTTCTTGTCCAGGTGTAGTTGGTGGCGGGAAAACTTCCCGCGCTGTTGCCTTTGATGAGTTTGGACCAAGAGAGCTTGGACGCTCGCTGCTGCCAGCTGGTGGTCATTAGCTCGCGTCCTATTACAGGGTTTATATGATACAGCTGAAGGTTACATTGTTGCTATAGGCAAGGTTACATTGGCTCAGATACATTGTAATCCGTGTGTACAATAAAACCAACAGAACACAACACCCCTCCCCCCTAGGACGAGACAAAGTCTCGAGCCCACACTTAAACACCCCCCCCCTTAGGAGACAAAGTCTCTCAGCCAAGATGGCTTATTTCGAACACGCTGGGGTCTCGATGCGGGCTGCCTCTCCCCGGGTTTGCTACCTTCTCTTTGTCCCCTGGTTTCCTGTCCTGTAATATGAGAGGGAGACTCGTTAGTGACTTTCCGCGGCTCCGCGGCGTTGTTGGGAGGTGTGCTCCTTCTTAGGGAGGAACCGGGGGCACTGGGGGCTAACGAAAAACCCCTCTTCTCACTTGGACGGGTGGGGGAACACTCCTGAAAACCCCCCCGGCTCGCAAAATCAAACTCAAAATTACTATCGGGGGCAGCGGTCGCGAACTCCTCTCCCCCTTCCCCGGCCCCTGATAGGACTGGCGTATCAAAAGGATATGAGTCGGGGCCGCTGCTATCAAAAGGATATGAGTCGGGGCCGCTGCTTCTGCTTCCTTCCCCCCTTGCTTGGGACTGTTGTCCATTGCTGTCTCCCCCTTGGGTTAAGCGGGTGGGGGAGAACCCTAACGCTGAATCCTGTTGCTGAGCTCCACTGACTGGCCCACTCACTCGGTGCCTCAGTTGGTCTGCGTGCCTCCTCCAGAGGAGGCCGGTGCTAGTCTCGACCCGGTACGACACTGGCCCCGTCTGTTCCACAACCTTCCCTGGTACCCAGGCCGGCCCTGCGCTGGAATAGTTCCTGCAGTGAACAGGGTCACCGGCAGCGAAACCTTTCGAGACTGCCAACCCTATGTTTTTCCCTGTATCCTCGACTCTCGTCGGGTCTAGCCTGGACAGGATCGTGGTCAGCTTTCGCCGCATCAAGAGCTCTGCCGGCGAGTAGCCTGACGCTAAGGGGGTCACCCTATACGCTAAGAGGAATTGGCACACTTGGTGATTCAGGTCCCCCGGGCCCATTCGCCGCAGCGCCTCCTTCGTTGTACGCACCAGCCGTTCCACTTGGCCATTCGTGGCCGGGTGAAACGGTGCGGATGTGACATGCCGAATGGCGTTTGCCTCCATGAATGCCCCGAACTCAGCGGAGGTGAAACAACTAGCGTTATCGCTGACTAAAGTGTCGGGTAAACCGAACGTGGAAAAGACTCTCCGTAGCCGGCTAATTGTCGTGGCGGAGGACGTGCTTTTTACCGGGATAACCTCCAGCCACTTGGAGAACGCATCCACGACCAGGAGAAACATGGTTCCTCGGAATGGGCCAGCGAAATCTACGTGCACTCTGGACCATGGCCCCCGTGCTGTGTCCCATTCCCTATGCGGAAGACGGGCCGCCTCAGGTCGGGACCCCTGGCAAGCCTCGCAAGTGCCGACCATGTGCTCAATGTCCGCGTCCAGCTGTGGCCACCAGAAGTAACTCCGGGCCAGCGCCTTTGAACGAACTATGCCCGGGTGGCTGACGTGCAGCAGTTCGAGCACCCTCGTCCGCAGGGGCGCAGGGACCACCACCCGTTGGCCCCACAGAAGGCACCCCCTCTCTAGGGACAACTCTAGCTTTTTCCTAAAGAATGGGTCGAACTCTGTACTCGGGGACGAAGCCGGCCACCCCTTCTGCACCCATGAACTAACTTTTCCAAGCGTCCTGTCCCTGCCTGTCGCCCTAGCAATGTCGGCTGGTACTATTGGGGGTGCGTCTAAAACCTCAATTAGCAACACCTGGCGGTCCTTTTCTGCTCTCGCCTTTTGGTCGTCCGACAAGGGCAAAGGGGATCTCGAAAGCGCATCAGCATGGCAGATCTCCTTTCCGGGCCTGTACTCCAACTCATGTTGGTACGCGTTGAGGAAAATAGCCCATCGCAGCATTCTCGGGGACAGGATCTGCGGCGTGGGCTTGTTTGCCGTGAAAATCCCTAACAATGGCTTGTGATCGGTCACGATTTTGAACGGGCGGCCGTACAAAAAATCGTGAAATTTTTTGGTCCCCGCTACTATTGCTAACGCTTCCCTGTCGGTTTGCGCGTAATTTCGCTCCGCTTGGGACAGGGACCTTGAGTAAAACGCTACCGGGGCCTCCCTTCCGTCCTCCAACACGTGGCAAAGCACCGCCCCCACCCCCACCGGAGATGCATCACAAACTAGGACCACAGGCCGCTTGGGGTCGAAGTGCGTCAGGATTGCCTCAGATGTTAGGAGTTGCTTTAGCTCTTTGAACGCCCTCTCGTGCTCGTCACCCCACATCCATGGCTCCTCCTTCTTAAGTAACCGATGGAGCGGTTCGGCCACGGACGCCTTCCGCGGGAGGAATGTATGGTAAAAGTTGAGGAGCCCCAGGAAAGACTGCAGCTCGGTTTTGGATGTGGGGCGAGGGGCCTTTTTAATGGCTGCTACCTTGGATTTAGACGGCTTAATCCCCTCGGGTGTGATCCGGAACCCTAAAAACTCGACCTCGGTTTCGAAAAAGACACATTTATCCTTCCTCAATCTCAGCCCCGCTTTCTCGAACACGGTCAGTACCTTGTCCAACCTTTTTGCCAGTTCAGCCTCACTCCCCCCTGTTATCAACACGTCATCAAAATAAGGCAACACCCCCTCCAGGCCCTTTAGGAGGCGTTCCACGAGCGATTGAAAAAGGCCGGGTGCCGAGTTCACGCCGAACTGTAACCGCGACACCTGGAACGCTCCCTTATGTGTAACTATTGTTTGTGCCGCGGCCGTGGCGGGGGTCACAGGAAGTTGCTGATAGGCTTGTGCCAAATCGAGTTTAGCGAAACACTTTCCCCCATTTAGCCTGGCCAAAAGGTGGCTGATCACTGGCACCGGGTATGCATTAGGGCGGATCGCCTTGTTAATTGTACACTTATAATCAGCGCAAATGCGCACCTCCCCGTTAGCCTTTAGAGCCGTTACAATTGGAGTTTCCCACTCCGCGGAATCAACAGGAATAAGAATCCCCTGGCCCACCAGTTTGTCCAGTTCCGCCTCTATCTTGTCCTTGAGTGCGAACGGCACCCTGCGTGGTTTGAGTCTTATCGGGCGGACCTCCGGGTCTATGTCGAAAGCTACAGGGGGTCCCTTGAACTTTCCGAGTCCTTTCTTAAAAACGTCGGGATGCGCATCGCAAACCGCCTGTATCGGGTCCCCCCCCACGGTATGCACCCCCCCTATGAACAAACCTAAGGGCTGAAACCACTGTGTCCCTAGGAGGCTACAGCTTCCCCCTTTTAGGACAACTAGGGGCAGTTCCGCAGAATGTCTCTTAAAATTGACCCGAAATTTCCCGACCCCCAACACCGGAATGCTGTTTCCCTGTACGTCCCGTAGTGTGGACCTCAACGCTTTAAGCTTGGGCCGCACGTGGGGGTCGATTTTCAGGAACTCTTTCTGGGGGATTATGGAATAGGAGGACCCCGAGTCAATTTCCATCTTAATAGGGGCCCCTTGTACTAATACCTCAACGAAGTAATGGGACTGTCCCGCGGACACGCTGAACACTGAGGCGTCGTCCTCGCTGCCGTCCGAGACGCGGCCCACGCCGTCCTGCTTCCTCGTGGTCTGGGCGCCATCTTTGGCCCTCGCTGGACGGTCCGGTCTGGCCGCGCGGTCTTGTGACTGCCTCCGGCCCTCTTTCCGCTTTCTGCACGCCTTGGCGATGTGCCCCCGACGGCCGCAGGTGTAACACTCGGCCTTCCTGAACGGGCATCTCGCGCGCTCGTGGGCCGCTCCGCAACCCTCGCAGCGTCGACCGCCCTTCCGGACCTTCTGGACCTCCTCGCCGTCGCTGCCTTCCGTAGACGACTTTGAGGCCCGTCGAGTCGCGTGCACCGACTGTCCGGTCTTCCCGTGCACCGAATTTTCCGCCTTGCCAGCTCTAGGACACCACTCACGCCACTGGTGCATCTCGTCCACTCCGGCATTCGTGGACTCTGCGGCTTCCGCGGCCTCTATGACCTCTGCCAGCGTGGGTGGCGGCTCCTTATTCATCAAGCTGCGCTGCACCTCCTTGTCTTTCAGGCCACACAACACGCCGTCCCTGAGGACCAACTCCAGGATGTCGCCCCATTTACAGGGGGCGGCGGCTATCCTCATGGCGGCCACGAATGCCTCAACCGACTCATCCGGCGCTTGGACTCGCCTCCAAAACGCGCTCCGAGCGGGAAACATTGCCCTCGAGGGGCAGAACCGCTCTCGCAGCAGTTTCATGATGTCGCTCGCCTTAAAGTCGCTCACCTTCTTCGGAGCGATTATGCCCACCAGCGTCCGCTTGGTTTCCATCCCGAGCATTCTGGTGAGGATGGCCCTCTTCCTCTCCTCGTCTTCTCCTTTGACTCTGAGTTCCACCAGGGCCGCCTGGAAATCCATCTCAAGCAGCTCCCAGTCTTGCGGTTTGGTGATGTTGAAACCGCTCTGTGCCCTGGCTGTTCCGTGGGGATCCATAATCCCATCCTCGTCGCCAATTTGGTGTATGCGAACCAAGACACAGGACACAGCCTCGGGCTGGGTTAACTCAGGTTTATTGCATCGTGGGCAGAGGGAACATGAGGTAATGGCGGATCGATAGCTCTTTATATACAGCAGTAATACATTTGAACGTGGTGCCACGGTAGCCCATTGGCTACTGTCTGCGTGACGTCATTGCAGGTCACGCCCTTCTTGTCCAGGTGTAGGTGGTGGCGGGAAAACTTCCCGCGCTGTTGCCTTTGATGAGTTTGGACCAAGAGAGCTTGGACGCTCGCTGCTGCCAGCTGGTGGTCATTAGCTCGCGTCCTATTACAGGGTTTATATGATACAGCTGAAGGTTACATTGTTGCTATAGGCAAGGTTACATTGGCTCAGATACATTGTAATCCGTGTGTACAATAAAACCAACAGAACACAACAGTTACTAATCTCTTATTTTTGTAACTTGTATTTCTATGTTACTTTATATCGTGTATTGATTTTTTTTGTTTTTTTATGTACGTTTTCAATTATTAAAAAAATAATTAAAAAAAAATTACTCTGGGTTGAAATGATTTTTGCTGGAGTAACTCCGCTCAGGGGGCTCCTTTCATGTCCCCAAGGTCCATCGTGCAGCACTCGGGTATCAAACCCTCGACTCTCCAGTCTTCAAGCTCAGCATCTTAACCAGTAAGCCACTGCATTGCTGGTAATTTCTTTTCTTTAAAGCAGGAGTTCTCAACCTTTTAAAATTGGGGGCCGGGTCACACTCCCTCAGGCAGCTTCGGGGCCCGGATGGCCATTTCCCCCTTTCTACACCACATGGCACTTCCTGGTGTGGTCGAGGCAGTGGGGGGGCCACATGAAATGGTGCCATGAGCCACATCTGGCCCACAGGTTGCAGGTTTAAAACCCCTGCTTTAAAGAGTGTTTGCCAGTCTGGCCAGGTTATCCTGCTATGATAATAGAATAGACCCTACTGCCAGCGACTCAACGCCAAGTGTCAAGTTGCAGTTAACTATCCTAACCACCCTGAGTACTAACGGCCTTGGGTGCCAAAGTCCACAGGGAAGGGTGATGGTTCTTAGTGGATTAAATCCCACTTGAATCCCTCTTGATGGAGTGCAGAAGCTTCATCAATCCCTGAGGCTGATGAGGGCTTTGCATGCCAAAAGGGCTCAAGACCAGAAAGTGACTCATGGAACTGGATCAGTTATATGGGTGTCATGCTGCAATGCAGAAGGCACTGCATTATATTCTCAGGACAGTCTTCACAGCTGATCGCCATGAGGATCGCCAATATTTGGATTCCCCCAAATTTCCAGGTGAGCCAAGGGATTTTTGCAAGGAATTATTTCACTGCCTCTATCCCTTTCTTTCAATCTTGCTTGCAAGTGTCTCCCCTCACCGGCAGGCTTCTCAGGGTGCTGTTTTGCCTTCATCGCTTTCAAGCAGGATAATTGATAGAATGGCAGGGATGCAGTGAATTAACTCTTTGCAAAAATCCCTTGGTGAGGGGTGATCTTGCTTCCTTTGCTCAAATTTAAAAATCCGGGACTTTTACATTTCTTGAACTGGCCGGGACAGCTTGAATTTGGGGAAATCCTGGAAAACCAGGATACATGGCAACTCTATCTTTGGCTGTAAATGGAAATGAGCACTGTACCTTAGAGTTGGATACAACTGGCTTTTGAGCAAAGGATTCTCTTACCTTTACAGAGAATCAAAATATCTACTTTGTGTCTTCTACAGGAACTAAAAAGGATTCTTCTTGGAAGCATGGCTACTATTATTATTTGTGGGGTTTTTAGTATGTTTTATGTATGTAGGTTTATTACTTTCTTGTTTGATTACTTTCTTGTTATTGTTTGTATTATTTTTTCTTTTTTGTCTGTTGTTTGTTTGTCTTATAAAAATCAATTAAAAAGGAAGCATGGCTACATGGCTATCAATCACTGCACAACAACCATTTTGCTACTGGGAATAATAACACATGTGATTTAGATGATATTGAGTGTGCTGATTCCAAATCTGAACTCAGAATTTGCCTATCACATACAGATTGTAAGTTATAGATGTGCTATAGCTGTTCAAATGGTCGGTAATTGGGTAATGGGAACATTATTACAGTTGCAGCTACCACTATGCCTGCTGCCACCTCAGCTGAATCACGTCCCCTGGTGGCATGCATGTTCCAGCAGCGGCCAGGCATGTCTGGGCTAGTCAGTGAGCTGACATCTGAAATAGGTATATAAGGCGAGATGGACCAAGCAAGGGCTTATCTCTAGTACAAAACCATCCTATTGGATAGTACAGCTAGGCCACAGTGAGTCTGTTTTGAGCTAAAGATGAGTTGGTGCAGCTGTGAGAGAATGTAGCTAATCACATATATACACGTAATTAACTTAAAATCTTGACATCCTAGGCAGATTCAGACTTCAGATTTGGATTCCGTGCACTTGATTTAGTATAGGACACATGGATTAGACTAAGAAACGGACAATATTTATTTTTTTGTGATGCAGTGTTACGAACGCTACTGTTACGAATGTTTAGAAATGGCTGTCACATTCTTTTTCAAACCAGCACTTCCTTTATCCAAAGGCGCTTTCCAGTTTCCAAAAGATGGTCCCAAATTGAAGTATTTCGAGCCAGGGAAGCGACCAATTATGTTTATATTTGACTTGGAAAAATGGTCCCTATTCACTCGGTTCCAGAAATATATATTTCTGAGCCACTCACTAAAAGAGCACCGCTAAGATCAAATAATTATTGTTATTTCTGGTTTGCAGATTTCTAAGCTTTATTTAGATTCTTTGCTCGCACTCCGTAACCTTCAAGATCGACTTAATTGCCAGCTACAAATAAATGCATCATTTAGTAATAAAAACAGCTTAATTGGGCCTCTATTAGATATTTAATTGCTTTCACAATGTTTGTCCAGCGACTCCTTATAAACCTCTGAAAAATATTGCCCTAACTCATCTGTGTAAATTCTCAATTCCCTTATGAAAACATACCAAAAAAATAAAAAATAAATAAATCCATTCCACATTTAACTTTTCCTTGCGGACGCCTCAAATCAGGTTTTTCCTTTCTATAATTCTTTTTGCAACAACCTCTCTTTTTAACAGTGCATTTGGTTATAGCTGATAGCTCCTGTGGTTTTGAGGTCCATTTCTGGTCCAAGAGATCTCAAAATTCCCCTTTGGTCTGGAAGCAAAATACTGTCAAAGGCAATTTTCAAGACCTTCTCGTCCATCAAAGCAGGTTTTTAAGCCAAGGAGTTCAGAAGTTTTTGTTAGTTTTTACTATAGCTGGGCAAAGAATTTGATTTTTTCTTTCTTGGGCAGAAGTGAAGGCCTATCTCAGATCCAGGATATTAGAGCAGGTACAGAGAAGGGCAATGAAGATGATCAGAGAACTGGAAGCCATGTCCTAGGAGGAAAGACTGAAGGAACTGGGCATTTTTAGCCTTGGGAAAAGGAGACTGATTGGGGATATAGGACAGCACTCTTCTAATCCCAGAAAGATGGTCATAAAGAGGGAGGGCAGGAGCTGTTCTCCATCATCCCAGAGTACAGGACATGTAATAATGGGCTGAAACTACAGGAAGCCAGATATAGGCTGAATATTAGGGAAGCATCTTAATGGTTAGAGCAGTACAACAGTGGAACCCACTGCCTTGAGCGGTGGTGAGCGCTCCGACATGGGAAGCATTCAAGAGAGAATTGGACAACCATCTGGCATCTTTGCTTTGGACTCCTGCATTGAGCAGGGGGTTGTACTCAGAGGCCTAAAAGACCCCTTCCAACTCAGTTATTCTATGATATTGGACACCAATTATTTTCTTCTGTTTTATATTAGCAAAAAAAATGCTGAAAGACGATTTAAAGTCCTCGTTCAAAATTACGTCTTAATAATAAGGTTATTATTACCAACTTTCTTCTTCCCATTCTTCTCTGTATTTGTTCCCATCACAATTCCAGAGCTGGGTGAGAGCCCCACAATTCATATGGCAAACCCACTCTGCTTCCCAAACTTTTTTCAAAAAGGTGGCAGATGGAAAACACGCTGTTTTCTGTAAAATCCAGAGAATATCATTCAGTATGTAATGTCTACAGGTATGAGGAACAACATCATCATCAGGAAATTCACAAACTACAAATGGGAACTCAACCACCCATGCTGCATACATCAGCTTTGACCCTGAGGGTCTCCGTGGTAGACAGTGGTAGGCATCAGCAAATTCGCACCAGTTCGCCAGAACCGGTAGCAGAAATTCTGGCTGGCCCTTCCGCCCATCCAAGTTTTGAAATAAAGTAGTCCTAATTTGGGTGCAATGCACCATACCACGACCACAGAATACGTAGTAAAAAAAATTGAATCCCACCACTGCGTAGGCATGACTAGATCGCCCACCCAGTCACATGGCCACACCCACACCCACAGTATGGTAGTAAAAAAATGGAGGCCACCACTGGTGGCAGAGTATGCTGTTCCAGTATGGAACACATCCACACATGCAAAACAAGTTGACATGGCTGCTAATGAAGCCATGCATCTAGTGAGAGGATGCCTCAAACCTACACCAGCTGAGAAAATATATCCTCTTGTTGGTATTGCTCCACCTAAGATGAGGAGAGAAGTAGCAGTGCTGTATTCTAATTCTTTCCCTCAAAATCTCGTTCCCGATTTCATCCTTTCTAGTCACTCCAGCAGCCTTGCTTAGACGTCTCATCTCTGTGGTGACCAAATCTTGCTTATGTTTTGTTGTAAGTGTCCATGTTTGGCACTGGTAATATGAGGTGGAAATGAATATGCTTTGTATAAGGCAGTGGTGGCGAACCTATGGCCATACCTGTCAAGTTTTGGATTTGGAAATAAGGGAAATTTCCCCGCAAATAAGGGATACTTGACAACTATGCTTATCCTGTGCTGCCCTCCAATGGTGGCAATAGGGCATTGCAGTCTAATTAATAAGGGATGATGGCGGGAAAGAGGGTAAAATAAGGGATTTCCCAGCCAATAAGGGATACTTGACAGCTATGCCTATGGCACATGTGCCAGAGGTGGCACTCGGAGCACTCTCTGCAGGCACCCGTGCAGTCACCCCATCACAGAGTTTGCCCCGCCCTTCTGCTCAGCAGCCCAATGGGAGCATTTCCTTCCTCCCCTTTTGCTGTGTTGGCACTTTGTGATAACTAAGTGGGTTTTGGGTTGCAGTTTGGGCACTCGGTCTCTAAAAGGTTCGCCATCACTGGTGTAAGGTGTTTCTTTGTGCCAGTCGGTATTGCCTTGTGTCGTAAGAGCGGAGTTAACTATCCCAATATTTGGCTTGCCTTATTGCACTGCATGTTAATCTCGCCATCTACTTTGCTACAGTCAGTAAACGTTGTTCCTAGGTATTCGAACTCTGCCTCTTTTTTAAATAACTGCTCCCTCTATTTCAATATTTAAAGTACAGTATGCTGTTTCCTTCCCATTGCAATTGCCCCCCACCCCCCCGTCTTCTCTTTATCACGTCTCCCTTGGCGGGTAGAGTAAAATAAACCACGGGAAGAAAGAATGCGATGAAACTGGTTTCAGCCTCACGTCATGTAGACCCTGGAAAAAGCCCTGGCAAAATGGGTGTGAAGAAGGTTCCACCAACATTTGTGGTTTTCTAGAGCTGCGCACATGGCTAGATATAATGCTGCATTTTCAGTCCCCCCAGATTAATCCAGGAGAGCTTAATTCCCCATTCGCGTGGGCAGTATATGGAAAGGAACAGTCCCTTCAAGGCAGATATGACGGCAGCAGGAATATTAGCTGCCTAAATAATACTTACGCTCTGGATTAATATAAGACTTGACTATACAACATTACGCACTCCTTCACCCCCTTCCCCTCTGTTTTATTTTTAAGGGATTTTTTTTTTGAAGGCATTAAATTGCTTTCGTTTCATATTCTCGGCCAAATCTTTAGCTCATATTCTACCCATTTCCATTAGTGGAATCATTACGGACCCATGTCCAGAGGTGTGTTAGACGAAGACAGAGGTAGTCGCCAGGTTTCATGCGCTACACAATCTGCTTTGTGTGTAGGCGAAGACTTCACAAGAGCACCTAAATATAGCCACTAATTGAAACCAGAATCAACTGCCTCCCCCAACACAAAATTAGGAAAAAAAAGTTAGGGAAAAAATTAGGTAGAAATAAAGAATTCTTGGTCTAGGAATCCATTTCGAACACACAAAGTCTTCGCACATACAAAAATACATCTGGTAACACCAGCCTTGTAACTGCGGTAGTTTAGTGCTTAAGACGACAGGAAGGCCGACAGGTCAGCAGTTTGAGACCCGAGTGCTGCACGATAGTGAGCTCCCATCTTTGTCCCAGCTCCTGCCAACCTAGCAGTTCGAAACCACAACTTTACAAGCAGATAAATAGGTACAACTTCGGCGGGGGGAGGTAAACAGTGTTCCGTGTACTCTGGTGTTTAGTCATGCCTGCCACATGGCCACGGAACATACCTGTCAAGTTTTGGATTTGGAAATAAGGGAAATTTCCTGGCAAATACAGGATACTTGACAGCTATGCTTATCCTGTGCTGCCCTCCAATGGTGGCAATAGGGCATTGCAGTCTAATTAATAAGGGATGACGGCGGGAAAGAGGGTAAAATAAGGGGTTTTCCCGGCCAATGAGGGATACTTGACAGCTATGCCACGGAAATGTCTGCTTCTGCAGACATTTCCGTGGTCCTGTGGCAGGCATGCCTCGACACGGGAGCGCACGGAACGCTGTTACCTTTCCCGTCAAAGTGGTCCCTATTTATCTACTTGCAATTTCTTGCTTTCGAACTGCTAGGTGGGCAGGAGCTGGGACAAAGATGGGAGCTCATTCCAGCCTGCAGTACTTGGGAATCGAACTGCTGACCTTCCGCCTCCCAGTCAGCATCTTAGCCACTGTCATAAAATTGCACAAGTGAGATTTCCTTCTTAAAAGTCCATGAGGCTTTAGACTAGGAGGTTGCCAACACTTTTTTTTTTGTCATGCCCCACCTAAGCATCTCAAGAATCCTGATGCCCACCCCCCAGTGACATATAATTCTTATTATTCAAAAAGTGAACTCCTATTCACGTGGAGAAAAGCAAAAAAGGCCATTAACGTGGTCGAAACATTATCAAATTGCTCCCCTTAAAAATCACCCTAGATCTGTCCAGGTGATCCTACGATGGTAAAAGAGTAGACCCTACTGCCAGCGCCTCAATGCCAAGTGTCAAGCAAGAGTTAACTAACCTGACATATGATCTTGCAACTCTGTTAATGTATAAACGTCAATGCATTCAGAAGACAAGTTCCTGTGAATATGTTTTAAGACATTTGGAAGCTTTTGATGGGAGGTTATATATAGATTTTATATATAATTCACTACTATTTTACTTCTCTTTCTATTGTGTTGCTTTTACAGCTTTCTTTTCTTCTTGTAAAAAATGGATTAAAAATTCCATATCGTTTTTCATGGAAGGGGGGGAAAAACCACTAAATTGGTTCAGGAGGTTTTTAGATAATTTAGTACCGGGGAAGCCAGATGTTGCATTTGCTGCAGTTATTTTTCTTTTATTTATCAGAAGCCAAAGGTCTATCGGTGGGAACCAAATACCAAATGGATAGACTTAGAATTTAAATCCTAAGCCTGGGAATTTGTTTTGAATGAGATGACTGAACAGAGTGTGCGACCCTTTTTTTCTACACCAAAATCCTCTCTCAGGTACTCAGTTGTTCAAAGATTTTACTCTCGGTTGTTCCAAGACTGGAGTCTCATCAACATCTGGATCCCGAACTATGTTCTGAACATCTCGAATTGGAAGCAGACACGGAGTCTTGTTTTTGAAAACAAGCCGCTCAATGCTTTTGCGGTCAGTATCCTATCAAAGATTGCCTGGGGCTTGTGAATCACTTGCGATGGCTAATTGTGACTAAATGATGAAGTGATGGGGATATATGGGGAATGTTAGCTCCGTTCTTATAACATAAGGCAGTGGTGGTGAACCTATGGCACATGTGCCGGAGATGGCACTTGGAGCCCTCTCTGTGGGCACCCATGCAGTCACCCCAGCACAGAGTTTGCCTCACCTCTCTGCCCAGTAGCCCAATGGGAAAACTCCCTCCCTCCCCCAGCACAGAGTTTGCCCCGTCCCTCAGTCCAGCAGGCCAATGAGAGCGCTCCCTCCCTCCCCCCAGCACAGAGTTCACCCCACCCCTCTGCCCAGCAGCCCAATGGGAGTGTTTCCTCCCTCCCATTGCTGTGTTGGCACTTTGGGTTGCAGATTGGGCACTTGGTCTCTAAAAGGTTCGCCATCAGTGGCATAAGGCATTGCCTATCAACACAAAGAAACACCTCATACAAAGCATATTCATTTCCAACGTGTGTTACTGGTGCCAAACAGGGACACTTAGAACAAAACATAATCAAAAGTTGGTCACCACAGAAATGAGATGTTGAGGAAGGCTGCTGGAGTGACTAGAAGGGATAAAATCAAGAATGAGGATATAAGGGGAAAGAACTGGAATAGAACCCATCTAAAACTGCATATGGACACAACAAATAAAGTGGTTTTGCCCATTTGGAGAGAATGTCTTGGAATTTCATACCTTACAAGGCAGATGTGAAAAGAGGAGAAGGACAAAGACCACCAGGCAGACCCAGAGAAAGGTGGAGAGATCGCATCAAAGACATAGAACAAGAACGCCAAATAATGCAAGTGGAGCCCACTAGAAGGGCCAGCACAAGAACCTTGCATCTCCCTGAACAACCAATTGGGGGGAGAGAGAGAGAACAAGAAGCGGCCATAACACACATGGCCATGTGCCCAACCGCCTCATCGATTAGTCGCAATTAGCTGTGGCAAATTACCCAAACACTATTAGGACCTGTATTTATATCACTAATCCTTCAAGGAGTTCACAATAGTGTGTGCGCGCACGCACGCACACACACACACACATACACGGCTAAGAGAACCCACTCTCCATAGTACTGTGCTTCATTTATTTTCTCTGCATTGCATCAGAGAGGAAATATTCACACTAAGCCACAGGGATTAAAGACCGAAGCCGTAGGGAAGTCAGATCACATCCGTCATATCCATCTGTTTTCGATTCCAACCCTTCACACCTGCTTTTATTTATTATTCCTCACTTCCACAAGGCAGAGCTCATTTTTCAAGCCTGGGGAGGGGGAACCCTTTCGCTTTAGAAATGGACTGAAAATACCATATATATCTTTTTGGCCCTCTCCATTCCACTTTTTCTTAAAAATGAGAAGAAAATCGACTCTTAGCACTTCTCCGTCAGCCTCTTTTCAAAGGGAAAGATCTGAAAAATGACTGATATGACAAGGTTTTGGATCTGATCAAGAGCTGGACAGCTCCCTTCAGGTATCTCTTCAGAGTAAGGTAAAGGTCACCTTTGCTCAAAAGCCAGTCGTATCCGACTCTAGGGTTCAGTGCTCATCTCTGTTTAGAGCAAAAGAGCCAGCGCTATCTGCATCTGCAGACGTTTCTGTGGACATGTGGCAAACATGACTAGACAGCAGAGTGCACGGAACACTGTTTACCTTCCCACCGACGTGGTCCCTATTAATCTAATTGCTTGCTTTCAAACTGCTAGGTTGGAAGGAGCTGGGGCAGAGACGGGAGCTTACTCAATCGTGCAGCACTCGGGTCTCAAAATGCTGGCTTGCCGACCTTCCAGTCGTGAAGTTCAGAGTCTTTACCACTAAGCCACGGCAGTCCCATCCATTCAGAGTAGAGAAGGCCTTTTGGCTGGGCATCTTTCAAAGTTGTGACTTTACCTTCTCACAAGCAGGTGGTTTTCTTTAGAATTAATGTGTCATTGGCTAGTGACCAATGAACGTCTCAAGCAAACTATTGACACACAACAACCTACAGAACACTGACGGGGACAGTACCCTGCTAGAAGCCCAAATGCCAACCCTGCTTACACCTTTACTCTGACAACACAATTAAAGGTTACTTGAAAGCCGCTCATGTCTGACTCTAAGGGTTCAGTAATCATTTTCGTTGACAGCCAAAGAGCCAGCGTTGTCTGCATCTGTACATGTTTTTACGGTCATGTGGCAGGCTCCAACACTGGAAGCATTCAAGAAAGAATTGGACAACCATTTGTCATCTCTGCTTTGATTTGGATTTAGGGTTGCCATATGTCCTGGAAAACCAGGATTGTCCCGGATTCAAGGTTGGAAAAAGTGTCCCGGCCAGTTCAATAAAAATCATGTTAAAGTCCCGGATTTTTAAAACTTACTCATTGTGTATTATAACACATCATTAAAATAAATTCGAACTCTCACCATCAAACGAGCGATTTCCTGCCACATTGGAGTTGGAGTATACCTGGAGACAAATCTTAACGTCCTCACCTCACACCACTACCTGATATGTGTAACCAATGTGTTTTCTGGAACTGGGGACATTAAGAGTTGACTGCGACGCGACTTCTCATAAGTACAACAGATGATCTTACAACAAGAACTAACTGTTGTAAATAAATTAATTTATATATAGATATGTTTAATGTGAAAGTGTTTCATAGTTGTCATTATATTATGTTTGTTTTTTAAAAGGCTATTTTGTAGACAACCCACCCATTTTTGTCAATTATACTTCTGTCCTGGTTTGGTGGGAGAGAATTATGGCAACTCTGTTTGGATCCCTTTGTTGAGCTGGGAGTTGGATTTCATGGCCTAAAAGGCCCCTTCCAACTCAGTTATTCTGTGATTCTATGACTAGATGCTGGAGTGCATGGAATGCTATTAACTTTCCTACCAAAGTGGTACCTATTTATCTACTTGCATTGCCCCCCTTCTAACTGTTAGGTTGGCAGGAGCTGGGTCAGAGATGGGAGCTCACTCCGTTGTGCAGCATTCAGGTCTTGGACTGCTGGACTGCCGACCTTCCAGTCATCAAATTCAGCATCTTAACCGCCAAGCCTCCACAGCCCTGCCAACACAATTACAGGAGACAAAAGTGTCACACTGGACATCAAGGGCACATTTCCTCATCCTTCTGCTAATGTGAACTGTGCCCACCTTTGCCAACAATGCTTATGTCCTCTACATAGGACAAACGAGACCGTTGCTGCACAAAAGGATTAGCGGATATAAACTGGATCTCAGGAGTAACGATACATTAAAAGCCGTTTCAAATCATTCCAGTCTTCAGAGTTGGAAAGTTGCTATGTTAGAATCAAAAGGGAGACAACTGAGATAAAATATACACCGACGTGTGATACCCATCTCAACAGATTAAATATTAGTTAAGGGCTCTTAAACCATTATTAAATGTAAAACACTTGGACACTTCTCCAAGTGGAGGGAAGTAAAGAGTGGGGTCCTCCAAGGTTCAGTACTGGGACCCCTGCTTTCCAACCTCTTCATAAACGACCTGGAAGTAGGAGTAAATACAATGGTAACCAAATTTGCTGATGACACTAAATTATACAGAGTAGTGAAAACTGCATAGCTGTCAAGTCTCCTGTATTGGCCGGGAAACTCCCGTTATTTACCCCTCTTTCCCGCCATCATCCGTATTTTTATTTTCTCGTAAATCTCCCATATTCTATTTAAAAAAAATTTAAAATGGGCCAGGAACTACAGCCCCTATGGTGCCTTGCGCAGAAGGAAAAGGCAAAACCCATACTGCGCATGCGCACTGGTGCAAAATGGGCCAGGAACTACAACCCCTATGGTGCCTTGCATGGAAGGAAAAGGCAAAACTCATACTGCCCTGCACCTCTGGAGTTCCCTTATTTTCAAATCCAAAACTTGACAGGTATGGAAAACTGTGAGAGATTGCGAGGCGCTCCAGAGGGATCTCTTAACCCAATGGCAAATGAGATTCAACCCTAGTAAGTGTAGAGTGATGCACGTTGGGGCAAAAAAAAAAACAATTACATATATAAACTGATGGGGTCTGAACTCTCTGCGACAAACCAGGAAAGGGACCTTGGTGTCCTGGTGGACAACTCAATGAAGGTGTCAACCCAGTGTGCCTCAGCAGTGAAAAAAGCAAACTCAATGCTAGGGATCATTAGGAAGGGTATAGAAAATAAGTCAGCAAGTGTCATTTGGCCTCTTGATAAATCTATGGTGAGGCCCCATCTGGAATACTGTGTACAGTTCTGGTCGCCATACTTAAGTCAATTTCCCAAAGTACTGGTCAGGCGATGTATTGACTGAGGCTTCTGGGAATTGAGGTCCAAGAACCAAAGGTTGGGAAACACTGTTCTAGAGCTATTCAACCAGCTAGAGCAGAGGTTCCCAACCTTTTCAAGCCGGGGGCCGGATCATGCTCTCTCAGTCAGCATCAACAGCCAGATGGCCATTTTGCCCTGCCTGCACAATGGGGGCAGCCATTTTGTCCCAACAGCTTCAAAGGGGTGGGCATTTCTCAAATGCACATGGAGGGGTGAAATGGTACCATGGGCTGGATCCAGCCCACGGGTCTTAGGTTGGGAACCCCCGAGCTACAGGGAGACTATTGTTTCCTTAAACTGAGTTTGGACTATTTCAGGAGGTGCAAAAAGCTACTACTGTACGGTATTCTCAATTGCGTCAACGACAGGGGGGGGGGAAATCTGTCAAGCTCCTTGAACAGAACGGCAGAGGAGCAAAAGTAATTTGGTTAAAAAAAATGAATGTATCATTTTGCCGTAGCATCAAGGACCTATTCAAGTGTAGAAAAATTAATTGACTCCATCTGTATTGGCTTAATGACTGATTAAATGACTAATCAAGGAAGTCTTAATTAAAACTCTCCCCCCCCCCCCCCCGTGCAAGGAAGCGCATGGGGGAAGGGTGGAAAAAGGGAACACAGAGGAAAGCAGTCATCGATGTTCACAACCCGTGTCGGATTCCGTCTGTGTCATTTGCTCACAGTCATCAAATGAGTAATTATGTACAAGGTCATTTTCCGTAATTTTTAAAAATAGAGAGAGAGAATTGCGTACATCTTCAGCTCGATGGCATGAGGTCGCAGCGCTGAACCATGCTAGGCAAAGAGACGGAACAGGTAAGTGGATGATGATTCTGGGAGAGGAAGGTTTTGCGTTGTCATCTTTTGCAGGCCCTGAATGCTGGGACTGTTTGTGTCTATGTACATCAGGGGTTCCCTAACCTAAGCCCCGCAGGCTGGATCTGGCCCACAGTGACATTTCATGTGGCCCCCACCAAGGACATTCAAGACACAAAATGGCTACCCACTTGAAGCTGTTGAGACAAAACAATGTAAAGGCGAAGACAAAGATCAAGGTTGGGGATGGTCAATATGGAAAGACTGAAGGGTTGAAGATCCACCATTGTGTGGGAGATACCTGGAGCAAGTCCTAAGTCCTTTGCTCCACACCAGGTCTGGCGATCTCCAATCCCTTGCTGCCCTATCGAGATCTATTATGGATAGTAAAGGCAAAGGTTTCCCTTGCTCGAATGCCAGTCATATCCGACTCTAGGGTGCAGTGCTCATCTCTGTTTCTAAGACGAAGAGCCAGCGCTGTCTGCTTAAGCAGACCACGTTTCCGTGGTCATGTGGCAGGCATGACTAAACATTGAAGCGCATGGAACGCTGTTTACCTTCCCACCGAAGTGGTCCCCATTTATCTACTTGCAATTTCTTGCTTTCGAACTGCTAGGTTGGCAGGAGCCGGGACGAAGACGGGAGCTCATTTCCGTCCTGCAGTACTCGGGAATTGAACTGCTGACCTTCCGCTTCCCAGTCAGCGTCTTAGCCACTTGAGCCACTGCAGTCCCTATATTATGGATACCATCCTTTTTAACCTGGAGGAGAAATTCAACTCCAACACCAACCTATGGTTGCCAGAATTTCTATGACATCTGAGTTGTCAGCAATCCACTTTCCTGCACTTTATACAAATACACATCTCTGCACAGCATGAGCACATCATCTTTTGCTAATCAGTTTGGACTGTGCAGGAGCAGCAGAATCTATACCTCACTTCAATAAATATTTTATTGTTTTTTTACTGGTTTTAAGTTTTTTTTATAGTTCTCTAGTGGGATTTATGTCGTTCATGATGTAATTGTTGTACGTCGCCCAGAGACGCTTGCCGAGTAGGCGGCCATACAAATGTGACTAATAAATAAATACGGCCACCCCATTGTGCAAGCAGGACAAAATGGCCAATCTGGCCCTCGAAGCTGACAGAGAGAGCGTGACCTGGCCCCCGGCTTGAAAAGGTTGGGAACTCCTGATATATACGCCGGAGGCTGCCGCCAGAGTAAAAGGATCTTGCCTAAAATCTGGGCAGCAGAATTTATAATGGAGCTCTGGTGGCACAGTGGCTAAACCGCTATTCTACAACCAAAAGGTTGTGAGTTCGATCCTGACCAGGCTCAAGGTTGACTCAGCTTTCCAGCCTTCCGAGGACGGTAAAACAAGGACCCAGCATGTTATGGGGAAAATGCTAATTAACTTGTGAACTGCCCCGAAAGTGCACTAGGCGTTTCTATGGGGCGGTACAGAAGTGGGATTGCTTTGCTATTATGTGCATTTATAGCCTGCCCATTTGGGATATTCTCCCACTTTGGGTGGCTTAGGTAAAGGTAGTAAAGGTCTCCCTTGCTTGAAGGCCAGACGTGTTCAAATCTACAGTTCGGTGCTCATCTCTGAGTCTGCAGACATTTCCATGGTCATTCGGCAGGCATGTCTAGATGTTGGAGCAACAGAATGCTGTCACCTTTCCTGACAAAGCAATACCTCTTTATCTAGTTCAGGGATTCTCAACCTGCGGCCCGCAGCACAATTTCATGTGCCCTCCCCCACACTGCCTCCACCACACCTGGAAGTGCCATGTGGTGGAGAAAGGCAAAATGGCCCCCCAGCCCCCAAAGCTGCCTGAGGGAGTGTGACTCGGCCTCCGGCTTTAAAAGGTTGAGAACGTCTGATCTAGATGCAATTTCTTGCTTCTGAATGGCTAGGTTGACAGGAGCTGGGACAGGCAACTGGAACTCACACCACCGTGCAGCACTCGGGTATCGAACTGCTGAACATGCCGACCTTCAAGTCTATCAAGCTCAGCATCTTAACTACTAAGCCACCGTGGCCCTAAAACAACCTGAATTTCTCAAGGGAGGAATCTCTCCTCCTTGCTTGGCTCTCAGGTTACAGAACCTGCAAGCATGTGTGCATAAAGCGTGTGCAGGGGCACATGTGTAGTACACACAGACACACATGAGTTCCAGATAACCAGAGACCTTGCTTCAGTTCAAGAGCCCCAGAAACGAGTCCAAAGTGACATACCTTTCAGAGTTATATCCCGCCGTCCAAGAGGTTTGTGTTGTTACCTGCCATCAAGTTGCCTTCATCCTATGGGGACTATGAATGGTTGGCCTCCCAAATGCCCAGCTCAGCTCTTGCAAACTCAAGCTCATGGGTTCCTTTAAGGAGTCAATCCATTGCATGTTGTACCTTTCTCTTTTCCCAGCATTATGGTCTTTTCCCCCCGGAGAAGTTTCCTTTCTGATGATGCCCCAGCCCTTATCTTCGTCATTTTGGGCTGCCGGTTATTGGTGTAAATGGTTAGCACAGTGCCATGCAAGGGGTGCGCACCTGGCAAGGTGGTCCTCTCTCTTGCGGGGAGACAGGTCTTGGTGCAGGTGAAGAACTCAAAACAGGTTTGCTCAGGAAGCAAATTGGTGCAAGTCTATATAGGGGAAATAACTACAACACAAAGCAGATACAGTCTCTTGAGTTTTCTCAGTTGACCTCCCTGTTGGGTTTTATATACACACAAGTCTACACAGATCAATAGGAGTAGTCCATTCCAGCAGGGCAAATATAATATGTAACCACAGACAAAGCCGAGCAGCTTTGCAGCTTCTGTCCTCCTTGATGGAGAGCCTACTCACAAGTAGTCTTTCTTGTTCAGCAAACAAAGACGGCATAAAAGGCAAATACTATACCATCTTCAGGAGTAGAGTAGAGGTTCAGTCCTCGTAGTGGGTCCTGACCACAGAGAAAGTCAAGCATTGGAGCTTGGTTTGAACAAGTTGAGCATTGAAGGTAAAGTTTGCAGCTCTGCTTTGGCCTATATACACCGGCCCATGGACCACATCAGGGAAAAGTCCCAACACCTGTGAGTCTCTGCACTTGGGTCTTAAAGGCATCACACACGCACAACATGCCTTGCAACCAGTTAGGGTGTGAGGCGAAGACTTACCCCTAACACCAGTGATAGTTGAAGCTTCGATTTGCTCTAGGAACCGATCCTGGTGACGCAGTGGTTAAACTGCTGTACTGCAACCAAAAAGTTGTGAGTTGGATCCTGACCAGGGCTCAAGGTTGACTCAGCCTTCCATCCTTCTGAGGTCAGTAAAGGAGGGGGGGGGCAAATGCTAATTAACGTGTGAGCCAACCAAAGCAGGGGTTACCAACCTTTTCAAGCCAGGGGCCGAGTCATGATTTCTCAGTCAGCTTCAAGGGCTGGATGGCCATATTGCCTTGCCTGTATGATAGGGGTGGCCATTTTATCCCAACAGCTTCAAAGGTGGTGGCTATTTTGTTTCTTCAGTCCCCTTGGAGGGGGCTGCGGGCCACATGAAATGGTGCTGTGGGCTAGATCCGGCTTGTGGACCTTAGGTTGGGATCCCCTGACCCAGAGAGTGCACTAAGCCCTACAGGCTGGTAAAGGTTAAAGTAAAGGTTTCCCTTGCTCAAAAGCCGGTCGTATCCAACTCTTGGGTTCAGTGCTCATCTCTGTTTCATTGCCGAAGAGCCAGCGCTGTCTGCTTCTGCAGACATTTCCGTGGTCATGTGGCAGGCATGACTAGACACCGGAGCGCACGGAACGCTGTTACCTTCCCACCGAAGTGGTCCCTATTTATCTACTTGCAATTCCTTGCTTTTGAACTGCTAGGTTGGCAGGAGCTGGTATGGAAGTGTAATTGCCTTGCTTTCCTGCAAAGAGCCTCATCCAGGGCCATATTTCCAATGAATCAATTGGGACAATAACAATTACTCAGTTTTCCCCTTACAATTAACCTACTGAGTAGAGTCAACGTCACCTTGTGGTCTTCACAACTACAGAAATTTGAAAAGGCCATCTAGACCCTGGAACTGTGTCCACTGCTCATCCTAGCCACTGGGCGCTGTGGTGGCTCAGTGGTTAAGAAGCTCGCTTTGTTACCCGGAAGGCTGGCAAGTCGGCAGTTCGAGACCTGGGTACTGCAGGACGGAGTGAGCTCCCATCTTTGTCCCAGCTCCTGCCAACCTAGCAGTTCGAAAGCAAGACATTGCAAGTAGATCAATAGGGACCGCTTCAGTGGGAAAAGATCTTAGGGGGACACAAAAGGAGCCTCATTTGGGCGTCACTTGAGCAGAGTTTCTCCAGCAAAAAAATCCTTGCAGCCCAGAATAATTTCAGGCACGAAGTTATTATTCTAGTCGCTGCACTACTCCAAACTTTGTTTTTTATTGCTGGCTAAAATTGCGGTCCCCTCCTTTCTCCACCCAACTCAATGGCTCCTAAATCAACTTTTAATAGTGGCAGCAGTTGCTACAAAAACTTTACTTTTTATTTTGGAATTTCCTTGGTTGCCAGAAATTCCACCGGACACAAAAGGAGCTCTCTCTGCCTGGATCATTATTGCGCATGCACACGCACGCATGCGTATTGGTAGGTTTGTAGAGAAAGAGAGAGAGAGGCAGGGATCGAAGCTTTAAATGGTGGCATGCAACCCAAGCGTGTGGCTTACGCATTTGTGGCATACACATTTGTGGCTTACACATTTTGCTTCTCGCGATGCTTAGCAATCCTTTGCTACGGAAAAACAACAACAACGGATGCCCTCAACGGCCACAGCCGAGGCCAATTTACTTGAGACAATATATGAAAATAAGGATGGGAATATTTTTCCTCCTTCCCCCTCCCTGAAAAATATTTGGAAGCAGAGGGTGGGAAGCTATGTCTTGGGAATTGGCTGTGCCAATTTTCCGCTTGTCAGCGACTTGGGTCTAAAACATGCATGCCTTTCGAATGGTGCAGAGATGCTCGGGCAACGCGATGGTTGTTCTGAACGAACCTTCACCCATGACTGCACAGCTTGGGTTCACCTTGCTTTAAGGGGCTGCGTCCTTCCTTTTGAAGCATCTTGGGGGTTTCCTCTAGATCAGGGTTCCTCAAACTAGGCTCTCCAGATGTTCCTGGATTTCAATTCACTTTCAATTCCCAGACCCCTGTACTAGAGCTTGGAAAAGTTATTTTCTCCCCCAACCACAGCTCCAAGAATATAATAGAATAACCGGGTTGGAAGGGGCTTACAAGACCACCGAGCCCATCTTCCTGCTCAAGGCAGGGGGATCCAAATCAAAACAGATCATTATTGATCCACCCATGGGTTGCATCTTGCCGGTCTACCTCTCTTCCTTTCATCTCGGCCATCTCATCTCCCATCCTACCCTTGGGTGAAAGAACCACATTACAACGCCATTATGTTACGACAGATACTCGGACTTGTAACGCCAGTGGATAAACCCACGCTGTGTTGAAGTTCTCCGCAGGGTGCCAAGGAATGTGCCTGTGGCAGCTAAGGTTATGTTTGCTAAATTCAGTCTTTTGCTAGCTTGGTAAAAGTAAAGGTCTCCCTTGCTCAAAAGCCAGTCGTATCCGACTCTAGGGTCCAGTGCTCATCTCTGTGTCTAGCCAAGGAGCCAGCGCTGTCTGCCTCTGTAGACGTTTCTGTGGTCATGTGGCATGCATGACTAGAGGCTGGAGTGCACAGAACGCTGTTCCCTTTTCCTGCCAAAGTGGTACCTGTTTATCTACTTGCAATTTCTTGCTTTCGAACGGCTCGGCTTTGCAGGAGCTGGGACAGACGATGGGAGCTGACTTGCAGACTCTCCGGTTGTCATGCTCAGAGTCTTAACCACTAAGCCACTGGGGCCCCTTTTGCTAGCTTACATCCCGTCAAAAGGATCCTGCCGTGAGAGAAACAAATAGAGGTCTAATTTTAAAGGACATTTATGTGTTTGCAGTCAATCTGTTGTTATGACGATCATTTGCAATAAAAGTATGGGCAGGGGGAAATGGGGATTATAGGAAACCTTGGCTGAGAACCTTTGCCTTAGCATTGGCCAAATCACAACTGTAACTCAATGCCTCCCTGATAAATAGCATGTGTGCAAAGGTTGAACCTGGGCATTGCAGTTTATTTACCAGGAAGGAACAGACCTAGAATTAATACCCAGTTTATGCTAACCATACCTGTCAAGTTTTGGATTTGGAAATAAGGGAAATTTCCTGTCCAATAAGGGATACTTGACAGCTATGCTTATCCTGTGCTGCCCTCCAATGGCAGCAATAGGGCATTGCAGTCTAATTAATAAGGGATCACGGCGGGAAAGAGGGTAAAATAAGGGGTTTCCCCCGCCAATAAGGGATACTTGACAGCTATGATGCTAACCAACTAGGATTTCAGCCATTGAGTGTCTCAGGTTATTAGTAATGGCCACCCTTGCTTGAAAGCCAGTCGTATCCGACTCTAGGGTTCGGTTTACAGCTAAAGTGCCAGCGCGGTTTGTGTTTGCAGATGTTTCCATGTCAGGCATGGCTAGATCCTGAACTCCACATAACACTGTTGCCTTTCCCACCGATGTGGTATCTATTTATCTACTTGCAATTTCTTTCCTTCGAACTGCTAGATTGGCATGAGTTGGGACAGAGACAGGCACTCACTCCCATCATGCAGCATTCATGTCTCTAACTGCTGTCATGCCGACCTTCCAGTCGTCAAGTTCAGCATCTTAACCCACTAAGCCACCACAGCCATGTGCTAAAAAACCCCCCCACAGATAGATAACTCCACAGTGCGCTGGGTTGCTAGGCGTTCAGTCATCTTCCTTACAAAGAGATTGAGGGTGAATGAATTGGATCTGCTTGTTATGAACCTTCAGTGACTCCTCTTTCTGCTCCGTGGTCAACTTCTAGGTCCTGAGAACACTGGGCTCACAAACGCCAGGATAGTGTTTGCCGTTGGGGAACAGTGTGTTGCATTGTGTTTTTTTGTACTGCGCTGTATGTCTACGTGGGATTTTATGCACTGCACTGCATGTTTACATGGGATTTTATAGTATTCATAGCAACCAAGGTTGGTACCTTACCTTGGTACCTTACCATAAGGGGGATCAGCCTATTCTTCTTACAAATGTTTGTTTCTCAAGGGGTTATCTAGGTAACCAGGCAAGCCAAAAAGCCTTGCGTCAAATGCCTCACCCCATCAAGACCCAACCTGACTCCATCAAGCCTTGTAAAGCAATACCTCTTTCAGTAACAGATTCTTTTCCCACTAAGGACCATGATGGCTAACCTTGGCACTCCAGGTGTTCTTGAACTTCAGTTCCCAGAAGCCCTGATCAGCAGGACTGCCGACCTGGGCTTCTGGTATTTGAAGTCCAAGAACACCTGAAGTGCCAAGGTTAGCCATCACTGCAATAGGAAGTCTCTTGTCACTCTAAAACCCCTTTCCCTTCTTCCTTCTGTCATTTTTGGAGATAGCCAGTGTCCATTTTGCATTATTGGTGACTAATACCACACCCTTGGTTGATGCTCAACTAGGATCTTGTTGCTTAGCATTGTAAGGAGTACTAGGGTACACAGAAAGAGCCTCCTCCAAGACTGTGGTATTTTTGGACCACCGTCGGGACTCTGACCCTCAGCCTATTCAGGCCTCCAAGTGACATATAGGGGAGGTTGAGATCTTCAGCCATATCCTCCTTTAATGCCATTCCTTGTCCAGTGAGCTTCTTCCTTCATCTTCTACTTTGGTTTTGCTCTTACGTACCCTCAAGAATGTTTGCTCTTGCCATAAAGCTCTTCCTGGATATGAGCTGGCAGAGTTGAAACTCATATCCATTCAGAGGAGGTTGAGAGTCCTTCTCTTGTTTAATCCGCTCACCATCCGTTGCTTCTACTCTCCTGATCTTAGGTGGAGCAATACCAACAAGAGGGTACATTTTTTCAACTGGTGTATGTTTGAGGCATCCTGTCACTATACGCATAGCTTCATTAACAGCGATGTCAACTTGTTTTGCATGTGTGGATGCGCTCCATACTGGAGCAGTATACTCTGTTGAGGAGACACTCAGGGCCAAAGCTGATGTATGCAGCATGGATGGTTGAGTTCCCCATTTATAATTTGTGTGTTTCCTGATGATGTTGTTCTTTGTACTAACTTTTGCTTTGGTATCTAGGCAGTGCTGCTTAAAAGAGAGTGTCCTGTCAAGCATCACATTGGTGCGGAGCTGAGCAATACTTTAATCTGTTCCCTGGTACAGAGAAGGAGCCTCCACAAAGATTGTGAATACAATTGGGCGTACCCTGGGCAGCAATTTTGTCGGCTAATCATTCTGACACCAGATCAAACCCAAGGAACCTATTGTGCAAGATCTCAGCCAACGCTTCCTAACTTCTGAAACAAAAGGTACCGCCAATGAGTCAACGCAACTCAATGCCTTGCGTAGAACTAACGATAGCGAAGTGAGCAGGCAACTCCACTAAATCATAAAAATATAAGGTTGCATTTGTGAGTCAAAGCTGATCTTTTAAAAAAAAAAGTTTCAAGTGAAGATTTATTCCCCCTCTTCATTCATTCATTCACTCTCACTCACACACATCGTGGAACAATGGAGCGCGATCCACGTCTACCCTTCTAATGCAAATGAGCAACCGTTGCGCAACTCCCCAAATTACAGGGTGATGTGTCACTCTTAATCTTCCTGGAAATGTAGGAGGCCCTGTTTCAATTGATCCCATTGTTCCCAGCCTGCCACATCATCGAAGAGCTGCCAGGCTGCTGGCAAAGACTGATAAGCAGGCGAAGATACCAAAGCAAGGAAAGCGAGAGACAGGTGTAAGCGTGCGAGGCAAGCATCAGCACCTTAAGCAATGGCACAGATGTCTTGCACAGAGACACCAATTAGCTAGGTGGTGCATCCATGTCCGGCAGTTCACAACCGATTAAGGTCAAGGTCCCTTACTCGAAAGCCAGTCGCATTGACTCTCCACTTCGAGTTTTTAGAGTTTTAGAGCATTTTAGGGGTTAAATGTGTATATGTGGGTGGGAGTATGGTGATAATTTTGTATAGTTGTATTTTGTTTAGGTCTTGTTGGGTTGATAAGTGTTTTTCCCCCCAATCTCGTTGTTCTGTGCAAGACAATGACAATAAAGATCTATCTATCTATCTATCTATCTATCTATCTATCTATCTATCTATCTATCTATCTATCTATCTATCTATCTATCTATCTATCTATCTATCTATCTATCTATCTATCTATCTATCTATCTATCTATCTATCTATCTATCTATCTAACAGCCAAAGAGCCAACAGTGTCTTCATCTGCAGACATTTCCATGGTCATGTGGCAGGCATGACTTAGATGCCAGAATGCTGTTACCTTTCCCGTTGACGTGGTACCTGTTTATCTCCTTGCAAACTCTTGCTTTCAAACTGCTAGTTTGGCAGGGGCTGGGGCAAACGACGGCAGTTCACTCCGTTGCACAGCACTCGGGTCTTGAACTGCCGACCTTCCAGTTGTCAAGCTCAGATATACGATCAAATTGAGATGCCTGGGTTGATCAAATTGAGACGCCTGTATTGCTCTGCTGTGACCACAGCCAATGGTGCTAAGAGGCTGAACAGAAGGCATGTCAAAAATCAAAGGGCTATGAGACTAATTACCGTACTAATTAGAAACTTGACATCGTTTGGAGTGCAAGATTCTTGAAACAAAGGGACAGTTGTTTCCCCTAATTTGGGTACCATCACCAGAGGACCTATCAACACTGAAACTTTCAATTTTCGGGTTCCCAGAGTCTCAATCTCAAAGCCACAAGAGCTTCCAAGATACCTGGGGAGAGTTTAATTGGTCCTAACGAAGGGGAAATTGGTCCTAACATGACCATGGAAATGTCTGCAGAAGCAGACAGTGCTGGCTCTTCGGCTTAGAAACAGAGATGAGCACTGCACCCTAGAGTCGGATACGACTGGCTTTCGAGCAAGGGAAACCTTTACCTTTACCTTTTAACGAAGGGGAAACGACCAGGGGATAAAACAATGCATCAATGGAGGAAAGTGGAGTTGAGCAACTAAAAGAAGAAGAAAAAGAAATAGATGTTCAAAAGCAAACTTTTTACTCTGTGGGCTGGACCACACGCACCACTGGACAGGTGAGCATGCCGGACTGGTGGTTTCCCCCTGCCCCGATGTAAACGCTGTCACAAAATACACCCGTGACTGTCATAAACACGTTTATGACAGCTGCAGGCGCACTTATGGCTGTCGTAAATGCTTCCGCTTCTGGTGCAGCAGTGACACGGGCCACATGAAATGGTGCCACAGGCCGGGTCTGGCCGTAAGTTGGAAAGCCCTGTTCTAAAGGTATGTATGGGGAACAATATTATTTGATATGATTTGCTATTCTGTTTCTTTTCTTCTGTATATGGATTTATGTTTTCTGTCTTTTAAAAATAATTCATATTTATTCATTAAGTCTTGTGGTCACAGACTAGAATGGAATTGAAAAATGAAAACAAAAACTTACTGTAAAGTCTTTTTTTAAATAAAAAAAAGCTTCAGGGAATGGGACTGTTTCTGTTTCCTGGAAAAAACAACAACCCTCCAAATTCTTTGCAAGAGTAACAAACATCTCCCAAGGGGGGAAAATTGTCCTTATGCTCATTCCCAGTCCATCCCAGCTGGGCTCAATGGCACCTGTGGCAGCCTGCCATTGCCTTTTGACCTATGCAATGCTTTCCTACCATTTTATATAGAAGATATTTATTGGAACATATTTATTAATTGGCCAAGAGGCAACATTTTGGACAAGGATTGCGGGTTATGCTTTGGTTAGACCCTGATAGCTAAAGGTCTCCCTTGTTCGAAAGCCAGTCGTATCCAACTCTAGGGTGTGGTCCTCATCTCTGATTACAGCCAAAGAGCCAGGGCTGTCTGCATCTGCTTCCGTGGTCATGTGGCAGGCATGACTAGACACTGGCGTGCACGGTTTAGCTCCCCTCCGAAGTGGTACCTATTTATCTACTTGCAATTCCTTGCTTTTGAACTGCTAGGTTGGCAGGAGCTGGGGAAAAAATGGCTGCTCACTCCGTCAAGCAGCACTCAGGTCTCAAACTGCCGACCTGCCAACCTTCCAGTCATCAAGTTCAGCGTCTTAACCACTGAGTCGCCACAGTCCCTTGATACCAAACTTTGACACCAAAGCCCAAAATGGGGGGAAACTCCTCTTTCATGGCATAGGACCCAATTCTCTCCCCTCCCCCTTTCCACTGACCAGGGCTCAAAGGTGACTCAGCCATCCATCCTTCCAAGGTCGATCAAATGAGTTCCCAGCATGTTGGGGGCAAAATGCTAATTAACTTGTGAACCACCCAGAGAGTGCACTAAACGCTTCTATGAGATGGTATGTAACTCTGATTGCTTTTCCATAGCGCAGTGGTTCCCAACGTGAGCCCCATACCCCACAAGGTGACTTCAATTCCCAGAAGCCTCAGTCAGTACATTGGCTGATCAGTGCTTTGGGGAATTTTAGTGTAAGGGACCAAAGACAATGAAACAGCCGAAGGGTTGGCTTAACACAGGTTTATTGCATGATGATTCGGAGGAACATGTGGTAATGGCGGATGAGTAGCTCAATATATACAGCTGGCTATACATTTGAATGTGGCTCGTCGACAGACTATTGGTTGCTGCCTGCGAGATGTCGTAGAAGGTCACGCCCTTCTTGACCAGGTGAAGAGGTGGCGGGGAATCTTCCCGCGCTGCTGAACCAGGTGAATCTGAGCCATGAGAGCTGGACGCTCGCTATTGCCATCTAGTGGCCGCTAGCTCGCGTCCCCTTATTAGGTTTACATTGATACAGCTGATGGTTATAATGTTGCACACAGAAAGGTTACATTGTTAACACATGGCAAAGGTACATTGTTAAAGGCACAGCTTTACAGAACACAACATCCCTCCCCCCTAGGATGAGACGAAGTCTCTCAGCCAAGATGGCTTGTTGCATGTGCGTTTGGGCCGTGAAGAGGGCTGACCCCCCCCGGGGGCGCTACTGCTTCTTTGTTCCCCGGTCCCTTGTCCTGAAATGGGAGAGGGAGACTTGTTAGTGGCTTGCCGCGGTTTGGCGGCCTTAGGGGAAGGGAAAAACTCCATTGTGGGCAGACCGGGGGCAATCGGGGCTAACGAAAAACCCCTCTTCTCGCTTGGACGGGTGGGGGACCACTACGAAACCCCCCCCCCCCCGGTTCTGAAAATCAAAATCTAACTTAGTAGGGGCATCCGCATTTGCGGGGACATTCGGTGAGATATGTATGGGGTCGGGTTCCTCCCCCCCTCAGAAAGATCCCCTAGGATATCTACGAGAACATCCTCCTCCCCCCTTGGTGGGGGCCCACGGTCCCCTTTTCCTCCCCCTTGGGCTGAACGGGTGGGGGAGAACCCTAACGCTGATTTTTTCTCTGTTTGGTCTGTGCCCTGCTCATCGGAGACCCTGCGTCGGAGCTGGTCCGTGTGCCGCCTCCACAGGAGCCCTGTGCTGGTTTCCACGCGGTACGATACGGGGCCGGTTTGCTCCACAACTACGCCCGGTACCCAGGCTGGGCCCGAGCTGGCGTAATTCCTGCAATGCACGGGGGCGCCTACACTGAAACTCTTTGTGGCCTCCAGCCCGATGTTCCTTCCTTTGTCCTCTACCCTAGTGGGGTCTAGCCTAGTAAGGATGGTGGTCAGTTTCCTACGCATTAAGAGCTCTGCGGGGGAGTATCCTGACGCCAACGGGGTCACCCTGTACCCTAGCAGAAACTGACACACTTGTAGGTTCAGGTCCCCTGGGCCCATGCGCCGCAACGCGTCCTTCGCGGTGCGGACGAGGCGCTCTACTTGGCCATTGGTGGCCGGGTGAAACGGGGCGGAGGTGATGTGCCGAATGGCGTTAATCTCCATGAATGCCCTAAACTCGGAGGACGTAAAAAAACTAGCGTTGTCACTAATTAATGTGTCGGGTATGCCGAACGTGGAAAAGAGCCTCCGCAAATGCCTAATGGTCTGGGCCGAGGAGGTGCTCGTGACCGGGATAACCTCCAACCATTTGGAGAAGGCGTCCACTACAAGAAGGAACAGGGTGCCCCTGAACGGGCCCGCGAAATCAACGTGCACCCGGGACCACGGCCCCTTAGCCGCGTCCCATTCCCTGTGGGGAAGGCGGGCCTCCTCTGGTCTGGAGCATTGGCAACTTTCACAAGTGCCGACCATGTGCTCGATGTCGGCGTCTAGCTGGGGCCACCAGAAGTAACTCCGGGCCAGCGCCTTGGATCGCACGATGCCGGGGTGGCTGACGTGCAGCAGTTTGAGCACCCGCGGCCGAAGGGAAGTGGGAATCACCACCCGCTGCCCCCACAAGAGGCACCCCCTCTCTAGGGACAGTTCTAGCTTTTTTCTGAAAAATGGGGCGAACTCCTCCGCTGGGGAGGACGCCGGCCACCCTTTCTGCACCCAGGAGCTAACTGCTGCTAACGTCTTGTCCTTCTCTGTCGCTTTGGCAATGTCGGCGGGCATTACGGGGGGCGAATCCAGCACCTCTATCATGAGGACCTGATGGTCCCGCTCCCCCTTGCTCACCTGGCTGGGCGTTAGGGGGAGGGGCGACCTTGATAGAGCGTCCGCATGGCTGATCTCTTTCCCGGGCCGGTAGACCAACGCGTGCTGATACGCGTTGAGAAAAATGGCCCACCTGAGCATCCTCGGGGACAGGATCTGTGGGGTGGGCTTATCTGCGGTAAAGATGCCTAGCAGGGGCTTGTGGTCCGTCACAATGGTGAAGGGGCGGCCATACAGAAAATCGTGAAATTTTTTCGTCCCCGCGACTATTGCTAGTGCCTCCCTGTCTGTCTGTGCGTAGTTTCTCTCCGCTTGGGACAGGGACCTGGAGTAAAATGCTATCGGGGCCTCCCTTCCGTTTTCCAACACGTGGCACAGCACCGCCCCCACCCCCACTGGAGATGCATCACAGGTCAGAACTACTGGGCATTTGGGGTTGAAGTGGGTCAGTATGGCGTCGGACGCCAGGAGGCTTTTTAGCTCACTAAATGCCCTTTCTTGGTCATCGCCCCACTTCCATGCCTGGTCTTTCTTTAGCAGTTTGTGTAGCGGTTCAGCCACCGCTGCCTTTCGGGGGAGGAAGGAGTGGTAAAAGTTGAGCAGCCCTAGGAACGACTGCAACTCGGGCTTGGAGGTGGGGCGGGGGGCTTTCTTAATGGCTGCCACCTTGGACTTGGATGGTTTTATTCCCTCAGGAGTCACACAAAACCCTAGGAACTCAACCTCGGTTGCGAAGAAGACGCATTTGTCCTTTCGCAGCCTCAGCCCCGCCTTTTCGAATATTGTCAGGACCTTCCCCAACCTCTTGGCCAATTCAGCCCGACTCCCCCCCGTTATTAACACGTCATCAAAATAAGGCAACACCCCCTCCAGTCCCTTCAGGAGGCGTTCCACGAGTGACTGGAAAATTCCTGGTGCCGAATTCACGCCGAATTGGAGGCGCGTCACCTGGAACGCCCCCTTATGGGTAACTATGGTCTGCGCAGCAGCTGCGGCAGGGGACACCGTAAGCTGCTGGTAGGCCTGTGCTAAGTCGAGCTTAGCGAAACACTTCCCCCCGTGTAACCTGGCCAGCAGATGGCTGACTACCGGCACCGGATATGCATTCGGGCGGATCACCTTGTTGATGGTGCACTTGTAGTCGGCGCAGATGCGGACCTCCCCATTTGCTTTTAGTGCGGTTACAATTGGAGTTTCCCACTCCGCAGAATCAACAGGCACAAGGATTCCCTGGCCCACCAATTTGTCCAGTTCCGCCTCTATCTTGTCCTTGAGTGCGAACGGCACCCGGCGTGGTTTGAGGCGAATTGGGCGGACCTCCGGGTCCAGGTCGAAAGTCACTGGGGGCCCCTTGAATTTCCCCAGTCCCTTTTTGAAGACTTCGGGGTGCGCCTCGCACACCTCCTGAATCGGGTCAGACCCAACGGCGTGCATCCCAACGGCGTGCACCCCCCCAATAAACAAACCCAGGGGCTGGAACCATTGAGTCCCGAGGAGGCTGCAATCTCCCCCTTTGAGCACGACTAGGGGAAGGGACGCGGCGTGTTTCTTGAATTGGACCTGAAATTCTCCAACCCCCAACACTGGAATGCTGTTCCCTTGCACGTCCCATAGTGTGGACCTCAACGCTTTGAGCTTGGGTCGCTTGTGGGGGGCAATTCCCAAAAACTCCCTCTGGGAAATGATAGAATATGAGGACCCCGAGTCAATTTCCATCCTAATGGGAACCCCTTGTACTAGTACCTCAACAAAGTAGCGGGGGTGTCCTGCAGACACGCTGAACACTGGGGCGTCGTCCTCGCTGCCGTCGGAGATGCGGCCCACTCCGTCCAGCTTCCGCGTGGCCTGGGCGCCGTCCTTGGGTCTCGTTGAGCGGTCTTGTCCCGCAGAGCGGTCTGCGGAGCTCCTCCGGGTCTCGCGCTTCTTCCTGCACACCTTGGCGATGTGCCCGCAGCGGCCGCAGTTCTGGCACTCGGCCTTCCAAAACGGGCACTTTACGCGGTCGTGGGCCGCTCCACAGCCGTCGCATCGCCGGCTCTCCTTCCGGACCCTCCGGACGTCCTCGTCGTCGCTGCTCTCTGTGGACGACCTCGAAGTTCGCCGGGCCACCTGTACCGGAGCCTCTGCCTTGCTCGACTTTGGCCGCCAGTCCTGGAGTTCTTGGACCCCGGCCTTCATAGCTTCTGCGGCCTGGGCCGCTCTGATGACCTCCTGCAACGTGGGAGGCGGCTCTTGGTTCATTAATGTGCGCTGGGTTTCGGCGTTGTTCAGGCCGCACAGCACACAGTCCCGGAGGGTGATTTCGGCATTCTCCCATTTGCACGGGCCGGCCGCCAGCCGCAGGGCCGCCACGAATGCGGCGACCGTCTCCCCGGGCGCTTGGACTCGCCTCCAGAACGCACTCCGAGCGGGAAACATCGCCGTGGCGGACCGGACGTGCTCACGCAGCATCTGCATGAGTTCCTTGGCCTTGAATTCGCTCACCCTCCTCGGTGCAATCAGGTCCACCAAGGTCCTTTTGGTTTCTTGTCCGAGCATCCTGGTGAAGATGGCCCTTTTCTTTGCCTCTTCCGTGACTTCGGACTCAATCAGTGCTGCCTGGAAGTCCATCTCGAAGATCTCCCAGTCGCCCGGTTTCCTGATTTCGAAACCGGCGCATGTCTTGGTCCCGTGGGCTGCCATATCCCACCTTAGTCGCCAATTTAGTGTAAGGGACCAAAGACAATGAAACAGCCGAAGGGTTGGCTTAACACAGGTTTATTGCATGATGATTCGGAGGAACATGTGGTAATGGCGGATGAGTAGCTCAATATATACAGCTGGCTATACATTTGAATGTGGCTCGTCGACAGACTATTGGTTGCTGCCTGCGTGACGTCGTAGAAGGTCACGCCCTTCTTGACCAGGTGAAGAGGTGGCGGGGAATCTTCCCGCGCTGCTGAACCAGGTGAATCTGAGCCATGAGAGCTGGACGCTCGCTATTGCCATCTAGTGGCCGCTAGCTCACGTCCCCTTATTAGGTTTACATTGATACAGCTGATGGTTATAATGTTGCACACAGAAAGGTTACATTGTTAACACATGGCAAAGGTACATTGTTAAAGGCACAGCTTTACAGAACACAACAGGAATTGACTGAGGCTTCTGGGAATTGAAGTCCAAAAAACCAAAGGTTGGGAACACATACTGCCATTGAGGCTTCATGGCATTAAAGTCAAGTCATAAGCTCTGGATATCAAAGATGTGCAGTGAGAGGGGGGGGACCCAGAATTTTTGGTCTAGGACAGGTGAGAGTTAAGGAAGTGGCTTTGGCTCTTAGACACCAGCCCTGCATCTTGTAAGAAAAATGTATGGGCAGCTTGCTCAGGAAGAGAGGGAATGAGGGTTAGGGAGGCAGAAAATCTTCCGATGTCCTCCGTGAGATGCTGGTGGGGAAGGAGAAAAATGGAGGAGATGCCAAGAGGAGCATCCATATGCATTCATTCCTTCATTCATTCAATTATTCATTCATTCATCTTTCTTTCATCCATCCATCCCTCTCTTCCTTCCTACCATCTATCCATCTCTTCCATCCATCCATCTCTTCCTTCCTACCATCTATCCATCTCTTCCATCCATCCATCTCTTCCTTTCTACCATCCATCTCTTCCATCCATCAATCACTTCCTTCCTACCATCTATCCATCTCTTCCATCCATCCATCTCTTCCTTCCTACCATCTATCCATCTCTTCCATCCATCTATCTCTTCCTTACTACCATCTATCCATCTCTTCCATCCATCCATCCATCTCTTCCTTCCTACATCTATCCATCTCTTCCATCCATCCATCTCTTCCTTCCTTCCATCTATCCATCTCTTCCATCCATCCATCTCTTCCTTCCTACCATCTATCCATCTTCCATCCATCCATCTCTTCCATCTATCCATCTCTTCCTTCCTACCATCTATCCATCTCTTCCATCCATCCATCCATCTCTTCCTTCCTACCATCCATCTCTTCCATCCATCAATCACTTCCTTCCTACCATCTATCCATCTCTTCCATCCATCCATCCATCCCTTCCTTCCTACGATCTATCCATCTCTTCCATCCATCTATCTCTTCCTTCCTACCATCTATCCATCTCTTCCATCCATCCATCCATCTCTTCCTTCCTACATCTATCCATCTCTTCCATCCATCCATCTCTTCCTTCCTACCATCTATCCATCCCTCCATCCATCTCTTCCTTCCTACATCTATCCATCTCTTTCATCCATCCATCCCTTCCTTCCTACCATCTATCCATCGCTTCCATCCATCCATCCCTTCCTTCCTACCATCTATCCATCTTTTCCACCCATGGGAATTTGATTTCCCCACCCTGTCTCCTCTGAAGGAAGCCAGCTCCATGGTCCCAGAAGAACCCTTTACAGGGTTTTCCCTGTAAAGGGTAGGACATAAGTAGGCATCGGCCTGATGGCTTGCGATTGTTGTCAGGCCAAACACACACTCCATGTTGCCATTGATTGATGTAACACTGCTTCTAAATTGTTTTTAGATAACTTTGATGTTGTGTTTCTATGTATACCTTTGAATAGTTATTCAACTTGAAGTCCACGCAATGGTGGATGTCTCTGTGATGACATTCCGCACATGCAAATGGACCTGAGAACTCCAGTCCATCTGCATGCATTTTTTAAAAAAAAAGCCATTTGGATATCACGTCATTTGTTGGACCATGATGTGTGCCCTCTGCTTTCACCTTGGCCAAGGAATCCAACCGAAGATGCTTTTGGGAGTCTTAGTCCCGGCCTAACATCATTGACAAGAGATGGGCAACACTGCTCAAGCTCCCGCACCTCGGCAAGGGCCTTCTATGTATCCCTTCTGTTAAAGATTGCTTTTCTTTCAAACAATCCCAGTGCTGCTATCTAGTTAGATGGGTGGCATAGAGATGGAAGAAAGAGATGGATGGATGGATGGAAGAGATGGATGGATGGATGGAAGAGATGGATGGAAGAGATGGATGGAAGGAAGGAAGGAAATGAATGGAAGAGATGGATGGATGGAAGATATGGAAGGAAGGAAGATATGTATGTATGTATGTAAGGAAGGACGAGATGGACGGACAGATGGATGGATGGATGTAAGGAAGCTTATGACTATAATGGCATGACTCCCCTATCTAGCATCCATTCCCAGCTCTGGGATCAGTGCATGTTCAGCATCGACTGCCAGTACAGCCACAGTGGATGATGGTAACTGTAGTCACAAAGCTCTGAACGCTTTCCCTGCTACTTGCAATTTCTTGTTTTCAAACTGCTACATTGACAGGCGCTAGGATAGCTGACAGGAGCTCATCCCATCCCTCAGCACCCAGGTCTTAAACTGCTGATCTGCTGACCTACCAGTTGTCAAGCTCAGGTTCTTAGCCACTAAGCCACTGTGGCACAAAGTACAGAGTGCCAAAAATAAATTGTCGCCAACTGGCAAGAGTAGTGGCTTTGCTAGATGGGCAGTATATAAATTTAATACCTAACTAACTATTATACCTTTGGGAACATCTCTTTGATCTGCCATTGAGAAAACGCACCCAAACTCAGCAGTCCTCTCGTGATTCGAGACACGTTGGAAAGAGAAAATCAGCAATCAAAATAAAAAACCAGGTCCTGATTTAGAACCTAAAAATGAAAACAGACCCTTACAAGGAAGATTGTTGACCCGAGCCAGTCTAAACTTCCTGAGCGTCGACATTCCTTCTATTAAAATAGCACTTGCGATGGTTATTTACATTTCTGCCTCTCGCATTTATCCATCGCTTCCTCATTTGCCTTTCTAAATGTGGGGCATGAATCTCCAAAGCTTGTTCTCCTGGTCCATTTTTCCACGCTTCCTTGCTGTTCTGCTTGGCTGATCTACATGGCGTTGGTTTCTTTCTTTCTTTTAAAGCAAGCAATAGATCCTCCAGCCATTTTATCGGGGCTTCATCGACCATGTGGATAGTCGACAGGATGCCTCAAACCCACACCAGTTGAGAAAATATACCTTCTTGTTGGTATCGCTCCACCTAAGATCAGGAGAGACGTAGCAGCGGACGCTGAGAGAACTAAGCAAGAGAAGGACCTTCAACACCCTCTGAACCAGGGGTTACCAACCAAAGCCCCGTGGGCTGGTTCCAGCCTATGGCACCATTTCATGTACCCCCCACCACCAGTCCAAAGGTATTCAAAAAACAAAATGGCATGCCCTTTGAAGCTGTTGAGACAAAATGGCCACCCCCATCATGCAAGCAGAGTAAAATGGACATCCGGCCCTTGAAGCTGACTGAGAGAGTATGACCTGGCCCCCGGCTTGAAAAGGTTGGGAAGCCCTGCTCTAAATGGATACTACAGTAAAAAACCCAACTTACATATGCCTCGACTTACATAATGATTTTGTGCTAAAACCATGTCCCAGTTTACACAATTTCCTATGGGTTTGCTTCGAGTTACATAAAGATTATTTTTCCTATGGGTTTGCTTCGAGTTACATAAAGATTCTTCTTCCTATGGGTTTGCTTCGGTTTACATAAAAATTTCATTTTTCCTATGGGTTTGCTTTGAGTTACATTAAAAAAAAACCGATCTAAGCAAAAGCCTACGGAATGGACCTTTTTTTTCGTAAGTAGGGGTTTTACTGTTCTAGGTTGGCAGGAGCTTGGACAGATGACGGAAGCTCACTCCATCATGCAGTACCCGGGTATCGAACGCCGACCTTCCAGTCAGCAAGTTCAGCATCTTAACCACTTGAGCCACCACAGTCCATATTCTTGAGGCCTTCAGTTATTATCTAGGGCTCACGGCTTCATTCACTCAACACCCCCCACCCCACCCCAATGGACCTCCTCTCTCCATTGAGCATTAGAGCATTAACTCAGGCTAAGTGTATTTCCAGCCCAGCATTTTGGCTTGATTCCTTTGGATTCATTTATAACCTTGAGAAGCAGACCCAGAGTATATGAAAGGCTGAATTCTTTGGCAGCCCTTCTGTTTAGGATGCTCCTACTCCCCTGTCCCCAAGTAAATCTTGGGACGATCTTCTGCAGGCATTCCTGAAAGCGCTCCAGAGAGCACTCTATTTCAAATGTTGATGCTTCTTTGGGTGGGTGTGGAAGCATGAACTTCAGACACATAGGCCCTTGGCCATGATAAGCAGCAATAGCATTAGCCATTACACTTCTATACCACCCCATAGCACTTAGTACACTCTCTGGACAGTTTACAAGGTAATTAGCATTTTGCTCCCAACACGCTGGGTAACGCCCGAATGAGGCTCCTTTCATGTCCCCAAGAGCTGGAACAGAGACAGGCGCTCAATCCATCATGCAGTACTCAGGTCTCGAACTGCCGACTTGCCGGCCTTCCAGCTAACAAGGCAAGCTTCTTAAACAGCTGCTGAGAAATAGGAGAGTGAGAAAGAGGGGGGGGAAAGAGAAATGAAGATATTACCTTGATTTGCATGTTTGAGACAACCCCAAGATTTATAGAAAAAACGTACAACAAACATTTAGGGAACACATGCTTCTAATGAAGACAAACAAGAGCATTGAGCATTGCCATTACTCAACCAACAAGATTCTGGCCAATAACCTTACAAAGATCGGCATTAGGAACAGGTCCTTTTTGACCGTATCTCTGAAACTGGAATGTCCTTCCACCACATGTTCATCCGGCCCTCCCATTGTCTATTCTTCACAAGCTGGCAAAACTGTTGAAGCAAGCTTTCTCCTTCTTCAAGCGCTGTATGCAATTGATTATCGGAGACTGTTGTGTTCTAAAGCCTGTGCCTTTAAACAATGTACCTATCCATGTGTATCCAATGTAACCCTTTCTATGTGTAACATTGTAACCTCCAGCTGCATCACTGTAACCTTAATAGGACGCGAGCTAGTGGCCACTAGATGGCAATAGCGAGCGTCCAAGCTCATTGGTCCAAGACTCACCTGGAACAACAGCGCGGGAAGATTCCCGCCACTACCTTCACCTGGACAAGAAGGGCGTGACCTGCAATGACGTCACGCAGCCTGTAGCCAATAGGCTATCAAGGAGCCACATTCAAATGTATAGCCACTGTATATATTGAGCTGTTCGTCCGCCATTACCACATGTTCCCTCTGACCAGCATGTAATAAAGTTGTGTTAAGCCAGCTCTTCGGCTGTCCGGGTGTCTTTGGTCCCATACACTAAATTGGCGACGAAGGTGGGATCATGGCTGCCCACGGGACCAAGACATACGCCGGTTTCGACATCAAGAAACCGCAAGATTGGGAACTCTTCGAAATGGACTTCCAAGGTGCGCTGGTGGAGTTCGAGGTGACGGACGAGGCAAAGAAGAGAGCCATCCTCACCAGAATGCTCGGGCACGACGGAAAGAGGGTACTGATTGACCTCATCGCACCCAAAAGGCGGCTGAATTCAAGGCAAAAGAGCTCCTGACGGTGCTGAGAGACCATTTCCGGCCCTCGGTAGCGATGTTTCCCGCTCGGAGCGTGTTTGGAGGCGAGTCCAAGCGCCTGGTGAGTCGGTCGCCGCTTTCGTAGCGGCCCTGCGTCTGGCTGCCGGCCCATGCAAATGGGAGAATTTGGAAGTCACCCTCAGGGACTGCGTGCTATGCGGCCTGAAGGACGCCGAGATTCAGCGCACGCTAATGAATCAGGAGCCGCCCCCCACGTTGCAGGAGGTCCTGAAAGCGGCACAGGCCGCGGAAGCCATGAAGGCCGGGGTCCAAGAGCTCCAGGACTGGCGGCCGAAGGCCGACAAAACAGAGAGTTCGGTGCACGCAGCCCGGCGAATTTCTAAATCGTCCGCCGAAAGCAGCGACGACGAGGACGTCCGGAGGGTCCGGAAGGAGGGCCGGCGGTGCGACGGCTGCGGGGCAGCTCACGACCGTACCAGGTGCCCGTTCAGAAAAGCGGAGTGCCACAACTGCGGGCGACGCGGGCACATAGCCAAAGTCTGCAGACAACGGCGCAAGGACCGGAGGAGCTCGCCCGACCGCCCAGCGAGGGACCGGAGGAGCTCGCCTGACCGCCCAGCGAGGCCAGACCGCTCGACGAGACCAAAGGATGGCGCCCGGCCCACGAGGAAGCAGGACGGCGTGGGCCGCATCTCCAACGACAGCGACGACGCCGCCCCGGTTTTCAGCGTGTCCGTGGGACACCCCTGTTACTTTGTTGAGGTACTGGTGCAAGGGGCCCCTGTTAGGATGGAGATTGACTCTGGCTCCTCTTACTCCATCATTTCCCAGAGGGAGTTTTTGAGAATTGCCCCCCGCGCACGGCCCAAGCTCAAAGCGTTGAGGTCCACGCTTCGGGACGTGCAAGGGAACAGTGTTGGGGGTTGGGAATTTCCAGGTTCGGTACAAGCGGCACGGCGCGGAACTCCCCCTAGTCGTTCTTAAGGGGGATAATTGCAGCCTCCTCGGGACTCAATGGTTTCAGCCCCTGGGTCTGTTCATTGGGGGGGTGCACGCCGTTGGGCCTGACCCAATACAGGAGGTGTGCGATGCGCACCCCGAAGTCTTCAAGAAGGGACTTGGGAAATTCAATGGACCCCCAGTAACGTTCGACCTGGACCCGGAGGTCCGCCCAATAAGACTTAAACCGCGCAGAGTGCCTTTTGCACTCAAGGACAAAATAGAGGCGGAACTGGACAAATTAGTGGGCCAGGGGATTCTTGTTCCTGTGGATTCTGCGGAGTGGGAAACTCCAATTGTCACAGCATTGAAGGCCAATGGGGAGGTTCGCATTTGCGCCGATTATAAGTGCACCATTAATAAGGCAATCCGCCCTAATGCGTATCCGGTGCCGGTGGTCAGCCATTTGCTAGCCAGGTTACATGGGGGAAAGTGTTTCACTAAGCTCGACCTGGCACAGGCCTATCAGCAACTCATGGTAACCCCTGCCACAGCTGCTGCACAGACTATAGTCACGCATAAGGGGGCGTTCCAGGTGACGTGCCTCCAATTCGGCGTGAACTCGGCGCCTGGAATTTTCCAGTCGCTCGTGGAACGCCTCCTCAAAGGGCTGGACGGCGTTTTGCCATATTTTGATGACGTATTGATAACGGGGGGGGGGGAGTGAGGTCGAGTTGGCTGAAAGGCTAAACAAAGTCCTGGCGGCATTCGAACAGGCGGGGTTGAGGTTGCGAAAGGACAAATGCGTCTTCTTCGCGAAGGAGGTTGAGTTCTTAGGGTTCCAGGTAACACCCGAGGGGATCAAACCGTCCACATCCAAGGTGGCCGCCATTAAGAAAGCCCCTCGCCCCACATCCAAGCCCGAGTTGCAGTCGTTCCTAGGGCTCTTGAATTTCTACCACTCCTTCCTTCCACGGAAGGCTGCGGTGGCTGAGCCGCTTCACAGGTTGCTCAAGAAAGAGGCGGCATGGAAGTGGGGCGATGACCAGGAGAGGGCATTCACGGAATTGAAACAACTCCTGGCGTCTGACGCCGTCCTAACCCATTTCGACCCCAAAAGGCCGGTGGTTCTGGTCTGTGATGCTTCCCCGGTGGGGGTGGGGGCAGTGTTATGCCACGTGTTGGAAAACGGGAGGGAGGCCCCTATAGCGTTTTACTCCAGGTCCCTGTCCCAAGCGGAGAGAAACTACGCCCAGACAGATAGGGAAGCGCTGGCGATAGTTGCAGGGACCAAAAAATTTCACGATTTCCTGTATGGCCGCCCCTTCACCATCGTGACTGACCACAAGCCCCTACTAGGCATTTTCACCGCAGATAAGCCCACGCCACAGATCCTGTCCCCGAGGATGCTCCGGTGGGCTATTTTTCTCAACACGTACCAGCACGTGTTGGTCTACCGGCCCGGGAAAGAGATCAGCCATGCGGACGCTCTATCGAGGTCCCCCCTCCCCCTGACGCCCAGCCAAGTGAGCAAGGGGGAGCGAGACCATCAGGTTCTCATGATAGAGGTGCTGGATTCACCCCCCGTAGTACCCGCCGACATCGCCAAAGCGACAGGGAAGGACAGGACATTAGCGGCAGTTAGCTCCTGGGTACAGAAAGGGTGGCCGGCGTCCTCCCCAGCGGAGGAGTTCGCCCCATTTTTCAGGAAAAAGTTGGAGCTGTCCCTAGAGAGGGGGTGTCTCTTGTGGGGGCAGCGGGTGGTGATTCCCACATCCCTTCGGCCACGGGTGCTTAAACTGCTGCACGTCAGCCACCCTGGAACTGTGCGCTCTAAAGCGCTGGCCCGAAGCTACTTTTGGTGGCCCCAGTTAGACGCCGACATCGAGCACATGGTCGGCACTTGTGAGAGTTGCCAATGCTCCAGACCAGAGGAGGCCCGTCTTCCCCACAGGGAGTGGGACGCGGCTAAGAGGCCGTGGTCCCGGATACACATAGATTTCGCGGGCCCGTTCCGAGGAACTCTGTTTCTCCTTGTTGTGGACGCTTTCTCTAAGTGGTTGGAGGTCGTCCCAGTCACAAGCACCTCCTCGGCCGCGACAATTAAGCATTTGCGGAGAATTTTTTCCACGTTCGGCATACCCGACACTCTAATTAGCGATAACGCTAGTTGCTTCACGTCCGCGGAGTTCAGGGCATTCACAGAGATTAACGCCATCCGGCACATCACCTCCGCCCCTTTCCATCCGGCCACCAATGGCCAAGTGGAGCGCCTCGTACGCACCATGAAGGACGCGCTGCGGCGTATGGGCCCCGGGGACCTCAACCTGCAAGTGTGTCAGTTTCTGCTAGGGTACAGGGTGACCCCGCTAGCGTCAGGCTACTCCCCTGCGGAGCTTTTAATGCGCAGGAAGCTGACCACCACACTCACTAGATTAGACCCCACGAGAGTTGAGGACAAGGGGAGGAACATAGGGTTAGAAGCCACCAAGAGTTTCGGCGTGGGTGCCCCGGTACATTGCAGAAACTACGCCAGCGCGGGGCCAGCCTGGGTGCCGGGGGTGGTCGTGGAACAAACAGGTCCCGTTTCGTACCGCGTGGAGACCAACACAGGTCTACTTTGGCGGCGGCACGCGGACCAGCTCCGGAACAGGGTCCCGGGAAGTCAGGGCTCCGGCAGTACAGACACAAATTCAGCGTTAGGGTTCTCCCCCACCCGTTTAGCCCAAGGGGGAGGAGAGGGGGGTCCAGAGTCCCCACCAAGGGGGGAGGAGAAGGAATTTGTCCTCGTAGATACCCTGCGGGATCCCCTAACAGAGTTTAATTTTGAGTTTCAGAACTGGGGGGTTTTTTCGGAGTGGTCCCCCACCCATCCAAGCGAGAAGAGGGTTTTTTCGTTAGCCCCTGGTGCCCCCGGTTCACCCACAACAGAATCCACCTCTCCCCTCAAAGCTGCAAAACTGCAGCAAACCTCTAACAAGTCTCCCTCTCCCATTACAGGACAAGGGTCCAGGGAACAAGGAGGCGGGAGCGGCCCCCGGGTGGGCCAACCCACATCGCGGCCCAAACGCGAGTGCAATAAACCATCTTGGCTGAGAGACTTCGTCTCATCCTAGGGGGGAGGGGTGTTGTGTTCTAAAGCCTGTGCCTTTAAACAATGTACCTATCCATGTGTATCCAATGTAACTCTTTCTATGTGTAACATTGTAACCTCCAGCTGCATCACTGTAACCTTAATAGGACGCGAGCTAGTGACCACTAGATGGCAATAGCGAGCGTCCAAGCTCATTGGTCCAAGACTCTCCTGGAACAACAGCGCGGGAAGATTCCCGCCACTACCTTCACCTGGACAAGAAGGGCGTGACCTGCAATGACGTCACGCAGCCTGTAGCCAATAGGCTATCAAGGAGCCACATTCAAATGTATAGCCACTGTATATATTGAGCTGTTCGTCCGCCATTACCACATGTTCCCTCTGACCAGCATGTAATAAAGTTGTGTTAAGCCAGCTCTTCGGCTGTCCGGGTGTCTTTGGTCCCATACACTAAAGAGACCATCATAGCAATCAACCATGAAGATTGTCCTGGGAACAATATAATGCAGTGGCCTTCCATGTGCCTTCCGCATTGCAGCATAACACCCATAGTACCACTGGTCCAGTTTCAAGAGTCGCGTTCTGGTCCTGTGCCTTTTTGGCACACAGAGCCCTCCTCAGCCCCAGCCCAGGATTGATGAAGCTGCTGCTCTCCATCAAGATGGATTTAAGTGGCATTTAATCCTCTTGTCGGCCATCATCCATGCAGTGGTTTTATCCTTATTTTATTTTTGTTGGGTTAGTTACTTTATTATGCCAACACTGCCCACAGTAACTGCATGGTGAGATGGCTGGGATATAAATTTATGTGCCCCCCCCTCCACCACACCAGGAAGTGCCATGTGGTGGAGGAAGGGCAAAATGGCCATCCGGCCCATGAAACTGTCTGAGGGAGCATGACCCGGCCCCTGGCTTTAAAAGGTTGAGAACTCCTGTCTTAGACAATGTCAGATTCAATAAGCAAGTAAACTTTCTTCTCAGTGGCGAAATCTCACATTCAGACCAGAGATCGGCCACCACGGGAATACGGACGTGCAATCCAACCCAAGCGAAAAGTTCATAAACAAAACATCTCCCGGAACAATCTGACAGCTCCAACATCGGTGCTTAGCAGTCAGTGGATGCCAGACAGCAGACAACACAAGTTCCTTTGCTCAGGATCTCTCCCACATACAAACGAAGCTAAGGTCTCCTGCAGGTGGCTCAAGTGGTTAAGACGCTGAACCTGACAACCTACTCCAGACAGAGCACTGTACTTCCCTCCTTCCTACCCACCCCTTGACTCTTGAGGCTGGGGGTATTCCCTTAGCTGTGGCGTACAAGGCCTCTGCCACTGGCCCCCATGTGCCACTAGCTTGTGTCCTGGTCCCAAGCAGCAGAGCCCAACACTCCTCCCCCCCCCTCACTGCTGGCACTGTCCTGAACCATCCTTTGGTCCTCTTATATCAGTGCTCCCCCTATATCAGAGGTGGCCAACCTTGGCACTCCAGGTGTTCTTAAACTTTAATTTCCAGAATCATCTGGTGTGATGACTTGGGCTTCTTGGAGTTGAAGTCCAAGAACACCCAGAGTGCCAAGGTTAGAGTTGCCATAATTCTCTCTCATAAAACCAGGACAGAAGTACAAAATAGCCTTTTTTTTAAACAAACATAGTATAACAATAGCTATTTTTCCAACCTTGAATCCGGGACAATCCCGGTTTTCCAGGACATATGGCAACCCTAGCCAAGGTTGGCCACCACTGACCTATATCTCTGGCCCAACTACTGCTGGGATCCTAGGTGTAAATGCAACTATGCCATCCTTGATGGGGAAAATAGTAGATTCCTTAGTGGTCCTGGAGTTCAATGGAGAGGGTCCTTGTTTGTTCAAGTTCTAGGTCTGTGCAGAGCCATTAGAATCCTAACCTTGGGTCACCTTGAGACAAATCTCTAGGATGAGAGTTCAACCTTTTCTTTAAAAGTAGATTGCACCACAATTAGACAAGGCCAAGTCCGAACTTAGCAGCTGTGAAGTCTTTATGGGAGACCATTAGTGCATTAAGAAATTGGAAATTATGCAGTAAGCAATGTGGTTCCCATTCATTGCTTAGGACATAAATACTGCCAGTGCAGCAAAAGCTAATGGAGAGAGAGGTGTAAGAAAGAATGACCTTGTGAAAGTAGGAAGGCTAACTTTTTAAATATAAGGCCACTTTAACAATCAGAGGGAGACCATATAGAAAGAATGGATACCTAAGGACAACCTCTGGCAGGATATCTCTCAATGCCATTTCCAGGGAATCCTAAGGAGATGAAGGCATCTGCTTGGGAAGACCCTGAAGCAAATGGTGAGCCACTGTGTGAGACAGGATGCTGGACTGGATGGGCACCTGTGGTCTGTTCCAGCAAGGCTGTTCTTATGTTCCTAATGGCTGGGGTTAATGTAAAAAGCATGTGTCTAGGAAAGCACTGATTTTTCAAAGATATGGTCAGCCTTGTCTTCATATTCTTTCATGTCCAGATCAAACTTTGGACCACCAAAATGAAGCCACTTTCTTGGGTTTGTTGTTGGCCAAACTCAAATCTTCATCAGTACATGTTTCTAGTAGTAATCGGCAGACCAGCAAATGTGCTGGATTTTGTGTCTCTCCACATTCACACAGTATGTTGTTGTCCCCCAGAAGCCCTCACTTGAGCATGTTGGTCTTGCATTTTGGAACTTCAGTTCAGAGTCCTCCAAGTGATGTGGAGGAGGTTGAGTTCCTCAGCTCTATAATTAATAAAAAAATAATTCATTACACTTGTACATTATCTATCCTCCTTTAATGTTATTCCTTGTCCAGTGATCTCTTTCTCAACTTCTAATTTGGTTTTGGTTTTGCATACCCTCAAGAATGTTTGTTCTTGCCATAAAGCTCTTCCTGGATCTGAGCTGGTGGACTTGAGGCCCAAATTCATTCAGTGGATGTCAAGGGTCCTTCTCTTGCATAGTTATCTCACCATCCACTGCTACTTCTCACCTTATCTTAGATGGAGCAATACCAACAAGAGGGTCTATTTTCTCAACTGGGGTAGGTTTGAGGTATCCTGTCAAAATACGCATGGCTTCATTAACAGCGATGGCTGGGACAATACCTCCCAGAATTCCCAACCAGTATGGTCAACTGCAGTTAATGGAAATAACTTTCCCAATCTCCGCCTCTGTTTCCCACCTTAGTCCAGAAGAGATGAGGAAGCCAAGCCCGATGTCAGATGTGTCACTCCCCCAGCCCTCCCTCTGTGTCTATTTTAATTACATTAATTATGCCTTGATCAGTGAGATAAAGGTCAGGCCATCATCATGGGTGGGAGGGAGGATGCGAAAGACTAGTCTCATAACAACAGCCAAGGATGGGGCAGCTTGACCTCTCTGGGAGTGAAATGTCAATTAATTACCTTCTTTTTTTACAACCAACTCAATTACAACATGCTAATCACCTGTGTAGGGCATAAAAACCAAGGAGGAGGAAAGGGGAAAAAAAGAGATGGGGAAGGAGGAACATCACGGTAGCTATAAGCACCCATGACCTGGGTCAATGGAGGCATTATCATTGAACTGTAAAGGCACCCTTCTAAAAACTGGGCATAAAGAGTGATTGGCTGTCAATAGGCCAGCCTAAGCGCCTTAACATTTTCTTTCCTTAAAAAGGGAAAAGGGGAAAGAAAATACTGTGTGATTGGTTCTTAGGAGCCACATCTAAAGGTGACCAGACACAGCACATTAGCCTTTTAATGCTCGACTCAATTACCAATAAATGTCAGCAATTAACAAGGGAAAGAGGTAGGGGATGAAATAAGTGGGATGGATTTAACCAAATCCAAAAGCTAAAGAGGAGAAGCAACATAATTGGGTGTTGCAGGCTCTTTTCTGCATGATGCGTGACGTGGGAGAAAGACACTATGTTCATACTATACTTTTGAAGTGGTAGCCACATTGATCTGGAGGTCTTTAGGGAACCAACTTAGGTCTCCGTTGCTTGAAAGCCAGTCATGTTCTGAGGGTCGGTGCTCATTTCCATTTGCATCTGCAAACTTTTCAGTGGTCATGTGGCAAGGATGATTAGACACATGGAATGCTGTTATCTTCCCCGCTGAAGCGGTACCTATTCATCTACTTGCAATTTCTTGCTTTCCAACTGCTAGGTTTGAAACAGACTAGGAAGGTCCTAATCTATCTCCTGCATTGTGAAAAGGACCATTCTTATGGGGTGGCGTCAAAATAAGGGCTTCCCCCCCTCATTTCGTGTATAGTCTTTTATGCAAGTTGTTTTTCAAAAGCTGAGTACCGATCCTGTGCAGGAAACAAGTAACAAAAAATTGTTTGTTTCAGGTTCTCTTGTTATTTATTAATAAGCTACATCACTTTCAAGATTGCTGATGATGTTTTTGGTTGAATACAACTCATTTTTGAACAAGGGAGATGTTTACCTTTAGGCAGAACTGGCCACCTGCCTTGAAGGGAGAATATTGACCCTGAAACTTTTAAGCTGCAATGGTTGTTGCACTTCCCTATCATTCTCGAGTCCCGGTAAACCTTTTCTCCAACAGTTGATCAGAATTGTCTTTGTTACCATGTCATCAAATGCAATAATTCAAAACAATATTCCATGAGCCATTAATCAACCAACCAACCTTGGGTGTCCAGATGTACTTGAACTACAGATCCCAGAAGCCTTCACTATTGACGGTGCTGGCCAAGATTTCTTCGAGCCGCAATCCAAAAACTCTTGAGGATCCAAGGTTGAGAGCCACTGTTTCACACCAAGATGTTCCTTGACTACGTCTCCTAGAACTTGTCTGGTCAGACATCCTGCTACAGTAATGGAGTAGACCGTACAGCCAGCAACTCAACACCGAGTGTTGGGCAGCGGTACCTGACTCCCTAAAGGGGCCAACGGCTATGGGTGGATAAGCCCCTTCAAGTGGGGTGATGGTCCCCTCAGTGGAGAAAATGCCACTGGAAACCATCATATCGAGCCCAATGGTGAAATGAGTGGAGGAGGAACCACTTTCTGATTTCCAACAGTCATGGAGGCAGAAGAGGCCATACCAGATGGACTGGCTGTGAAGGTGCACCTTGTCAATATCCTCAAGGCTGCGGCAGTCCATTGCAGTCCTGGTGTTAAATCCTGCATGTCTTATTTCATATGTGCCACAAAAGATGGCCCCATGATCATAGTGTGTGGGTCACTTCATGGCAAGCTGGGATCCACCTTAAACAAATTCAATCCGATGGAATTTTTTCCTGCTTCAGGAATATAATGCATTCTTGGATACAAGTTGCAGCCAACGACGACGCTGTGTTGGCCAAGATTTCTGGGAACTATAGTCCAAAAACACCAGGGGACCCAATGTTAGGAAACCAGTGTTTCAGACCAAGATTGTCTTGGACTAAAACTCCCAGAAGCCTTCACCATTGGCTGTTCTGACCAACATTTCTGGGAACTGTAGTCCAAGTACAACTGGTGACCCAAGATTGGCCACCGCTGGATTAATCATTGCTTGATTTTCCAATTCTTTCAATGTGTTTAATGGAATGTTTGGACGCAATCGGGCCAGGAAGACTAGTGGAGGAAGGACTCCTGCGCGGTTCTCCACTATCATGTTCCACTTGTTAAATCTTTTCTGGACAGCTGATGAGACTGCAAAGCAGATATAGACCAAAGAAAATGGTCCCTTTTCGGATCTGAGGATGACAGTGCAAGCTTTTTGCTACAGGTCCCATTCGTACCAGCTAAAACACCAATGCTTCGGAGTGGAATTGTTAGCTTTTTCCTACGGAAAACACACTTCACATTTCCAACAGGAAACTCTGACTTTCCTTTTTAATATAAAACACAAGGGGAGGCGAGTGGGCTGGGGTGGGGGGGATTTTCAGCAAATAGTTGGCTTTCGAGCGCTGGCCGAAGCACCACAAAACAATGAACACGGAGATTTCAATCAAACATCTCCCTCTAAAATTACATTCCGCGGAGGCCCATCAAGGCAACGCCAATTAACACACAAAAGAAACCTCAACAGTATGTCAAAGCAAGGGTGTAACTTTATTTGATGAAAGCAAGGAAGCAGGAGAGGCCAAAGTTAACATTTCGTCCTTAAAAATGTTTGGTCTGTATGGGTCTTACGTAAGGCCTGGAAGCTGCAGAAGAGAAGGGGGAAATATGTTACAGGTGGCTGGATGAATTCATGCCATCAGCAGAACTGAGAGTTGAGCTTAGCCTTATACTAGGCCAGTGATGGGCAGTCTTGGCCCTCCAGCTGCTCTTGGACTTCAATTCCCAGAAGCCTAAGTCAACACTCCTGCTGATCAGGGCTTCTGGGAATTGAAGTTCAAGAACAGCTGGAGGGCCAAGACTGCCCATCACTGGTCTAGACTATACTGGTTTAAGGAAAGGAAAGGCGTCTATGGTTTTAGTCTTCCATCATGGGAATTGCTACGTACCCCAAGAGAAAACAACATCAGCCAATGCTACCAGAGAGAAGGCTTATTCTTTACTATTGAGTTTTCTAAGAAATTCATCATCTTCTTCTTCTTTCTTGTCCTGATCAAGCCCTGGACTGCCAAAATGAAGCCACTTTCTTGGCTTTGTCGTTGGCCAAACTCAAGTCGCCGTCGGTCCATGTTTCTGGCAGTAATCGACAGACCAGCAAATGAGCTGGATTCTGTATCTCTCCACATTCACACAGAGTGTTATTGGCTGCCAAGCAGGCCTCACTTGAGCATGTTGGTCTTGCATTTGTGCACTCCAACCCTCAGGGTCCTCCAAGTGGCATAAGGGAGGTTGAGTTCATCAGCCATATCCTCCTTTACTTCTTCTTCTTCTTATGCCATATCCGATTTTGAATATTGTCGATCATCATGGCGATCAGCCATGAAGGCTGTCCTCAAAATTTAATGCAGTGTCCTTTCTTCTGCCTTCCGCATCGTAGCATGACACCCATAGTACCACTGATCCAGCTCCACCAGTCACTTTCTGCTCCTGAGCCCTTTTGGCACGCAAAGTCCTCCTCAGCCCCAGGCTAGTATTGATGAAGCTGCTGCCCTCCACCCAGATGGAGTCAAGTGAGATATAACCCACTTGGGGACCATCACATTTCCCTATGGACTTTGCCGCCCAAGCCTAGTCCTCAGGGTGGTCGGCTTAGTTAACTGCCGCCTGATGCTCGGCGTTGTCGCACTATTACCACAGCAGGATAACCTGGTCAGACAGGCCTCCTTTACTGTTGTAAACACTCAAGTAAACTATACCAGTTTAAGGAAAGGGAAGGCATCTATGGTTTTGTTCTTCTGTCATGGAAATCGCTACCTGCCCTAAGGGAGGAAAAACACCAATCTATGATAACAGAGAAAAGTCTTATTCTTTACTACTTAGTTTTCTAAGATTTGAAATTCAACTTTTCTATATTCAAATCATAATCCCTCTTGCCCACCCCAACTCTGCGGATTGAAAAAGTATGAGTCACTTTTCCCTGAGAAGGAATCCAGGCTTCTTTTACAGGTAAGGTGATGTGATTTCTGTCATATCGCCATGGTTGCACCTACCGGTAAGTATTGCAGGGCGGTGAAAACCCTTCTACTTAAATGAAAAAGAAGAGTGAGAGACGGACTACGTGGTTCTTTGTATGAAAAAACCAAAATTAAGATGACACTGACTGTGGCGGCTCAAGTGGTTAAGACACTGAACTCGATGACTGGAAGATCGGAGTTCGATTCTCGAGTACTGCATGACCAAGTCAGCTCCCGTCACCTGTCCCAGCTCCTGCCAACCTAGCAAGCAGATAAATCGGGGCCTCTTCAGTGGAAGGTAAACAGCATTCCATGCATTCTAGTGTTGAGGCATGCCTGCCACATGTCCACAGATGTAGACAGCGCTGGCTATTTGGCTGTAAACAGAGATGAGCACTGAACCCTAGAGTCAGATACGACTGGCTTTCGAGCAAGGGTGACCTTTACCTTTACCCTGGCCAGACAGACCATTACATCACAGGTACTGTACTCAACTTCTAGCTCTGATTTATATCCATGGCTATCTTCAACCAAATTCTTTCATTTTTTCCCCCTGCCCTACGAATTGATGACTAGAAGGCCGGCAGGTCAGCAATTCGAGACCCAAGTGCTGCGCGACCCAGTGAGCACCTGGCATCTGTCCCAGCTCCTGCCAACCTAGCCGTTCGAAAGCAAGATATTGCAGTTAGATAAATAGGCACCACTTTGGTGGGGAAGGTTACAGTGTTCCGTGTGCTCCGGTGTCTACTCATGCCTGCCACATGTCTGGTTCTTTGGTTGTAAATGGACCCCTAGAGTAGGACATGACTTGCTTTTGAGCAAAGGACACATTGAATTACATTCCCCTCTTTCAACGTGTTTGCTTAGTGAGAGCATATCTCCCCCTGCGTCTACAGAAGCAGGCTGCAGTCCACGGAAACATGCCGAATAAACTTTTTAGTCTTCTGGATGTCATCATGCTCTCTCCCTGCAAAATCATGGGGCCAGTGTGCTTAGCTGAAGCAGCAGAATCAAAGCTCTGCCGACCACAGTCGGCAGTTCGAGACCCAGGTACTGCATGACGGATTGAGCGCCCGTCTCTGTCCGAGCTCCTACCAATCTAGCAGTTCGGAAGCAAGGAGATTTATAGGGACCACTTCGGCGGGACAGAAATTTTAGGGGACATGAAAGAAGCCTCTTTCGGGTGTCCCCTGAGCAGAGTTCCTCCAAGAAAAATCCCTTCATAAGAACATAAGAGCAGCCTTGCTGGAAGAGGCCACAGGAGCCCATAGAGTCCAGCATTCTGTCTCCCACAGTGGCTCACCATTGGCTTCAGGCTATTATTCCCAAGGAGATGCCTTCACCTGCTTAGGATTCCCTGGAAATGGCCTTGAGAGATATCCTGCCTATCTCTCCAACCCAGCAGAGGTTGTCCTTAGGTATCCATAATTATAGCCATTGATACGCTTGTCCTCCATGAACTTCAATACTGAACAATTTCTGACACTGTTATGTCCGGTGCTTGCAAGCAATAGTCCAAACAACGATGAACCAAACAGCAACACGTCTTTAATTAAAAGTACTGTAAATTCAAGATGCGCTTACAACACATTCTAGACAACAGTCCCATGGAATCAGTCCCTCCGGAGCGTGCCAAGGAAGGAGGCCATACCTAGCTACATTAGGATTTGTAACATAATGGAGGAGACCCAGGCTAGCACATTACTGGCTACCTGCACGGAGAGGGAAGTATAGATCTGGTCCAGCCTCACCCTTGTTTACCCGTGGGCTTATATAGTGTCTCCCCGGCGGTGGCTTCTTGTTTCGGGATGTTTTGACTTAGGTCACTTCTATTATTGTATGCTAATTGTATTCTGCTAATTGTATCTTATTCTCTAGCGAATGCTAATTGTATCTTGTTTGTATCATATTGGATGTGATATTGTTGCCCTGGAGGGAAGAGGACGTGGATGGTGGGGTTGAGTTGGCGACGTTTTTTGAATTTTTTTGAAGTTTTATGTTGGGATGGATTGATGCTTTACGATGGTGGGTGGTTGGGATACTTGTGGAAATGCTTCTGAAATGCTTCTGTGATTGTTATTTTTGTAATTGCAACTGTGATACTTTGATATTGTGTTTCCTTGGTCGCTGGCCAGAGTCGCTCTGCGAGTGGGGCGGCATACAAATTGAAAATTAAATTAAAAATTAAATTAAAAAAATAAAGTCGCGACGCTCCGGATAACTGTAACTAACCAATCATAACAGGGAATACAAGTGATACCTCATACAACGTCCAAACTTGGTTCCACAAGTTTGGACTTTATACGGATTTGGACTTTGTATGAGGCATGTAAAATCTTAGACGTGATGCCTCATACAACATCCAAATCCTTGCCACGATGCCTCATACAACGTCCAAATCCTTGCCACGATGCCTCATACAACATCCAAATCCTTGCCACGATGCCTCATACAACATCCAAATCCTTGCCACAATGCCTCATACATCCAAATCCTTGCCGCGATGCCTCATACAATGTCCAAATCCTTGCTGCGATGCCTCATACAACGTCGTTTCCATAGAGATACATTGTACTGTAACAGCACAGACTTCAGGGCAAAGTCAAGGAAACAGTCAGGAAACTGACAGAACTTTAAGAAATCATTGTCTAAAGGCTATATACATTACAAAAACATGTCAAACAACCCTGATTGCCCAAGAACCTGAAGAATGCTGCAAAAATCCTAAGAATGCTTCTAAAAATTCCGACGAAAAATTCAAAAAAATCCAAAATTGCGCTCAAAACCACTCTTAAACACTCTTTGCCTCATGAAAAACCCACAAGAGCAATGCACGCATGTATCCTGCCTTCTATAGTGCCCAGGCACAATGCAACCTGGGAAAACCCCAATGCCTCATACAAAGTCGCACTACTTTGTATGCGGCAGCTTTTTTCAAGGAATTAGGCGATGTCGTATGAATTCGATGTTGTATGAAGCGGACTTTGTATGAGGTATTACTGTATATGTATTTAACCAATGGAGAACAGGATCCAAAAGTTTAGCTAATCACAGGACTTTGATTAGCATAATAAGAGCGCCCTGTGCAGGGGTTTTCGCGCCACTTTCTGTTCCTAATTTGGATGGCGGGAAACTGCCATTTTCCTCTTGCAAAGGCGCTGCCCGCGCTACTTGCAAACGTGCCTGAATCATACCTGTCAAGTTTTGGATTTCGAAATAAGGGAAATTTCCCAGCAAATACGGGATACTTGACAGCGATGCTTATCCTGTGCTGCCCTCCAATGGCGGCAATAGCGCATTGCAGTCTAATTAATAAGGGATGACAGCAGGAAAGAGGGCAAAATAAGGGGTTTTCCCGGCCAATAAGGGATACTTGACAGCTATGGCCTGAATACACAACGGGCACAGAATCATTATAGACCACAGGAGTCAGCCCAGTTTGCTCCAGTCTCCTCCCATTCCTGCACATTTCCCAAAAACTGGAAGGGAAAGTTGTCCTTAAACTTAAAAACCAGCCTCAAGTCCAATTTCCAAGGAATTGTTCGAAACACATTCACGGCTGCCAGCAAAACAATAGCGATCCAGCAATTATCAGCACCTGCATTACCCGTACAATGAGTTTAAATTGCTAAGGGCCTGTAGCTGATACCCTACTGACAACAATTAGCGTTTAAAATGTACAAGAACACACACACATGCGCGCACACATGCGCGCGCACACACACACAGAGCCTCTCCACATCCCGCGATTTAAAAGCAGTGGGCGGGCATTACAAAAAAAAAAGGTTAACAGACTAAATATAAAAATATTTTTGAATATAAAATCAGTGTGTTTTGTTAACTAAAAAAAAATCCGGGGACTGCAATTTAACAAAAATAGGTTTCAGAGTATCTGGAGAGGTTCCAGATGTGGGACAGAGAAAGCAGAAAAAAGTGATGTTTCCCCCCCCCCCTCCTCCTGGAAGAAAATTCGGAGCCGCCCATAAGAGAGTTTCTGAAGGCAAAGCGGAGGGGAGAGGCAAGCTATTAAACAAATGAAGAAGGAGAAGAGGAAGGAGGAGAAGCAGCCAATCTTTTTCATTTATTCAGAGTTCTCTAAGATTCTTCCTGATGTTCAGGGGGTGGGTGCGATGTGTCTGAACAGCAGCTTAGGAGAAATATCATTAATCTATGCACTGTACATTTGTGCCGGTTAACAAAAGGCAAGAGCCCCCAGGGTTAAACATTGCGAGTTCAGTTCTGGCCAGGGCTCAAGGTTGACTCTGCCTTCCATCCTTCCGAGGTTGGTAAAATGAGTACCCAGCATGTTGGGGGATTTTTCTCCTCTTCTTCGTTGCTTCCTCTTTTACCCCATTGGGTGTCCAGGGAGATGCAAGGTTCTTGCTCTGACACTTCTAGCAGTTGGCAGGAGCTGGGACAGAGATGGGGCCTCACTCTGTCGTGCAGGACTCAGGTTTCGAACTGCTGAACGTCCAGCCACCCAGTTTAGCGTCTTGACCACTAAACCACTACAGTGGGGGCAATATAGGAGCGCCGTTGCTATTGCTATTCCTTTTGCCCTTCTTGATCCATTTTCAGGCAATGCTAAGAGCCTTTTCTGAAGCTGCCCAGAGTCGAGGCGGAGGCTTTGGTGTATGTTTGTGGCACCCCAGTCACCAAAGGTCCACCCACACAATCAGTGCATGATGTCCGCAGAGGGCAGGCTCTGGTTGTTGTTTTTTTAGAGAGATTCTGCCAAAATTCCCCGGCTTAGTGGTCTTTGGGGGCTCGTAAGCTCCCTTTCAACAAAGAGGCAAGATCCTGGATCCCCTCCAGCTTCTTCCCCAACTCAGATTAAAATCTACTTTCTAACATGATAATGGAGGAAGAAATTCTTGTCTCCGTCTACTTTCCCTGCACTGCACGTCATGTTAGAAACTTGCCTTCTGTTTCCCTCCCTCCAGATTCCCTCCAAGAAAGCCCCAAAGTGCAGCTTTTCTGGACACTGCTGAAATCCTGATCCTTCTGCTATAGCAGGGATTCTCAACCTGTGACCCATGGGCCGGATGTGGCTCACGGCACCATTTCACATGGGCCCACCACCACCTCCACCACACCCGGACGTGCCATGTGGTGGAGGAAGGGCAATATGGCCATCCAGCCTCCGAAGCTGTCTAGGTAAGAGAATACCGAAAAGTGGCTTTGCCATTCCCTTCCTCTAGAGCAGGGGTGCCCAAACTATGGCCCATGGGCTAGATCTGGCCCCCGATGCCAATTCACCCGCCCCGCACCACCTTTGCCGCTCCTGGAAACAGAAGTAAAACACGTCTGCATGGGGGCATTTTACTTCAATTTCCAGGAGTGGCAAGGGCAATGTGGGCCGGATGAATTGGCATCATGGGCCGGATGCATACCTGTCAACCTTCCCAGATTGGCTGGGATTTCCCGGTTTTCGGCACCGATTTGCGCCATTTCCCGCCCCGCACTGCCGAAACCCCGGAATTTGGCAGCGGGGGAAAGGAGGTACTGCGCAACCCTTCTACGCAGGTCGCCTTCTACGCATGCGTAGAAGGGTTTTACGCTTGTGTAGAACCTTTCTACGCTTGCATAGAACCCTTCTACGCATCCATAGAAGGCTACGCATGTGAAGAAGGGGGCTACGCAAGCATAAAACCCTTCTACGCATGCGTAGAAGGTGACCTGCGCAGAACCGTTCTGTTCAGGTCCCAGATTGGCCGGAGCTGTGGTTGACAGCTATGGCCGGATAAATGGGCATCAGGGGGTGGATCCGGCCCACAGGCTGTAGTTTGGGCCCAAGAATACCTGGAATGCCAAGGTTCACCATCACTGGTTTAAGACATCACCAGCTCTTTGAAACTAAAGACACTGAGCCTAAACTTTTGGACTCAAAGCACTAACCTATGGCCATTCTGTATTAGGCATGCAGATGTTATTCATGATCCCTGTGCATGATTTGCAACAAAATGCAAACTAGGATGGCTTTCTGCATGCTTGCAATGCAGAACATAAAAATCCTAGCCATTGGCATTCTGAATCAACCTCAAGTCATGTATGGCTTTATTTTCCTAAAACAACAACCCATTGGTTGGGTTTTCTACTGTCATCCCTTCCAGCTCTGAAATGATAATAAATTATTGTTTTAAAGTATCCACACCCCGTTAACGAAGGGACTCCAAGCAACAATGGAGATTTATTTGTTTTACTCTTGCATAGCGCTGATGGAACGATACACACGCATTTGAGGAAGTGTATTCCCCGCGCGGTCATTGTGTTTTATAAAACAAACTGCAAAAAACACGGGGCCGTTTCCAAGCACTGACAATAGCAACGCGGATTTCTGCTGGCTCTCCGGTTCCTCTTAATCCATCTGTTCGAAAGTTTGGTTTATATCAGTGCATTTTGTGCCGTGTCAGCTGAAATAGTTCTCATACTTTTGGACCGAAGACGGCGATTTTGTTACAGGTCTTAAACTGCAAGGGAATTTATGAGGCAGGGAAAGGATGGTTCAGTGGAAAGCAAGGCTCCGAGAGATACGAGTTACCATTATTATTAATAATAATAATTTGGGATTCATTAGGGGTGGGTATTTGAAAGGAGCAGTTCTGAGAAACAATAAGTCAGTGTTTCCCAAACTTTGGTTTTTGGACTTCAATTCCCAGAAGCCTGTGAGTCAATTCCCCAAAGCACTGATCAGCCAATGGACTGACTGAGGCTTCTGGGAATTGATGTCCCTCTATGAGGCATAGACATACCTGTCAACCTTCCCGGATTGGCCAGGATTTCCCGGGTTTTGGCACCGATTTGCGCCATTTCCCGCCCCGCGCTGCCAAAACCCTGGAATTTGGCAACAGGGGAAAAGAGGTACTGCGCAGCCCTTCTGCGCAAGTTGCCTTCTACGCATGCGTAGAGGGCTTTTACGCTTGCGTAGAACCCTTCTACGCTTGCGTAGAACCCTTCTATGCATGCGTAGAAGGCTACGCATGCGTAGAAGGTGACTTGCGCAGAACCGCTCTGCGCAGGTCCCGGATTGACAGGTATGGGTGTGGGCCCCCACATTGGGAACCACTGCAATAAGTCAAGAAGATCTCAACTGTGTGAGAAATGGGTCAAAGCCAGAGCTCAGAAAAGTTACTTTCCTCAGTTTCAACTCCAAGAATCCCACACTGAAATAAACCTGACTCGAAGGTACAGCAGGTTTGCCATTGTGTATTGGCTTGGTTTTTCTTTTTTTGAAACCTAAATTTAATTTCTGTACATGCATGCAAATGTCTCACTGATCAAAATACAGGAGGGCCGGAGCATAGCACCTCTTGCCTAATCCGTTGGCCTCGGTTACTTATTGTTATTCTTCTGCTTAGTGTTATTTGGCTGGTTTTTGAAGAAAGGAATTAGAAGAGATCATCAAGCGCAAGGATGTGTCACTGGAGACCAAGACCAAAATCATCCATGCTCTTGTGTTTCCGACCAATGAGTCCAGGTGTGAAAACTGGACAGGAAAGAAAGCTGAAGGGTGGAGGGATACTATTACTGCCAGAGGAGAGCTGTCTTGCATGTTTAAATAACTAAGAAAGAAAGAAGAGAAAGAAGGGGGAAGGAGAGATGAAGAAAGAAAGAAAGATGGAAAAAGTAAGTAAGTAAAAGAGAGAAAAGGGGGAAGGGGGAAGGAGAGATGGAGAAAGAAAGAAAGAATTAATGAATGAATGAAAGAGATGGATTAAGTAAGTATGAGAGAGGGGGAAGGGAGAAGGAGAGTTGGAGAAAGAATGAACAAATGAAAGAAAGAAAGAGTTGAAGAAAGTAAATAAGTAAGTAAGAGAGAGAGAAAGGGGAAGAGGGAAGGAGTGATGGAGAAAGAGAAAAAAGAAAGAGATGGAGAAAGTAAGGAAGTAAATAAGTAAGTAAGAGAGAGGGGAAATGGGAAGGAGAGATGGAGAAAGAATGAACAAACAAAAGAAAAAAGTTGAAGAAAGTAAATAAGTAAGTAAGAGAGAGAGAAGGGGAAAGAGGGAAGGAGAGATGGAGAAAGAGAGAGAAAAAGAAAGAGATGGAGAAAGTAAGTAAGTAAATAAGTAAGTAAGAGAGAGGGGAAATGGGAAGGAGAGATGGAGAAAGAAGGAACAAACAAAAGAAAAAAAGTTGAAGAAAGTAAATAAGTAAGTAAGAGAGAGAGAAGGGGAAAGAGGGAAGGAGAGATGGAGAAAGAGAGAGGAAAAAGAAAGAGATGGAGAAAGTAAGTAAGTAAATAAGTAAGTAAGAGAGAGGGGAAATGGGAAGGAGAGATGGAGAAAGAAGGAACAAACAAAAGAAAAAAGTTGAAGAAAGTAAATAAGTAAGTAAGAGAGAGAGAAGGGGAAAGAGGGAAGGAGAGATGGAGAAAGAGAGAGGAAAAAGAAAGAGATGGAGAAAGTAAGTAAGTAAATAAGTAAGTAAGAAAGAGGGGAAATGGGAAGGAGAGATGGAGAAAGAATGAACAAACAAAAGAAAAAAGTTGAAGAAAGTAAATAAGTAAGTAAGAGAGAGAGAAGGGGAAAGAGGGAAGGAGAGATGGAGAAAGAGAGAGGAAAAAGAAAGAGATGGAGAAAGTAAGTAAGTAAATAAGTAAGTAAGAGAGAGGGGAAATGGGAAGGAGAGATGGAGAAAGAAGGAACAAACGAAAGAAAGAAAGAAAGAGTTGAAGAAAGTAAATAAGTAAGAGAGAGAGAAGGGGAAAGAGGGAAGGAGAGATGGAGAAAGAGAGAGAAAAAGAAAGAAATGGAGAAAGTGAGTGAGTAAGTAAGTAAGTGAGTAAGAGAGAGGAGGAAGGGGGAAGGGGATGGAGAGATGGAGAAAGTAAGTAAGTAAATAAGAGAGAGAGAGAGAGAGAAGGGGAAGGGGGAAGGAGAGATGAAGAAAGAAAGAAAGAGTTGGAGAAAGTAAGTAAGTACTGTAAGTAAATAAGTAAGTAAGAGAGAGAGAGAAGGGGGATGGAGAGATGGAGAAAGAAAGAAAGAAGGCTTTTAACCCTACTTTGGATTTAATTACTAGTTGGGGGTGGTGGTTTGGAATAAAGGCAGCTGCCTCTATTTCTGAAAGCAAAAGGGCTCGATCCTATTCCTTATAAACATTTGGTACTCCACTTTGTTGACAGCTGATCAATAGTTCATGGCATCAGATGCATTTCTTTTACCCTGCTATTACCACTCTGCTAAAAAACCAGAAGCCTTGAAGACCTCTTCACATCCCCTTCAGCAGACTCTATTTCTGAGGTGTGCTGTGATTTTGCCACCATGCTATAAAGCTGTGGGGTGGGTGGGGGGTGGGAGCACAACTCAAGAATCTCGAAGTGAGCATGCCACCGCCATCATCCTGATGAACCTGTACCTGTTAGTTGTGTTGACAACACTGATGTTGTCACCTGCTGTCAAGTCACATTTGACTCATAACAACCTGAACAAGGCTATTCAAAGCATGCACGATATCCACAGAGCGGTTTTGCTCATTCCAAGGGACAGCCATGTCTCATGTGGTTAAGAGGCTGAACTTGAAGTTGGCAGGTTAGCCGTTCGAGACCAGAGTACTGCTTGACGGAATGAGCTCCCGTCGTCTGTCCCAGCTCCTGCTAAGCAGTTTGAAAGCAAGAAATTGCAAGTTGACAAACAGGTACTGCTTCAGTGGCAAGATAACAGCATTCTATGCAGGTAACATGACGATGTCTAGTCATGCCTACCACATGTCCACAGAAATGTCTGCAAACTCAGACAGCGCTGGCTCTTGAGCTGTAAACAGAGATGAGCACTGAACCCTAGAGTCAGATACAACAGGCTTTCAAGCAAGGGCGACCTTTACCTTTACTAATTCCATTCTACCTATGAGTTTTTATAGCCAAGTGAGGATTTGAACCCAGGTCTCCTGAGTCATAGACTGTCACTGTATCCACTACACTACAAGCCACAATGGTCTAAAAGATCATCGCAGGACAAAATGGGAGACCATGCGTCGCTTCATCCGTGTGAATTGATTGGCCATAGAATGAATGGGAAAGAAACACCAGTCACAGTAAGTATTCCCAAATGTGAAAGAGCAAAATAATGGAATACATGAGATCCTACAGGTAGTAAGGTCAGAGTTTGATACCCGAGTACTGCACAACAGAATGAGCTCTTGTCTCTGTCCCTGCTGCTGCCAACTTTTTACTTACTCATTTGTAATGTTGTATTTTTTATTTATGACTAATACGTGTATTGTTCCTGTATATTGCCTGGATTGAATATTGTAATGTTTGATTTGTTGTGAGCCGCCCTGAGTCGGCGTATGCTGAGTGGGTGGCATACAAGTCGAATCAATTACTCAATCAACCAATCAGTCAACCTAGCAGTTCGAAAGTAAGAAATTGCAAATAGATAAATAGCTACCACTTCGGCAGAAAAGGTAACAGCGTTCTTTGTGCTCTGGAGTCTAGTCATGCCTGCTACATGACCACAGAAACATCTGCAGATGCAGGCATTCCTGGCTCTTTGGCTGTAAACGGAGATGAGGCCAACCCCCTTGAGTCAGACACGACTGGCTTTCGAACAAGGGAGAGCTTTACCTAAGATCACTGCAGGTGTTGACTGCGACCATGAAATAAAAAGACGCTTACTTCTTGGGAGGCATGCTATGGCATTAAAAAATACTAGAGACATCACCTTGCCAACAAAAGTCCGCATAGTCAAAGCAATGGTCTTCTCAGTAGTCATGTATGGCTGAAAACTGGACCCTAAGAAAGGCTGAGCGCAGAAGAATAGACGCCTTTGAACTGTGGTGCTGGAGGAGACTTTTGGGAGTCCCCTGGACTGCAAAAGATGCAGGAGGCAGGTGATACTGCAAGGAGATCCCATCTTTCCATTCTGAAAGGAAATCAGCCCTGGCTGCTCCTTGGAAGGACCAATACTGAAGCTGAAACTCAAGTACTTTGGCCACCGAATGAGAAGAGAGGACTTACTGGAGAAGGCCCTGATGCTGGGAAAGATCGAAGGCAAAAGGAGACAGGGGTGGCAGAGGATGAGATGGCTAGATGGCATCATTGACACAGTGGGCATAGACATAGCTGTCAAGTATCCCGTATTGGCCGGGAAAACCCCTTATTTTACCCTCTTTCCCGCCATCATCCCTTATTAATTAGACTGCAATGCCCTATTGCTGCCATTGGAGGGCAGCACATGATAAGCATAGCTGTCAAGTATCCCATATTGGCCGGGAAAACCCCTTATTTTACCCTCTTTCCCGCCATCATCCCTTATTAATTAGACTGCAATGCCCTATTGCTGCCATTGGAGGGCAGCACAGGATAAGCATCGCTGTCAAGTATCATTGGCCAGGAAAACCCCTTATTTTACCCTCTTTCCCGCCATCATCCCTTATTAATTAGACTGCAATGCCCTATTGCTGCCATTGGAGGGCAGCACATGATAAGCATAGCTGTCAAGTATCCCATATTGGCCGGGAAACCCCCTTATTTTACCCACTTCCCTGCCATCATCCCGTATTAATTAGACTGCAATGCCCTATTGCCGCCATTGGAGGGCAGCACAGGAGAAGCATCGCTGTCAAGTATCCCATATTTGCTGGGAAATTGTCCTTATTTCCAAATCCAAAATTTGACAGGTCAGACACCATGATGAAGGCGTGCTGTGGTCCACGGGGTCGCAAAGGGTCGAACTCAACTGTGTGACTGAATGAGAACGAGATGTCTGTTTGCCAGGTGGACCTTTGATAGTTGGCCGAGACCCCCTGCCCATGTATGAGGTTCTTTAGTATTTCTATTTTCAAAAAAAAAAACCCATCCTTTTTTTTATGTCCTTATGGCTGAAGCTTGTTTTTTCCCTTTAAAAAAGGAGTCCTTATGAATAACCTGGATCGGATCAAGCAAGGAGCAATTGAAGGAAGTGAGATGCCCTTAGGGAAAGCTTTGGTTTCACTTAGAACAGCTCGACACAAGTATCGTTTAAGGTGCCCCTGATCCAGATTAAGGATTTGTTAGTTTTCTTAGTGTAACATTTAAATATACCAACTGGAGCAAAATATTCCCTATTCTCCCTGCCGTAGTATTTCCCCTAACAAGCAAAAATTAATTTGAATCTACGGTCACTAATGTTACTAACAAAACATACAAGAGGGGAGATTATCCAAGCGGTGCAGTTTTATTTGATATTCCCCCACTTTCTGGCAATTTAAAGTGGAGGTCAGGTGTTAAATAAGGGCTCTTATAAACATTTATTTTGTTTTGGATGGGAGGAAAGGGGGCACTTGACCAAAATGAATATGACCCAAAACAGAGAGAGCGAAACTAAGCGTAATCACACAGATTGGGGGCTCTCAAAACAAACTTTCCCAGGTCCAAAGATAGATGCTATTCTAACAACTATTTAATTTCTCTCCACTTCGTTAGCACATCAAGTGTATTAAGATGCAAACCATGTATTTACAGTGTATCAAGTTATACGGGGTGGGTTTAATATTATGCTTCACAATAAACCAAAGTGATTAAACTTCGATTCAACTCCCAAGAGCATCCAGGCTCCCATGAATAATTCCAGGGAAAACTGCCCTGTAAACTAATACCAGCGTATTTATAAAGAAAGTCTTAGCTCATCCGTTACTTCATCTCCTCTAGGATACCAAAACAACACGATAGGCTGCAAATGTATATATGTATAAGATGAGTAGGCAGCTTTGACTCATCAGGATCACAACGAAACCTTGAGGAACAATTCTGAGGAGGTGGGTTTAGGCAAAAGGAAAATGGGCACCCTAGTGAAATAATATAGCATATTTATTTTTATATTATAATAATTCCATGTCAGAAATTGTTCTGGGTTGAAAGGATTTTTTGCTGCAGAAACTCTGCTCGGGGGACGCCCGAATGAGGCTTCTTTCATGTCCCCAAGATCTTTCCTCACCCAAGTGGTCCCAGTTCATCTACTAGGGATCATTAGGAAGGGTATAGAAAATAAGTCAGCAAGTGTCATTTGGCCTCTTTATAAATCTATGGTGAGGCCCCATCTGGAATACTGTGTACAGTTCTGGTCGCCATACCTCCAGAAGGATATTATGGAGCTGGAAAAAGTGCAGAGGAGGGCAACCAGAATGATTAGGGGACTGGAACACCTTCCTTACCATCTGAGGCTGCAACAGTTGGGCCTCTTCACTCTTGAACGACGACGTCTAAGAGGTGACCTGATTGAAGTTTATAAAATCATGCACGGTGTGGACAAAGTAGAGAAGGAAAAACTGTTTTCCCTTTCGCACAACACTAGAACTAGGGCGCACTCCCTGAAACATTTGGGTGCTAGTTCTCAAACAAATAAGAGAAAGTACTTTTTCACCCAGAGGATCCCTGGTCTATGGAACTCCCTGCCAGAAGAAGTGGTGACGGCGGTCAGTCTTGACAGCTTTAAGAAAGGATTGGACAAGTTCATGGAGGACAAGGGTCTCAATGGCTATAATTATGGATACTTAAGGACGACCTCTGGGTTGGAGAGATAGGCAGAATATCTCTCAATGCCATTTCCAGGGAATCCTAAGCAGGTGAAGGCATCTGCTTGGGAAAGAATACCCTGAAGCCAATGGTGAGCCACTGTGTGAGACAGAAGGCTGGACTAGATGGGCTCCTGTGGCCTATTCCAGCAAGGCTGTTCTTATGTTCTTATGATCTGCTAGGTTGGCAGGAGCTGGGGCAGAGATGGGAGCTCACTCCGTCATGCAGTACTCAGTTTTCGAACTGCTGACTTGCCGCCCTTCCAGCGAACAAGGTGAGCTTCTTCCCCCCTGAGCCACCACAGCTCCTATATTTTTTTATTTAGTTACAGTGTGTTTGGCTTGGCCCAGTTTAGAAATTGATTAACTTCATTTGCAAGGTTCCTCAATAAACTCCCTAACTTGTCTTTATTCTCACTTATTTCCAGTCCTCATTTACCCAGGATATAGTGGCATAGATCGGACACCAGAGGATGGCATGCTGTGGTCACCTCGCAGTTCGAAAGCAAGAAGGTGCTTGGCAAATGTACTCCATGTGCGTCTGCGTCTAGCCATGGCTGCTACATGGCCATGGCAACATTTGCAGATGCACACAGTGCTCACTCTTTGGCTGTAAACGGAGCATTTTAACCACTAAAGCCACCACAGTCTGTGGATTCCCCTTAATGGACTGGAGGCTCTCTCTCCATCCTAAGTCGTGTTTTGGAAGCACATTCTAAGTGGACGACCTGCTGTTATTTTTATGGTAAAGGTAAAGGTTTCCCTTGCTCGAAAGCCAGTCGTATCCGACTCTAGGGTGCAGTGCTCATCTCTGTTTCTAAGCCGAAGAGCCAGCGCTGTCTGCTTCTGCAGACGTTTCCGTGGTCATGTGGCAGGCATGACTAGACACCAGAGCGCACGGAACGCTGTTACCTTCCCACCGAAGTGGTCCCTATTTATCTACTTGCAATTTCTTGCTTTCGAACTGCTAGGTTGGCAGGAGCTGGGATGAAGACGGGAGCTCATTTCCGTCCTGCAGTACTCAGGAATCGAACTGCTGACCTTCCGCTTCCCAGTCAGCGTCTTAGCGACTTGAGCCACTGCAGTTTTATGGGGAAAGAATGAAAAAATACATTTCTCCAAAGTGAAACCCGGCACCAGGTTTTTACAGGCCGGCCAACCCATCCTGACTGATTTGGCTAACAGTAAAGAAAACCAAAATTCGAGAGAACCTGCTTAGCAACAACAACAACAACAACAACAACAACAACAACAACAACAACAACAACAAGTGTTTTTTTTTATAGTTCCCAGAGCAGGAATGAGCAAAATACAGCCCTAGCTATACATGAGGTCACCGAGACCCACTTTTAATAGACCAAAAAAGAAAGAAAGAAAGAAAAAAGAGGTGAATTGCCTTTCATGAAACACTCCAAGAGTGGAGATCCTGCTCTTATTTATAAAATATATGTGGTTAAATATATTGCTATTTGAAAAAGGGTTAAAGTCAAGGGCTCTTAAGACATTACCAAGTGGGAGAGGCTGCAGTGATTGTGTCAGTTCGGCTGTTGTAATTCACAGTGTTTCCCTTTAAAGGTAAAGGTTTTCCTTGCTCGAAATCCAGCCGTATCCGACTCTAGGATTCAGTGCTCATCTCTGTTGCAAAGCCGAAGAGCCAGTGCCGTCCGCTTCTGCAGACGTTTCCGTGGTCATGTGGCAGGCATGACTAGACACCGGAGCGCACAGAACACTGTTTGCCTTCCCACCGAAGTGGTCCCTATTTATCTACTTGCAATTTCTTGCTTTCAAATTGCTAGGTTGACAGGAGCTGGGACAGACGACGGGAGCTCACTCCATTGTGCAGCACTCGGATCTCAAACTGCTGACCTGCCGACCTTCTAATCATCAAGTTCAGTGTCTTAACAACTAAGCCACCGCAGTCCCTGTAACAGTCCCTACCGTGTATTATATTGGCCCTTGTGGATCTAAGTCAATACAAATTTCAGCAACTCAATGAATGTTTCATTTGTTATCCAATCAGTCTTTGGGCAGTTCATGAATTCAATTCTCCATGGTCTTTTCCCCCCAAGGGCTATTTAATCAGTATGTGCTCATTCATGCTGTTTTATATGTACACTATGTTTTGTTTTGCTTTCATTGTACATTTTTAATTCTATTTATTTAAGTGAATCAGTTATGTGATGATTTTAAGGTTTTGCATTGATGAGTCTGCTTAAACCAGATGGAAAGGGAACCCACCCTTATTTTGATCTCAAATGACTTTTGAGAGTCCCTTTTGGACTGCAAGGAGATCAAATCAATCAACCTTAGAGGAAATCAATCCTGGCTGCTCCTTAGAAGGACGAATATTGAAGCTGAAGCTCAGGTACTTTGGCCACCAAATGAGAAGAGAGGAGTCACTGGAGAAGGCCCTGATGCTAGGAAAGATCGAAGGCAAAAGGAGAAGCTGGGTGGCAGAAGATGAGATGTTTAGACACCATCATTGATGTACGGTAGTGGGTGTAGAGCTGGATGGACTCCAGAGGATGGCAGATGACAGATATCCTCCAGAAGGGTATTATGGAGCTGGAAAAAGTGCATAGGAGGGCAACCAGAAGGATTAGGGGACTGAAACACCTTCCTTACCATCTGAGGTTGCAATGGTTGGGCCTCTTCACTCTTGAACTACGACGGCGTCTAAGAGGTGACCTGGTTGAAGTTTATAAAATCATGCACGGTGCGGACAAAGTAGATAAGGAAAAACTGTTTTCCCTATCGCATAACACTAGAACTAGGGGGCACTCCATGAAACTTTTGGGTACTAGTTCTCAAACAAATAAGAGAAAGTCCTTTTTCACCCAGAGGATCCCTGGTCTATGGAACTCCCTGCCAGAAGAAGTGGTGACAGCTGTCAGTCTCGACAGCTTCAAGAAAGGATGAGATAAGTTCTGGAGGACAAGGGGATCAATGGCTATAATTATGGATACTTAAGGACAACCTTGGGGTTGGAAAGATAGGCAGGATATCTCTCAATGCCATTTCCAGGGAATCCTAAAGAGGTGAAGGCATCTGCTTGGGAATACCCTGAAGCAAATGGTGAGCCACTGTGTGAGACACAATGCTGGACTGGATGGGCTCCTGTGGCCTCTTCCAGCAAGGCTGTTCTTATGTTCTTATATACATATGACCCTGGTGTACAGTGGTCCATTGGGGTCGTAAAGGGTCAGACTCAACTGTGTGACTAAACAACAACAACATTTTCTAAGTGGTGAGCGCTTCAACACTGGACGCATTCGAGAGAGAACTGGACAACCATCTATCATATCTGCTTTGATTTGGATTCCAGCACTGAGCAGGGGGTTAGACTCAATGGCCACAGGGATTCTCAACCTGTGGCCCATAGGCCAGATGTGGCCCATGGCACCATGTCATGTGGGGCCCCCACCACCACCTTCACCACACCAGAAAGTGTCATGTGGTGTAGGAAGGGCAAAATGGCCATCTAACCCCCTGAAGCTGTCCGAGGGAGCGTGACCTGGTCCCCGGCTTTAAAAGGTTGAGAACTTCTGGCCTAAAAGGTCCCTTCCAATTCAGTTATTCTATGATTCCATGCTGGCTAGAGTTAAATTTTGATCCCAAAATGACATTTGAGAGTCCCTTGGACTGCAAGGAGATCAAATCAGTCAATCCTAAAGACAATCCACCCTGACTGCTCTTTGGAAATACAGATATGGAAGCTGACACTCAAGTAGTTTGGCCACCAGATGAGAAGAGAGGACTCACTGGAAAAGGCCCTGCTGCAGCAGAGCTTGAGATGGTTAGACAGCATCATTGACACGGTGGGAATGGGTCTGGGTAGACTCCGGTGGATGGAGGATGACAGAGATACCTGGCGTCTTGTGGTCCATGGGGTCGGACTCAACTGTGCAACTGAACGACAGCAATTTTGATAGTCCTCTGGGGCAAATTTATGGCTCCTGTGAAAGTTTGCATCCTAATAAATCCTACTAAAGTTTCCTGTTGCAATAAAGTTATATTTGGGAGAAGGTGTTCCAACACTTGAAAGCTGGTGAGATAGCTTTGGATCAACTCAAATGTAGAAGGCAAGCATGAAGGAAAGCCAAAGGATGGCTTCTAGGTTAATTTGGAGTTCCTGGGGGAAACCACACCAGAGATCAAAAGGTAAAGGTAAAGATTATCCTTTTTCGAAAGCCAGTCATATCCGACTCTAGGGTTCAGTTCTCATCTGTTTACAGCCAAAGAGCCAGCGCTGTCTGCATCTGCAGATGTTTCCATGGACATGTGGGCAGGCATAACTAGACACCGGACTGCACGGAATGCTGTTACCTTTCCCAATGAAGTGGTACCTTTTTAACTCCTTGCAATTTCTTGCTTTCGAACTGCTGGGTTGGACAGAGGCGGGAGCTCACTCCGTCATGCAGTACTTGGGTCTTGAACTGCTGACCAGCTGACCCTCCAGTAATCAAACTCAGCATCTTAACCACTAAGCCACTGGTGTCCCCAGAGATCGAAAACAACACACCCACATGAAAAACACAACGAAATACCCCAAACCTCATGAACAAACACATATACAAAAGAACAGAACTGCGCAGTTTCCAGGAAATGCACCTAGTCACATTCATTTAATTATAATGTGCTTTAGCTAGCCTTGATCATTTCAGGAATAATTTGAAAGGCAGAATGCAAAGCCCAAATTACTTTCGCAGTTGTAAACAGAAGGCATTATGTCTCTGTCTCTATCCATGTTATAGTTTATTAATGACACAAAAGAGGAGACAGATAGGACTTCAAAACAACAATTGGATGGAATATGGTGAAATGGAACTAAATATAGGTCTCAATTCCAACGCTAGCCCCAGCTAAACCAGCTTTACTGAGTCAACTGCTGAATCCTTAAAAAAAACCCATTGATTTCAATGGAACTACACTATTTGTGAATTGCTACTGAATACTGCAGTGGCTCAAGTGGCTAAGATGCTGACTGGGAGGCGGAAGGTCAGCAGTTCGATTCCCGAGTACTGCAGGATGGAATGAGCTCCCGTCTTTGTCCCAGCTCCTGCCAACCGAGCAGTTCGAAAGCAAGACATTGCAAGTAGATAAATAGGGACCACTTTGGTGGGAAGGTAATAGCGCTCTGGTGTCTAGTTATGCCTGCCACATGACCACGGAAACGTCTGCGGAAGCAGACGGCGCTGGCTCTTCGGCTTTGAAACAAAGATGAGCACTGCACCCTAGAGTCGGATACAACTGGCTTTCGAGCAAGGGAAACCTTTACGTTTGGCGTAAAACAGAACAGAGAACATTAAGCCTCTAACATTAGTGGAAAATGGGGAGAAAGACTCATAATAAAGATTTAGGGTTTGGATGGGATAAATACTTGGAAACACATTTTAATTCTTTATCAGATCTGGACCAGGTTAAAAGAACATTTATAAAACTTACTATTTAAAAAAGGAGTTTTTGGGCTTGCATTGCTTGACAAGGCATCGGAAACACTTCCTAAATGCTTCTTGTTATCAAAAATGTGCAGCTTGGATTGTCTAACCAAAGTATAAACAGAGAGCTCACATTTAAGTACGAAGCTTCCCACTCGGCTCTGAATGAGATGTTCAGATACACACAAGATTGGCAAACCTTTATGTAGAAGCCCCTCCATGTAAAAAAATAATCAAATCAGAGGTAATCCTTTTCTGTATATAGATGATTTCATTACTAATATTGATTGCTGGCCTTTAAATCTTATCTCACTGTTGCCAAATATTCCAAAGGAATTAGCACATGTTCAAAAGGCTTAAACACACAACTCTCAGGTAAGATTAGAACAATTCTCAATTACACCATTCAGAAGAGAAAAATCACTAATTAAACTTAAGTACATGCTTCTAAGTGGTTAAGATGCTGAGCTCGATTACTGGATGGTTGGCAGGTCAGCAGTTCGAGACCCAATACTGCATTGATGGAATGAGCTTCTGTCTCTGCCCCAGCTCCTGCCAACCTAGCAATTCGAAAGCAAGAGATTGCAAGTAGATAGGTTCGAAAGGGAGGGGGGAGCAAGTAGATAAATGGGCACTGCTTTGGCTTGTAAGGTAATGGCATTCCATGCACTTCGGCATCTAGTCATACCTGCCAACATGACCATGGAAACGTCTGCAGAAATTTCTGTTCCATTAGGGACGCTCACCTGGGAGCGATACATTACTAAGGCTATAAGGGGCTGCGGTGGCTCAGTGGTTGTTGTGTATGTAACCCAAGTGAAATGTGATTGAAAGCGAACATGTAACGCAAGTGAAATGTGAGTGAAATCGGATCTAGAGATCCTCCATTCCCCCTCCCTTTTCCCCTTGTGTAAATACTCCTCTTGTGTAAATATCACGGGACTGCGTTCCCGCTGCAGCTGTTGTTTACTCATTATCCAAACAAGTGTTGTCACCTGGCTGTTTACCTGTGCTGACCAATCATGTGGCTCCGCGCCAGGTTTGAATCGTTACCTGTCGTATATAAGGAGCATTGCTCCGCCATTGACCTCATGTTCAGATTGACTACATTCCAATAAAGATGTGTTTGACCCCCTGACTGCTGGCTACTGCGTATCAATCTGCAAACATCAAAGTGGTTAAGAAGCTCGCCTTGCTAGCTGGAAGGGCGACAAGTTGGCAGTTCAATATCCGGGTACTGCGTGGCAGTTTGAGCGCCCGTCTCTGTCCCAGCTCCTGCCAATCCAGCAGTTCACAAGCAAGACATTGCAAGTAGATAAATGGGGACCACTTTGGTGGGGAAAAGATCTTGGGGGGCATGAAAGGAGACGCATTCGGGAGTCCCCTGAGCAGAGTTTCTCCAGCAAAAATCCTTTCAACCCAGAATAATTCCTGGCACAAAACTATTATTATTACTAGGGACATGCTGTCTGTTTTGTTTTCTTGGATTCCAGGGCCAGAATTATCCATCTGAATTTTCCTTACTTGGAGTAGAGTCTATTCTTTGCTCTTGCTTCCTGTACAAGGAGGAGGAGAACGAGAAAGAGGAGATGGAGAAGGGAAAGAAAGAAGGAAGGAAGGAAGGAAGGAAGGAAAGAAGTTACTGAAGTGCTTCTTGGGTTTTACAGTACTTTGAGAGGTGCCTTCTAGACAGCCTAAAGAGTAGTGAGACAACCACTTCCAGAAAGTACCAGAAGTACCCTTTTTTGTACAATAATGACAGGAAGTAAGACCAGAGCAAAATGTAGGTGCCTTTGGGTATGGGTCTATATAGGGTCTACTAAGCTTTGCTTTCAACTATAAAACTGGGGAAATCCACATAGGAGAATGCAATTTCTTAAACAGGCTCACTCTCAGTTGTAAACGTCCTTCTAAATTGAGAAGTGACACCTCAGACAGACCTTGTTTTGGATCTAATCCCATCACTGAAAATCACATGAAATGCTCTCAATATGGAAGATCTCATCCTACACACTAGACCACAAAGTCAGACCCTGTATTGTTTCGGATTTAAGCATTAGAGTCCCTAGAATTCATACCACCCTGGAGGCAATGCTTTCACGCATCTACCATCTCATCGTTCCCCTTTATAGCTCACAATGGTAGACATTATTCCTCCGCCCGCTCCTCCCGTCCTCCTAGCAACCCCATGAGTCTGGCTAAGCTGAAAGCACGTGCTTGGCGCAAGATAACCAAGCAAAATTCATGAATGAGTTTAGATCTGAATCAAAGGCTTCCCAGTTCTTGTCTGGCAACACTCAAATGCTATGCCACAAAGTCCGCATAGCAGCATCTTCACAGCCGAATTGAGCAATGAAACATTGAGCCTACCTTGTCCACATATGCAACCCATTCCCTGGGATTTTAGGTCCCATAACTGAGACTATGAGGTCACCACCTCCTCCTCCTCCTCCTTCTCCTCCTCCTTCTTCTTGTGCCATATCCAATTCTGAATATTGGTGATCCTCATGGCGATCAGCAATGAAGATTGTCCTGGGAACAATATAATGCAATGGGCCTTCCACATCACTGCATGACCCCCGTACCACTGATCCAGTTCCATGAGTCACTTTCTGCTCCTGAGCCCCTTTGGCACACAAAGTCCTCATCAACCTCAGGCCAGGATAGATGAAGCTTCTGCCCTCCGTCAAGATGGATTCAAGTGGGATTTGATCCACTTGGGGACCATCACCCTTCCCTGTGGACTTCACCATCCAAAGCCATTAGTCCTCAGGCTGGTCAGGTTAGTTAACTGCCGCCTGACAATCGGCATTGAGTCACTGGCAATAAGGTCTACTCTGTCACTATAGCAGAATAATCTGGGCAGACTGGCAATCTCCATTTTGGTGCACCATTTCCCATTGCTTGTTAATTTAGAATTACAAAACCTAGTGCCCTTTCAGTGCTTAGACCTTCAACAGCATAAGCCTCCACTGACATAGGCAATGGTCAAGCATTTGGGGAGTTTTTGCCTAGGTGATCTGGAACATAGTCTCCAATTTACTTACCTGGGCTAGATCTTTGCGTTGAGCCACTGGCAATAGGGTCTACTTCACTACCATAGCAGAATAACCTGGTCAGACTGGCATTATGAACCTGCTTTCAAGAAATTATCTTTTGACAGGCCACCTATGGAGCCCTGGGACCCCAAAGGCTCAAGATTTGAAACGATTAAGTGATAGAGGGTGACGTTGTCCTTGGGGCTCCTTGGCAGGCTTTTCAGAGGTCACTATGTCTGCAGACGTTCTTCCTGTAATGAATGGGGCTGTGGCGAAAGCGTGAACATCCCAAAAGCAATTTCCTCTTGTAGCTCCTTGTCTCTTTTGAATGGATCTCCACTACAGCGGCTCCAATCCCAGTGAGCTCCCTGCAGCCTTTTCTGATGTTATGTGCAGCATAGGTAAAGGGCACCCTTGCTCGAAAGCTAGTCATATCCAACTCTAGGGGTCAGTGCTCACCTCCATTTTTAGCCAAATAGCCATCACTGTCTACATCTTCAGATGTTTCCGTGGACATGTGGCAAGCATACCTAGAGTGCATGGAGTGCTGTTACCTTCCCTATTTATCTCCTTGCAGTTTCTTCCTTTCAAACTGCTAGGTTGGCAGGAGCTAGGACAGTGATGGGCAGTCTTGGCCCTCCAGCTGTTCTTGAACTTCAATTCCCAGAGGCCCTGATCAGCAGGAGTGCTGATTTGGGCTTCTGGGAATTGAAGTTCAAGAACAGCTGGAGGGCCAAGACTGCCCATCACTGAGCTAGGACATTGATGAGAGAGCTCACTCCATTGTGCAGTGCCCGGGTTTTGAACAGCTGACCTGCCAACCTTCCAGCCATCACGTTCAACCTCTTAACCACCGAGCCATCACAATCCCTTATGGGCAGCATACCCCAGGAATAAAAATTATCCCAAGGCCAACTGTATCAAGCAAGAGAGTGAAAAGCAGGGTATTGCGCCAGATAATCATTACTAACTAGGTTGCATAATTGAACTACATGCCAACAGGCCAGCCTTTGAGCTGCTGTCGGTCATCAAGGATGCTTGAACAATGGGTTTCAGAGCCCCTGCCTGTTGGACTTGTCGTTTCTCCACTGTCCCGTCAAACAGAAGGGGAGAAATGGAATGAGGGTGGTAGAGATGCATTGCTTTCAAATGTACGCTGCAACTATAAGGTGTGTGTGTGTGTGTGTGTGGAGAGAGAAAGAGATTAATTCAGACCCTCATAATAGCAGAGCGGGTGGCCCTGGGTGAAGTACGGGTGTCCCTGTTTAGAAGTGTTGTTCAAAACTGATGTGATAAATGTGCTGTACGAGAGTTATGGGATGAAACAAGGCAAGAACAGAGAATTGTACGGCTCCTTAACAACATGGCCTTGGGTTGGAGAGGTAAATAAAACATTGAGATATATTTTCACTTTGGGTGGAATTGTAAGGTTGCAAATAAGATAAGGGTAAAAGTGTTTGGCCTGAAACTCAACATTAATTTTAAAAAAAATACCCACCAAGATAATGGCAACTGATCCTATCACTCCCTTTGTGAGCCGCCCAGAGTCGTGTCGAGTTGGGCAGCTATATAAATTGGACAAAATAAATAAATAAATGAATGAATGAATGAATGAATGAATGAATGAATGAATGAATGAATGAATGAATGAATAAAAAAGCATTTTGCCCCCCAATATGCTTCATTTTACCAACCTCGGAAGGATGGAAGTCCGAGTCAACCTTGATGTTAGGGGGAATGTTGGTGTGGATTCCAGGCTCCTTGAACACCCAACGCTACAATGCTTAGCACCCTCTTCATTTTGGGTGGATTCAAAGTCCCATGTTTTCCTCACTGCATCTTCTAGGCTACGAGTGAATGGCGTGCATGCGTGCGTGTATGCACACGTGCATATGTGTCACAGGCAGTTGCGTTCCTGGCATTGCCAGCTGCCAAACAGTGTCCTGTACAGAACAAAAGTGCTACTATAACTCTAAATTTATCTGAGCCACCATCGAGTCCCAGATGGATCCAGAGACTCGGATTCTGCCACTCAATCTCTTTCTCTTTTTACACTCTTAGCAACTAGTATCCAAAATAGAGAAGGGAGGAGGAGAGTGATGGCACAGGGACTGGAAAACCCGTTGCTCCAGCAACCGGAATTGTTCTGTTCTCTCCAGAGCTCTTTTAAAGTGTTCCACGAATATATATATACTGTATATTTATTTATTTAGAATATCACTGCAAGAAGAGCATGATGCAGGATGGGTGGGTGGGTAGGTGGGTGTTACATACAAACCTAGACCTCAGCCTTGCCGTATCCGGTTCCTAACACTGGCGATTGTCCTGAGGATATGATGTAGTGGCCTTCCATCCTTCCGCATCACAGTGTGACACCTGAAACCACTGATCCAGTTCTGTAAGTCACTTTCTGGTCCTGAGCCCTTTTGCCACACCAAGTCCTCATCAGTTCTTCTTCCATGTCTGGGCCAGATCTGAAACTGTCAAAATGAAGCCACCTTTGGTGAGTTCTGTAGTTCCTTCCGCCTGACCTAGTGTGAGAAAGATTAGCTGGCAACATAAGGTTGCCATTACCAAGGCATGCCCAATTGTGGTTTAAAAATACCACAATCTTAGAGGAGGCTCTTTCTGTGTATCCCTCATCAGACCCAGGCCAGGACGGATGAAGCTGCTGCCCTCCATCAAGATGGATCCAAGTGGGATTTAATCCACTTGGGGACCATCACCCCTCCCTGTGAACTTCAGCACCCAAGGCTGCTTGAGGTGTCTATGCCAAGATTGTCAGGTTAGATAACTGTTGCCTGATGATTGGAGTTGAGTCGCTGGCAGTATGGTCTACTCCATTACCATAGCAGGATAACCTGGCCAGACTGGGGTTATAACACTAAAGAGATAGAGCTTATTCTGGCCAATTCGCTGGCACAAATGCTACTTAATTAATTTAGGTCCTGGACCGCAGAAAGCATCAAATCTCCAGCTGTCATGCATGGTGGCACCATTACAAATGTTGGAGAAGAGGCAGCTGTGGCAGCCAAGACATAATCTGCAGAAAAGAGCTATCTAGCCAGGGTTTCCTCAAACTTGGCTCCCCAGGTGTTCTTGGGCTTCAAGTCAGCACACCTGCTGATCAGGGCTTCTGGGAATTGAAGTTCAAGAACATGGAGAACCAACTTTGTTGAACCCAACTCCAGATAGGCAAAGAGCCTAATTCGGCTAAAGACTGATATCTATATTCATTTTAAGCACATTCAAGATTAGCATTTCCTAAGAGCGGTGCGTCCCAAGCATACTGGTGTGGTTTATAGTCTTTCCCATTGCTAATTCACCTCCATTTTCTTGTGTCACCATGAATTGCTCAAGTTTTAGCAGCTGTGCAGGCCCAGTGTGGACATGTGTGAATATTTCAGTAGGCAATCTTCTTCCTCATGTCTGCTGACGTCCTACATTTTCAGAGAGAGAGAGAGGAACTGGGCCCTTCCAAAGGACAGGAAACCACCAGAGGTAAACTCATGACGTTGCCCGGTCATCTTTCAGACCCAAAACCATGCACGTTCCTTTCAAACATTGGTTAATACGGATTTCTCTTAAATCTTTATCTTTCCCCACATTGTATCGTTAGCAGTGTGGCCTATCCTCACCATACCTGTCAAGTTTTGGATTTGGAAATAAGGGAAATTTCTCGGCAAATACGGGATACTTGACAGCTATGCTTATCCTGTGCTGCCCTCCAATGGCGGCAATAGGGCATTGCAGTCAAATTAATAAGGGATGACAGCGGGAAAGAGGGTAAAATAAGGGGTTTTCCTCGCCAATAAGGGATACTTGACAGCTATGCTTATCCTGTGCTGCCCTCCAATGGCGGCAATGTGGCATTGCAGTCAAATTAATAAGGGATGACAGCGGGAAAGAGGGTAAAATAAAGGGTTTTCCTCGCCAATAAGGGATACTTGACAGCTATGCTTATCCTGTGCTGCCCTCCAATGGCGGCAATAGGGCATTGCAGTCTAATTAATAAGGGATGACGTCGGGAAAGAGGGTAAAATAAGGGGTTTTCCTGGCCAATAAGGTATACTTGATAGCTATGATCCTCACCTCTACTTGCCTTGATATTGCCATTCCTTCTTCTTTTCATGTTCTTCTGGGGTCTCTCCTCTTTTCTTTGTGGTAAGCACTTACATTCTTGAGGGAACGCAAGAGCAAAATTAAATTAAAAGATGGAGGATGTTGCTCACTCAACTTGGAATAACATTAAAGAAGGGTATAGCTGAGGAACTCTCAACCTCCCCAATGTCACTTACAGGACCCTGAATAGGTTGAATAGGTTGAAGTCCCTAAATGTAAGACCAACATGCTCAAGTGGGGGCTGCTGGTAGACAGCAACACGCAGTATGAATGTGGAGAGATACCGAATCCAGCTCATTTACTGATCTGCCGATTACTGCCAGAAACATGCACTGATGAAGATTTAATTTTGGCCAACAACAAAGCCAAAAAAAGGTGGCTTCATTTTGACAGTCCAAAGTTTATACAGATTATACGGCCAGTTGTATTAGCAGCTTTGATGGAGCCTACCTGATCAAGAACCTACGTAGCAACCTATATATCTCTGGGTCCAATGACTTTATGCTTAAGTCTCTTGCAGTATTAGTAGCCCAAACTGCCTTCGCTTCCTTCTTCCAACTGGCAACAGAAATGGCAAAGGGAGAATAAATCAAATAAACATGAACAACATGAACATGAGAAGAGAATCTTTTCTTATCCCTAGGACATTGATGTCCTCTCAGTACCTTGAGAGCAAGCTGGTCTTTTGGGACAGGAATGTCCACATGCAAGAGGTATGGTAGCAACTTAGGTCACCCTTGCTAGAAATCGCCAGTCATATCCAACTCTAGGGTTTCTGTTTACAGCCAAAGAGCCAGCGCTATCTGCATCTGCAGACATTTCTGTGGACACGTGGCAGGCAGGACTAGATAGATACCAGAGCACACGGAACTCTGTTCCCTTTCCCACCGAAGTTGTACCTATTTATCTACTTGCGATTCCTTGCTTTCGAACTGCTAGGTTGGGACAGAGACGGGAGCTCACTCCGTCATGCAGCACTCGGGTCTCGAACTGCTGACCTGCCGAGCTTCCAGCCATCAAGTTCAGCATCTTAACCACTAGGTAAAAGTGGCTGCCCTTGCTCAAAAGCCAGTCGTATCTGACTCTAGGGTTCAGTGCTCATCTCTGTTTCATAGCCGAAGAGCCAGCTCTGTCTGCTTGTGCAGACGTTTCCGTGGTCGTGTGGCAGGCATGACTCAACACCGGAGTGCACGGAACGCTGTTTGCCTTTCCACCGAAGTGGTACCTATTTATCGACTTGCAATTCCTTGCTTTCGAACTGCTAGGTCGGCAGGATCTGGGGCAGAGATGGGAGCAGTACTCGGGAACTGAACTCTGACCTTCCAGTCTTTGAGTTCAGCATCTAAACCACTCGAGCCACTGCAGTCCCCACTTAACCACTAAGCCACCAGCCATTCAAATGCATCAGGCTGGGGGGGGGGGAAGGTCTCGGATCTCCGTGTTCTGTCATGGTCACTATGCCTCATCCAGGTGTAGATATTTGGATTTATTTTCTGTTAAATGGCTGTCCATGTCCTGCTAGATCTCACAGTTATTCACTGTTTGCATCACCGATTGACTCCCCCTCCATGCAATGTGGCTTCCTTCCTCCTCCTCCTCCTCCTCCTCCTCCGTTCTCCTTCCTTGGCATGCCTGTATAGACCAGCCTCTTCATCCCAGATGGCACAAAGAGTGGAAGGGCTGGGGGGGGGGGGGTGGTGAGTGTTTCCAAAAGTTGCTTAGCAATGTAACACACACAGAGAGGTTTGCAAATGCTGACATTCTCAAAAAGCATTCACTGTGCTTGGCTCCATGCGGCAGAGGCTGCCAAGAGCATGAACAGCCGGAGCAACAGAGGGCCTCGGAAGCCGGGGGTGGAAGAAAAAGGGGGTTGAGGATGCTACTCACGATCTAGACATCAAAATGAAGAGGAGGGAAAGGTGGAGAAGCAACGACAGTACAACCTTTTCCGGGCTACTTCACAGCGCCGATTCCTAGCAGAGAGAAGCCAACGGCGTTCCTTTGTTACCAGCTGACCTTTCTCATCAATGGCTGAAATATCCAAGCCCCATAACTATGAGACCATGTGTGGTTGTAGAACCTATGGCCCAATGGACGGTCCCAGCCCACAGTGCCATTTCATGTGGCTCACTGCCCTCACTCCTGCCACTGCCACAACCACCAGAATCGGTGAAAACAGTCAAAAATTTACTGCCCTAGCTTCCATTGGCGCCAGAAGCTGTGAAAACAGCCAAAACCGTGCCCTAAATGTACCTGCAGCTGTTCTAAACACATTTATGACAGCTGCAGATGCGTTTTACCGCAGCGTTTATGACGGGGGAAATCACCTGTCCAGCCCGCACATGGCACAAAAGCCATACCTGTCAACCTTCCCAGATTGACCGGGATTTCCCAATTTTCGGCGCTGATTTGTGCCATTTCCCGCCCGCAGCTGCCAAAACCCCGGAATTGGCAGCGGGGGAAAAGAGGTACTGCGCATCCCTTCTGTGCAGGTCGCCTTCTATGCATGAGTAGAAGGCAACCTGCGCAGAACCGTTTGCGCAAGTCCCGTATTTTCCGGGGCCGCGGTTGACAGGTATGGCAAAAACATTGAGAACCCCTGATCTAAAGGAAGAAGAGGGGGGAACAAGGTAGCCTTACAGAAGATCCCATACATCTTAACTGGGAGATCATCAAAAGCAATGGGTGATGACAGAAAACACTGCTCTCTACTCTAGATTGAGAAGACGCTGTGACTCTGAGGCCAGTTGGATGAACAGCCTAAGGCAGTCATGGCAAACCTTGGCACTCCAGATGTTCTTGGACTTCAATTCCCAGAAGCCCAAGTCTCTGAGAATCCACACGAATGAGTGGATTCACTGAGACTTGGGCTTCTGGGAATTGAAGTCCAAGAACACCTGGAGTGCCAATGTTCGCCATCACGGGCCTAAGGGTTCTTCCAGTTTTCAGTGGCTTCAGCTACATGTGTAATTCAGAAATATTCTAAAGCCTCCCATACCAGCCGTTTCATTTTCATTTTTTTAGTACTGTGTACATTATGTTGCGGCTTATCTTTTGGCAGAACAGGCAGCAAGCCGTTTTCTCAGTCTGGAGCGAAGGAAGAGGAGGAAAATCCCCACCCTCTTTCTTCGCAGGTGGGAGAGCAGCCCATAAGGTTAGCCACCTGTTCAATGTGGTTAACAGGTGTATTGAGCAGTAGGCCTTCCTCCGGGAAAGAAGACAAACTGAACGCAGCCAAAATAGATGAAAGAAACCGCTTGGGAATGAGAGAGGCTGCAGTACGACGTCTGCTAACTAGGAGCTTTGGAGGAGCCACGGCCAGTGTCAAGATGGTGGGTAAGGAAGAGATTGTCAGCTAGGACTATTTGAAGGGTCAGAGATGTGCTTGCAAAATAGAGCATGTTCTTTGCACGCCGTAGGTCCACCCAGCCCCAGTAACAGGTTCGAACCCCAGCCCAAAGACTCAAACGGCAATATGGGAGATTTCTGCTGTAATAACCAGAAATCATTCTGGGTTGAAAGGATTTTTCTTCAACGGCTGTATCCGATTCTGAATATTGATCCTCATGGTGATCAGCCATGAAGATTTTACTGGAAACAATATAATGCAGTGGCCTTCCATTTGGGTTTTGCATCGCAGTGTGGCACCCATAGTACCACTGATCCAGTTGCATGAGCCACTTTCTGGTCCTGAGGCCCGTTTGGCACATAAAGTCCTCATCGGCTCCAGGCCAAGATTGATGAAGCTGATGCCCCCACCAAGATGGATTCAAGTGAGAGTTAATCCAGTTAATCCGCCTAGAGTCGCATTTATGTCGAGTAAAGCGGGATATAAATTTAAATAAATAAATAAATAAATAAATTTAAGAACCATCACCCTTCCCTGTGGACTTCACCACCTATAAGGCCGCGAGTCCCTCAGGGTTGCCAGGTTAACAGCTGCCTGACCATCGGTGTTGAGTCACTAGCAGTATGGTCTACTCTATTATCATAGCAAGATAATCTGGCCAGACTGGAAATGGTTAATACTGTCTTCTTCTGAAATAGGCATCTTGGCCAACTGGAATTTGCAAAGGTCACCCTTGCTTGAAAGCCAATCGTATCTGACTCTAGGGTTCAGTGCTCATCTCTGTTTAGAAACTTTTTTTAAAAAAACCCCAACACAATTATAAAGCATCTCACATAACCAAGGGAAACTGTGAGCAGGTAACTTGGCTGTTGTGCCGAGTCTATTGTCCAAGGATGGACAACTTCATGGATGGACAATTACGAAGTCCCAATCTCCCTCCTGCTTTGTTTATCTTTAAATCAGATTAGGAATGGGCAGCCCTTCAAATGGAGACCTTGGTTAGGAAGACTTTTCTCTGACAGCACCTCCTGATGGAGGACTGTCTTCCCAAAAGAGGACATATGGCTATCCTACCTATGAGAAGCCCATCAATAGCAGGACACAAGCTCAACTGGATTCCCAACTTCATGCTTACCAGCTTAAGCTTCCCTGAATTTTTCAAATTAGACATCCAAGGAAGGGGGAGTGTTTCCATTTATCCAAACCTTCTGGCTTGCACCGGATGTATTATTACCAATAGAGTAAAGGCATGGTGGCAAATCAAATATCTCCTACAGCTTAGGATGCTCTAAGAACATGGGGATCAATACGCACAATATGGACAAAGATTGATCCAGCCTCGTAGAAATCTGTGAATGCTAATGGCATTCTATTTAAATTTTGGTTATTCTATAGCCATGATGACAAAACGTGGCACTCCAGGAGTTCTTGGAGTTCAATTACCAGAAGCCCAAGTCAGCGCTCCTGCTGATCAGAGCTTATGGAAATTGAAGTTCAAGAACACCTGGAGTGTCAAGGTTCGCCATAACTGTTTGTGAATCCACCCCACTTCCCTGTGTATATAGCTTCTGGGTATTCCCTCTATTTAGCAGAGTATAGGGTTGCCATAATTCTCTTCTGCCAAACCGGGACAGCCAAGTGACGTCATTGCTTTCTTCAAACTGCGCATGCGTCAGATGGGGCTGTCAGGGAGACCATGGCTCTAAGACCCCACGGAATCCCCATCCAGGGTGGACAGCCTTCATCAGATTAAAATAAGATGTAGTCAAGAGGTTTTTCCCCATGTGATTCTTCTTGCAAAATACTATTCTTGATGGTTCTATTTTTATTTTTATGAATAAAATTTCTTGGGCTACTCTTGAAACCACCCTTCCTCCCCCTGAGGTCACCCCACCCTCCCCTTCACACATACACCCCACTGAAGTAGATTCACCCTCAAATCCCATATGATCCCTTGGAAGAAAGTTCTAAAGAGGGGCCTGGAACGGCAATGCAGTCTATGGCGCCTCAGTTTCCCTCCGGTAGGAGAAAAGCAGGAGACAGGAAGGGACTTATTTTGGACGAGGACCTTTGCGATGGAGGACTCTTCACTTTTTGACCACCCTGTTCCCTTCCTTTCTAGGAATACCGACCCTATGCAATTAACCCTTTGTGGTCACGTGAAGAAGGAATCCTCCTTCCAGTGTATGGTGGAGGTTTGGCTTCTTAGATATGGGTATTTCTTGCTTCCTTTTCAAGGAAAAGGGCTGAGGATGACTCCTTGTCCCCCAAACTTCAAGGTGAGCCAATGGGATTTTTGCAAAGAGTTATTTCACTGCCTCCGTGCCTTTCTTTAAATTAAATTGTATGCAAGCGATGTTGTATGTATTCGATGTTGTACGAAGTGGACTTTGTATGAGGTATTACTGTAGATAAATAGGGACCAAGTTGGTGGGAAGATAAACAGTGTTCCATGCTCTCCAGCATTTAGTCATGCCCGCCACATGTCCACGGAAACTTCTGCAGACATAGACAAGTGCTAGCTCTTTGGCTATAAACAGAGATGAGCAGTGAACCCTAGAGTCAGATACAACGGGCTTTCGAGCAAGGACGACCTTTACCTTTATCTAAGCTCAAATTAAAACAAGAAAAGTCTTTTCCACTCCCCTCAAAATTGTAAATAAAAGACCAGCAACTTGCTGGCTTTCTATTTAAATAAAAATTTCTCAGAAAGACCATATTCTGCAGCAAATGTCAAGCCGTGAAACACACGCCGTACCTCTCTCGCTCCCTCCATTTCCACAGCAGAGCTAATACTAGCCAGAAGAGAGGGTATTTACGCAACAGCTTCTCTCCTTAGCCTGACAAATTATTGCTGTTGGCAGTCTGAAGAAGCTTTAGATGACATACATGCATGGTGCAGAAGACATAAATAGGATGACTAAGAGATCTAAGAACATTCCATCCCAGACTTTCAAATAATGTAAATAAATGCACCCAACAGTTAATTTCAACTGGGAGAGAGAGAGGGGTGGGGGGCTTGTTCCGCCATATGGGGGGGGGGCACAGAAAAATGTGTCACAGCTCATTCTTTTTCTACTTCTCTTTATTTTCTTCTGTATATCTCTGATATATCCCAGAGTGCAGGGCACATGAAAACGGGCTGAAACTACAGGAAGCCAGATACAGGCTGAATATTAGGAATAAACTTCTTAGTGGTTAGAGCAGTACAATGACGGAGCCAATGATCTCAGGAGGTGGTGAAGCGCTCCAACACTGGAGCATACCTGTCAAGTTTTGGATTTGGAAATAAGGGAAATTTCCTGGCAAATACGGGATACTTGACAGTTATGCTTATCCTGTGCTGCCCTCCAATGGCGGCAATAGGGCACTGCAGTCTAATTAATACGGGATGACGGCAGGGAAGAGGGTAAAATAAGGGGTTTTCCTGGCCAATAAGGGATACTTGACAGCTATGCACTGGAGGCATCCAAGAGAGAATTGGGCAACCATCTGTCAGATCTACTTTGATTTGGATTCCTCCACTGAGCAACGTTTTGGACTCGATGGCCTAAAAGGTCCCAACTCAGTGATTTTGTGAGTCTATAATTCTACGGTAGAAGTAAACATCTCTTATGCACATTGGAAAGAGAATAAAAGTTTTTCCTCTTTGTTCTCTCTGGCCTCGTGGAACCAGTAACTAACTAGACCCAGGTTCGAATCTCTCTTGGCGATGTCTCTTCTTTGGCCTCACTCGTTCCTTAAAATCCTTGTGAGAATAGCATGTGGGGAGTAGAAGAGGACCGTGAAAACCAAAATATTAATTTCCATGGCACCCAGCAAGCCCAACAAACATTTGCTATTCAGATTAGCTGTAATGTTTCACCCTGTTGAATTGAAAATGGTTAGTAGATAATAATAATAATAATAATAATAATAATAATAATAATAATAATAATAATAATAATAATAATAATAATAATAATAATAATAATAATAATAATAATAATAATAATAATAATAATAATAATAATAATAATAATAATAATAATAATAATAATAATAATAATAAATTTCATGCCAGAAATTACTCTGGCTTGAAAGGATTTTTGCGGGAGTAACTCTGCTCATGGGATGCCCGAATGAAACTCCTAACCACTAAACTGTGCTGCGTAGATGAATGCAAGATGAACACATTTGCCAATGTGCCCTTCAGGCCTAGCCATTAGCTTCACAACTAATCTGAATAACAACCAGAGATCTTCTGCTATTACCAGTTGTAAAAGACCTCATTGATTTGTATACTGTACTTACCTGTTGTGCTAGCCAACCATTGTGTACCTCTGTACCTGATGTGTATAAATTGATGCACTGAAGTCTCACTCTTGTGTCTGACAAAGTGGACTCGATCCATGAAAGCTAACATTAAAATACAGGAGTTAGTCCTGAAGGTGATGGTTTGTTTTTTACTTTTGTTGTTGTTTTGTTTACTCTCTGATATGGCAAATATTAATGCAATAAATGAATATTAACCAATTTGTAGTATCAGAAATAGAGAAACTCTTCTTTGCTTTGTACTTTTCTAAGCCATTATTAGGTCTGGGGTGGCACAGTGGTTAAGGCACTGAACTTGACAACTGGAAAGTCGGCGGGTCAGCAGTTTGATTCCCGAGTACTGCAGGACGGAATGAGCTCCCGTCTCTGTCCCAGCTCACGCCAACCTAGCAGTTCAAAAGCAAGAAATTGCAAGTAGATAGAGGGGCTACTTCGGTGGGAAGGTAAACAGCGTTCCGTGCCTTCCACATGTCCATGGAAACGTCTGCAGACATAGATAATGCTGGCTCTTTGGCTATAAAACGGAGATGAGAAATGAACCCTGGAGTTGGATATGACTGGCTTTCGAGCAAGGGTGACCTTTACCTAAGCCCGTAATGGCGAACCTTGGCACTCCAGCTGTTCTTGGACTCCCAATTCCCAGAAGCCTAAGCCCCTGTGTGCTTGCAGTAAACCCATTCATGTGGATTCACAGGGATTTGGGCTTCGGGGAATTAAACTCCAAGAACAGCTGGAGTGCCAAGGTCCGCCATCACTGACCATTATGGTTTCCTCCATTTAAAATTTCTTTTGCTATATTTGTGGCAAATATACCCTGGGTGTGACCAACTCAAGAACCTAACCAAGAGGGTGAGATTTGCTGACTTAAGATCCTGACATCCTAGGCAGATTTGGATTCAGCACACTTGATTTACTATAGGACACATGGATTAAACCAAGTAGCAGACAATATTTTATTTTTTTGTGATGCCATTATGGTTTCCTCCTGTTAAAATTCAAAGCCACAAACACCTAAAGAAATTCCAAACTTAAACTAACCGTCCTCTGATCCTGCCTGCTATGCTGTAGTAATGTGGGGTGGGGAACCATCCATAAACTCTTCAGTTCCCAACTACGGGAGGCTTTTACAAGCTGGCCATGGCTTTGCTCCACCTAGTAATGTTGTTGTAGGAGTACGAGAAGGGCGGCTGCACTTCTTCAGCCCCTGAAATGGCCTCATCTCTGGCTGGACCCTGATCTTTCACCCTGCCTCGCCTCCAGCAACTTGTGAGCTAGATAAGCCAAGAGGCACAGCAAGCTTTCCAGCTAACAAGCTCTGCAAGCAGAGAAACATGGGACAGTTTCCAGGAAAGGAAAAAAAATCCTATTTGAAAGCAAATGTTAGAGAGCCATCAAGTGGCAGAGGAGGCGAACAAACTCTTCCTTTGCTATTCAACACCAATGGCACTGCACAACACCGATTTTGCCAATGGGAATAACCCATGTTACTTGCTATCGAGTGTGCTGGTTCCAAATCTGAACTCAGAATTTGCCTATCACGTACAGGTTTTAAGGCGAGCTATAGCTGTTCAAATGGTCTGTAGTTGGGTAATGTTTTTACATGGGAACATTATAACCGTTGCAGCTACCACTATGCCTGCTGCCGCCTCAGCTGAATCACGTCCCCTGGTGGCGTGCATGTTCCAGCAGCGTCCAGACATGTCTGGGCAAGTCAGTGAGCTGATATCAGAAACAGGCATAGTGTACAAGGCGAGATGGACCAAGGGCTTGTCTCTAGTGCAAAACCATTTTATTTGATAGTACAGCTAGGGCATAGTGAGTCTGTTTTGAGCGAAAGATGAGTAGGCGCAGCTGTGTTAATAAACCGGACAATTTTTATTACATTTGTGGCAAATATACCCCATGTGAGCAGCGCAAGAACTTAACCAAGAGGGTGAATTTTGCTGATTTAAGATCCTGACAACCTAGGCAGAATCAGACTTCAGATTTGGATTCAGTGCACTTGATTTAGTACAGGACACATGGATTAAACCAAGTGGTAGACCATATTTATTTTTATGATGTCATGCAGTCTATCACAGTGTTTCCCAATCTTTGGTTTTTGGACTTCAGTTTATTTATTTATTTAGTATATTTTTATACCGCTTTCCTCACCTATTGGTGACCCAAAGCGGTTTACAGACAAAGATGGTAAATTACACAAAACTTAAGGCCCAGAAGCCTAAGTCAATTCCCCAAAGCACTGATCAGCCAATATACTGACTTAGGATTCTGGGAATTGAAGTCCATCAGTGTTCCGCGGAACATAGTTTGGGAAATGCTAGTATCAATTGGAGTTAATTCCATGATCAATAAGTTCTAAACATTCTTCTTCTTTTGTGTCTAGTCAGACTGCCATAACAAACCCACCTTTTGCTGTATCCATTCTGCAGTTCCTTTCGCCTGACCTAGTGTGAGAAAGCACAATAAGGGTGCTGTTGGCCGGGGTATGCCCAATTTTGGGTCAACGTACCACAGTCTTCCCACCGAAGTGTTACCTATTTGTCTACTTGTAATTTCTTGCTTTCAAACTGCTCGGTTTCAGGATCTGGGACAGATATGGGATCTCACTCCATTGTGCAGTACTCAGGTCTTGAAATGCTGACCTTCCACTCATCAAGTTCAGCCTCTTAACCACTAAGGCCATTGCAGCCACTCATCACATTAAGTTTCATTTAACTTCTGTCTGAAGGAGCCTTGGTGGTTAAACTGTTGTACTGCAACCAAAAGGTTGTGAGTTCGATCCTGACCAGGGATCAAGGTTGACTCAGCCTTCCATCCTTCTGCGGTTGATAAAATGAGTACCCAGCATGTTAGAGGCAAAATGCTAATTTACTTGTGAACTGCCCAGAGAGTGCACTAAGCAATATGGGGCGGTATAGAAGTGTGCTTGATTGCTTTGCTTTAAAATATATATTTTAATTAACAAAATTTCTTAATCTATAAAGTGTCCCCCAGCAATTCAGTCCTGTGCAGGCTTATGGCGACATAATTGTCACACAATCCAATGGGACTTAGGACTCCATCTTTAACTGTATTCATAGTACCACGATGCTGCTCTCCATAATGAATTATTAGAATGATTGCATGCTATCAAAAGGCTGTTAAGTTGACTGTGAAATGAAAGCGCTTCTTACTTATCCCTTAACCGTAAAAGAATATACGATGAATCTTTCTTTAATGTGGCACTAATGTCTTTTGAGATACCTTGGCTTTTAAAGACCTAAAGGAATCTAGGTCACCATTATGTTCATTTGTAAGATAAAGACCCTAGTAGTCCATTCTTGGTTCCTCATTAAGCTGCCCTGATAATAATAATAAAAAATTGGCCAGTAATTATTCATTTGTAATGTCTCTTGTGGACAAAGGCATGCTCAGATTCTTTATTGGAATACTAAGGATTATTAAGACCCATTTGCCAGAGCAGATTCCCTCTTGTGTGTTTTTACTCTATCATATATTTGATTCAAGGACGCACTTATTCTGGCTGGTGCCTTTCTCGGGTGCTCCTTGGGCATGGAGGCATTCAAGTCCACCAGCTGTGGGTAATGGGAGTCTTCCTGCGATGGATGGGAAATGCCCGCACCAAAGGTATGTTAGTCAGTGAGGTGTTTCCTGCCACACCAGATGGTGAATTTAGGGCACACTTAAAGTTGGTAGGATGGAAAAGAGACGGCTCTCGCCTGTTAAATCCAGGGAGCCGTAAACTTTTATCGCCTAACCCTCGCTCTGAAATGAACAGGAGCTACTTGAGTTAATCAGCGGGAAGCGCAAGAAGGAAGCCTGGAATTTTCCATCGTCTTGGACTTGTCTTGAGTCCGGGGAATGTTACATTACCCTTCCAGTTTGGTAAGGAGGCCCTGGTGGCTGGCTTAGTGGTTAAGATGCTGAGCTTGACAACTGCATGACGGAATGAGCTCCCGTCGTCTGCCCCAGCTCCTGCCAACCTAGCAAGAAATTGCAAGTAAATAAATAGGTACCACTTCGGTGGAAAAGGTAACAGTTTTCCCTATACAGTACTTCAGCATCTAGTCTTGCCTGCCACATGACCACAGAAATGTCTGCAGACACAGACAGCACTGGCTCTTTGGCTATAAACGGATATGAGTCAGATATGATTGGCTTTCAAGTAAATAGATGGTTCTGTTTTCTCCATATATATATTGTTGTTGTTGTTGTTCAGTCGCACAGTCGATTCCGACCATTTGCAACCCCATGGACCATTTTCCTCCAGGCACCTCTGTCCTCCACCATTCTCCTCAGCCCACCAAGCTCTGTGCCCATTGTGTCCACAATACCATCTATCCATCTCATCTTTGGCCTCCCCCTTCTTCTCTTGCCCTCAACCGTTCCCAGCATCAAGGCTTTCTCAAGTGAGTCCTCCCTTCTCATTTGATGTCCAAAGTACTTTAGCTTCATCTTCACTATTTGTCCCTCCGACGAACAGTCAGGATTGATTTCTTCCAGTATTGACCTATTTGTTCTCTTTGCTGTCCAAGGGACTCTCAAAACTCTCCTCCAACACCACATTTCAAAGGCATCTATTCTTCTGCGTTCAGCTTTCCTTATTGTCCAGCTCTCGCATCCGTACATTACCACTGGGAATACCATTGCTTTGACTATTCTAATTTTTGTTTTGAAGGTGATGTCTCTGCTTTTCACTATGTTCCCCAGGTTTCTCATGGCTTGTCTCCCAAGAATCAGTCGCCTTTTTATTTCATGGCTGCAATCCCCATCTGCAGTGATCTTTGATCCTAAGAAAGTAAAATCTGTCACTGCTTCTACTTCTTCCCCGTCTATTTTCCAGGAACTGATCGGGCCTGTTGCCATTATCTTGGTTTTCTTGATATTGAGTCTCAGGCCAGCTTTTGCACTCTCCTCCTTCAGCCCAATCAAGAGATTCTTCCTCACTTTCTGCCATTAGGGTGGTATCGTCTGCATATCTCAGATTGTTGATGTTTCTCCCAGCGATTTTAATCCCATATTGTGATTCCTCCATCCCTGCACTGCGCATTATGTGCTCTGTGTATAGGTTGAATAAGCATGGTGACAAAATGCAGCCTTGTCTTACTCCTTTTCCTATTCCAAACCACTCTGTCATTCCATGTTCTGTCCTAACTGTTGCTTCTTGGTTCATGTACAGATTTCTCAGGAGGCATATGAGGTGCTCTTGTATTCCCATCTCTTTAATTACTTGCCACATCTTGTTGTGGTCCACACAGTCAAAAGCCTTGGTATAGTCGATAAAACAAAAGTAGACTTGTTTCTGGTATTCCTTTGTTTTCTCCATGATCCAACGTATGTTGGCAATGTGGTCTCTAGTCCCCCTGCCTCTTCTGAAACCAGCCTGCACCTCTGGTAGTTCTCTCTCCACGTGCTGCTGAAGTCTATCCTGTATTATCTTGAGCATCACCTTGCTGGCATGTGGGATGAGCGCAATTGTTCGGTAATTTGAGCATTCTTTGGCATTGCCTTTTTTTGGGATTGGAACGTACACTGATCTTTTCCAATCCTGTGGCCACTGTTTTGTTTTCCAAATTTGCTGGCATATTGAATGCAGTAGTTTGATTCCATCATCTTTTAGGGCTTTGAAAAATTCAACTGGGATACCATCATTTCCACTAGCTTTGTTGTTTGCAGTGCTCTTTAGGGCCTTTCTGACTTCACTCTCCAGAATGTCTGGTTTAAGTTCAAATTTCTCATTATTGTTATTAACAGGAGTGTTGAGGTCCTTTTTGTAGAGTTCCTCTGTGTACTCTCTCCATCTTTTTTTGATCTCTTCTGCTTCAGCTAACTTCTTTCCATCTTTATCCCTTATCATGGTCATTTTTGCTTTGAATGTTCCCTTGATTTCCCCAATTTTTTTGAAAAGATCTCTAGTCCTGGCTCTTTTGTTGTTTTCCTCCATTTCTTTGCACTGTTCGTTCAGGAATTTTTCCTTATCTCTCCTTGCTTTCCTTTGAAATTCTGTATTCAGGTGATTGTATTTTTTCCTTTCTCCTTGGACTTTTGCATTCCTTCTTTACTCTGCTATTTTAAGGGCCTCATCAGACAACCACTTTGCTTTCTTACCTTTCTTTTCTTTTGGTATGGTTTCTCTTGCTGCCTCCTGCATGATGTCCCGCGTCTCTGTCCATAATTCTTCTGGTACTCTGTCTATCAGGTACAGGACATTAAATCGGTTCATGACCTCCACCGTGTATTCTTTAGGGATGTTGTGTAGGTCATATCTGTCTGGTCTAATTGTTTTCCCCATTTTCTTTAGTCTAAGCCTGAATTTTGCGATCAGTAGGTTGTGATCTGAGTCACAGTCTGCTCCAGGTCTTGTTTTTGCTGACTGAATGGAGGTTCTCCATCTTTGACTGCAGAGTATGTAATCAATCTGATTTCGATGCTGGCCATCTGGTGATGTCCATGTGTAAAGTCGCCTCTTGTGTTGCTGGAAGAGGGTGTTTTCTATGACCCGTGCATTCTCTTGGCAGAACTCTATCAATCTTTGCCGTGCTTCATTCTGTGTCCCAAGACCAAACTTGGCTGTTATTCCATTTACTTTTTGATTTCCTACTTTGGCATTCCAATCTCCTAAGATAATGTGGACATCATTTCTTGGTGTTTGTTCTATGAGGTGTTGTAGGTCCTCATAGAACTGGTCAACTGTGGCTTCATCTGCACTAGTGGTTGGTGCATAGACTTGGATTACAGTGATATTGAAAGGTTTGCCTTGGATTCTGACTGACATCATTCTATCATTTTTGATATTGTATCCCATTACTGCTTTGTTCACTCTTTTGTTGACAATTATGGCTACTCCGTTTTTTCTGAGGTTTTCCTGCCCACAGTAGTAGATATGATGGTTTCCAGAGCTGAATTCACCCATCCCTGTCCATTTTAACTCACTGATGCCCAATATGTCAATGCTTATTCTTTCCATCTCATTTATATGTTTATATATATATATCAAACAAAAATTGTACGATGCATCCCATAGGGAAAATCGATATACGATGCATGTATAGTATAGCAATTGTTTCGTATAACAACGAGCCCTGTGGAACGGATTCAAATCGTTGTATGAGGTACCACTGTATTCTTATTTCACTAGATATAAATCTAGAATATACAGTGGTACCTCATTTTATGAATTTAATGTGTTCTCTGGGACGTTTTGTATTATGAAAAATCCGTAAAGCACGGTTTCCCATAGAAATGCAGTGAAAATCATTCCGGAAAAATAAATCGTAAAGCAAAATTTGGTTTCCCATAGGAATGCATTGGAAACCAATTAATCTGTTCCAGAATTTTTTTTGGAAACTCAGGCATTCTTTCAATGGATTTTCATCCGTAGAGTAAAAATTACATTAACCAAAGTGTTAGTAAAGCAAGGTACCACGGTTTGGTACACTACTGTGATTACTATACTCACTGTCATCCTTGCATACTATTTATATATTCCAAGTTGTTTATTACAAATTGTTATGGAGTGATGGCTTTTCTAGTTCTCTTTTTCTGCTTTAGGTAGCCCTGCTCCTATTTTGCTTCCTATTACGGATATTCAGATATTCATTATAATACATGGCATGTCCTATCATGTGGCTTGGTAATACCATTCATGCATAATAATGCGGGAAATTAAAAAATGGGCACCTGCTGATGATCTGTCTGTTAAAATCTCAATTGCTTCCAGAGTGGATTGTGAGTGGAGGAGAGTGTGTGAATTAATGTAATATACCTATATCTAAGCAAAAAGGAATCTCACGGTAGCCCATAAAAATTGGACAGCTTCTAAAATCCATGCACTTTGGCTCAGCTAGTTTTCAAATTATCAGTTGAAAGAGATTTCACTCTCTTTCTCATTTTCCTGAAAGCAGGTACATTTTCCATCTTGTAGGTTTCATTAGGGACTGCGGTGGCTAAGCGGTTATGATGCTGAACTTGACTACTGGAAGGTCGGCAGGTCAACAGCTTGAGACCCAAGTGCTGGATGATGGAGTGAGCTCTTGTCTCTTCCCAGCTCCTGCCAACCTAGCAGTTCAGAAGCAAGAAATTGCAAGTAGATAAATAGGTACTGCTTTGGCAGGATAGGTAACAGTGTTACGTGTACTTTGGTGTCTAGTCATGCCTGCTACATGGCCACGGAAACATCTGCAGATGCAGACAGCATTGGCTCTTTGGCTATAAACAGATATGAGCACTGAACCCTAGAGTCGGACATGACTGGTTTTTGAGCAAGGGAGACATTGACCTTATCTACTTCCAGGGAAATGCAGCACATTCTTTTGAGCACTGAACCTTAGAGTCGGATACAACTGGCTTTTGAGCAAGGGCAACCTAATGACTTTATGCACATGAGTTTTGCCACACCTACACATAGAGATCAAGAGGTCACAAATGCAGCTTTGCTCAACATGACCTGCAGAGAAATTCACATCATTACTTATGCAAAGAAAGAGCCTCTTCGAAGATTGTGGTATTTTTTAACCGTAATATAAAAATTCGAATAAATAAATAAATAAATAATCGGGCATACCCCAGGCAACAGCAACTTTGTTGTGTGGGCTAATCTTTCTCACACTAGGTCAGGCGAAAGGAACTGCAGTGCAGGTTCACCAAAACGTGACTTCATTTTGGTAGTTTAAAGTCTGACCTAGACATGAAAGAAGAAGATCTTGTAAGTATTTTATCATATATAGAATAAACAAACAGGAAAATCCCAAAGAAAGAGAAGTATGTTAAAAATGGAAAGTAGATTGGGAATTTGAACTGGATGGTTGGTATAAAGAGATATGGAATATAGCTATAAAAGATAAATTAACATGTAAGTTAACCTTAATTTAAAGGAATATGGTGAGAATTTTTAGATTATGCATTAGTGAAAGGGAAAAGAATAAAGTCAGAGCAAGATGTATTATCTTTTTGGAACAAGAGGATGAATATATTAAAAATGTAATGATATTGAATATAATTAATTGAGAAGGTTTATAACATCCCACTGGGGGTGTATGCACGTAGTACAGTAGTTACATATTTTTGTTTTGTTTTTCTGCAGTTGATTATTTTTTTATTTTAAAAAAGAGAATACAGTACATTACTAATGCAAAAGTTTTAAGCCACCACCAGCTGGTTTGTGAAAATTCAATGAGAGGTTTGGGGGCAGGGGGCGGGGGTGGGGGACATAACTTGACACACAAGAATTGGAGAGTATTTTCTGCTGACTCTCCTCTCAACCCTCTCTAAATTTGGTGCAGTTTGGTATTAGGGTGTCTGAGCCCCCCCATTATTATTATTCTTGTTCTGCTGCATCTGAATCTGAATTTTGGCGATCCTCATGGTGATGAGCCATGAAGACTGTCCTGAGAGTATAATGCAGTGGCCTTTCATCTGCCTTCCACATTGCAGCATGACACCAATACCACTGATCCAGTTCCATGAGTCACTTTCTGGTCCTGAGCCCTTTTTGTGCACAGGCCAGTATTGATGAAGCTGCTGCCCTCCATCAAGATGGATTCAAGTGGGATTGAATCCACTTGGGGACCATCTATCACCCTTCCCTGTGGGCTTCTCCACCCAAGCCATTAGGCATCAGGGTGGTCAGGTTAGTTAACCACCGCCTGACACTCGGTGTTGAGACACTGGCAGTATGGTCTACTCTCTTACCATAGCAGTATAACCTGGCCAGACACTCTAACCTGGCCAGGCACTGGCTCTTTTTATCACTCATTGAATTTCCCCCAACCAGTTTTGGACTGGGGCAAATTATTGCCTCATTCTGCAGGTTCCAGAATGTTCTCATTATGTGCCATCAAGTCATTTCAATGCGATGGATGGTGACACTATAAATCAGGGATAGGCATCCTACAGCCCGCAGCACCAAATAATTTGGCCCCTGCGCCCTCGCTCCAAACACCACCACCACCAGGATCAACTCATGGCAGTGTGTGTGTGTGTTTTTGAAACCACCAGTCCAGCCCCCTCAACTGTCTGAGGGAATGTAACCCAGCCACCAACTTAAAAAGCTTGGCAGCCCTTGCTATAAATGAAAGTTCTCCAAAGTTTCCTTATAAATCTCCAAAATGTCCTCAGTTGCCCTCCTCAACTCTTGCAAGTCATAGCTTGTGCTTTACTTTAGGGAGTCAAATCCTTCTCACATTTTGTCCTTCCTCTTTTTCAAACTGTAACTCCGATAACTATTGGCTAAAGGAACCTGGACGTTCAAGTCCATAATACCCCTATTCTGTTTATCTGTCCTTGTTATCTGTCGGAACATCTCTCCATCAGCACAACTCCCAGCATCACCCATTCATCACATTCTACACAGCTCCAGGTACTGAACCTGAGGATGGCTAGCAAGTCTATAACTAGAAATAGAGCCTTCTTGGTGGCTGCACCAATGCTGTGCAACATACTCCCGATGGAGCTGTTTCAGGCCCCATCCCAGAATATCTTCGGGGAAAAACTAAAAACTTTCCTATTCAAGGAAGCCTTCAAGTATATTATACCCCTAACGATAAACTAGATGGTCAGTTGACCCACTGTGCTCACAGATGCCAAGTACAGTATTTTATCTATTTTGTTTTATGATGTATGGGTTTGCCTATCGATAGTCAAGGTGTCCCATGGGTCATGCCGGTGGCCCCTTCTGTGAGTCTGCCATGGGGGTCGTCCCCTTCAATTTCCTCGTCATCAACCATGTCTATGGCGTCCAGGGCATCCCCTTCTGTGTTGACATCTTCTTCCCCTTCTGTGCCTTCATCGTTCTCTCCTCGGTCAATGATGTTGATGCTGACATTGTCGCTCTCCGCCATGGGCAACAAGTATGGCAATCCTCCAGCGATTACTACATTCCCAATCTTCTTTCTATTTCTTTTGATTGAAGCTTCCTTTCCCTGGAAGGTTATTTCTGATCCTGTGTCTTCACAGAACCTAATGGCTGCTAATACGTTGTAAGCGACTTAGGGGATATAAAGTACCCCCTCAATCTTCCCTATCCCAGGTATGTACATATTGCCCTGACCAGCCTCTCTTACGTGCCCTTGGTTTTCAACTTTTGTTTGGGATGATATTTTCATGAATGAGCTGAACAGCCTTTTGTTACAGGATGTGTGAGTGGAGGCCCCGGAGTCAATTAGCCACCATTGGTCATCTGGGGTGATGTGGGTACCTGCTTCTCTGTGCCTGACTCCATTCATTGAGTTGAACCTATCTCCTCCCATTTCATTTCGGTTCCTGGGGTCCCCCCTGGGGCTGGGTGACCTCCACCTCCTTGGGTCGGTGTCTCCCCTTGGTCTGGGTGGTGTTCTGCCTTGGGACCTCTGTCCTGGGTTGGTCGTGTTGCCATAGTGGTCGGAGCACATATGTGTGTATGTATGTTCGGGAAATTCCCTGCTCTTGTTGGACCTAGGGCAATCTCTCTTGAAGTGGTGTTTTGATCCACACAAGTGGCACCCAGTTGGCTGGTTTGCCTGCTCTGCAAATTCGACCTTTCTAGTGCTCCTGCTTTCCCTGCGAAGCAGGCTGTCCCTCCTGAGGCTGCCCTCAGATATGAGTTTCCCAGAGATGTATTCAAGAGAGAGTTTGTCATTTCCCATATTATCAAAATGGCTCACGAGGTGGTCCCAGCTTGAGTCTAGAGAGTTGAATATGATATTAATTAGGCACTAATCCATAATTGTTTCACCCCTGCACTGTAGCGATGTTGGGCCGCTAGGGCGGCGCTAGGTCCCGGAGGAGACTGATCAATGACAACACGAGGCAACAGGAGCGAGATCAGATCAGTGGTTTATTGGAAAAATACATACACCTTTTATAGATCAGAAGGCAGGTAGAAAAAACCATTACCCGGGAGTCAATCACATCACCTGTTTACTCAGGTTAATTGGGAAACCTCTCGAAGGGAAGTTAATTATTTCAGACAAACACGGGATGAGGGAAGCCATTGTTTAGGGCTTAGACAGGGGTAAACATATTCGCTATTTGCACCGGGGATTTCCTTGGCCAGGAGATGAGTGTTTACCTAATCAGTCACTGGAGTTAGCGATATGCCTACCTTGCAGAATCGTCGGTCAGGTCATGTAATTGGGTGAATCAAACCCTATCATTTATTCACCCCCCTTAATTTAGCTGCCCGCAGAAGCCACCGCCAGGAGCCTTCTCACCTAAGCAGCCTCCGCAGGGGCTGTTCCATGCCAGATGGGCATGGGGAATCCGCATCTCCCCTTACTTTTTAATATTAAGAGCCTGACCAGCGATTTTGCGCAGAAGCGGCACCAGCTGTTGGTTGGGAGTGACGTCACGGGGTTTCCTTTTGAGGCGGCACCTCGAGATCAGTGAGGGAATGCATTGAGCGAGACAGCAGATTGCTATGCCCAGTATGACTACCCCCACCACTACCTTAAGCACCGTCTGAAGCCACCCCCATGGGATCCATGACCACATCCACTTCCACAGAGAACTCCACCAAGCCCCCCACGCAGAGCCCTCTGTGATGCCTGCGACTATGGTGTGGAGATCTGTGATCTGGCTTTGAATTTTCCGGGAGTTGTCAGTAAGGTTGAAGCAGCACATACCGTGAAAGGACTCGCAGCCCAAGTGGTGCAATAGTAGGAGGTAGTCGATGGCCGCTCGATTATCGAGAATGGCATGGTGAAGCTCCGCCTGCTCTTGATTAAGGAGCGCTATCGCTGAGGAGGTATGGTTGATGGCCTTTGCTAAACCGCAGGCCAAGCGACCAATCCTCTTTGCATTGCCGACGGCTAAGCCTGGCACGCCAAAGATGCTGACTGCCAAGGAGAGGTATTCGGCAGGTCTCATTACCCTAAAGCTGCTTTCACATGAGCTGTCTAACAGGGTGGTGCGAGTGTGCCGTATGTGTGAGGGAACATTGGAGCCATTGGAAGCATTGGGGATATTAGTGCGTGGGGCGATCATATCCTTAGTGGGGAGCAACAGTGTCAAGCGACTGATACAACATATAGAGTCTGTAATATTAGCCGGAATGTAGTTAAACGTATACTGGTTACACGTAAAGAACCATCCAGATGGCAGGGTGATATGTGCATACTTCGAGCCAAGTGACACTGGGTTATTGCAAGTCCAATTGCCGCTGCCTACATCGAGGCAACGGCGCCGGGCTCGGCCGGGTCCGGAGCAACCGTGTATTCGGCCGCAGGTAGAGTTCGGGCTGACCGCCACTCGAGGAGTGTGGAGGGTGGCCGCATCAGCCGGTAAAGTCATGGTCAGCCGCATCTCCCAACGGGCGTATTCCGAGGAAGCCGATGGGATGTATGGGCTGAAGAGTCGCCTCACCAGCCAGTCCCCGTCCCGGGGGTGTGCGCCTGGAGAATGGCACACCGGGACAAGGCAGGTGCTGAGGATCGAGGCAGAGCCGACGTCCTGCCTGAGGCAAAAATCGGACTGGTTGACAAGGGTAGCCAACCTTTCCCAAATGTTGTACTGCAACCGGGCAGAGAGGTCTCCGCCTGGCATTAAATCGCTGGCCTCCAGTGAGGCGGCCTGAGCACCTCCCCCCAAAAGCAGGGAGAGGGCCAGGATGATGGTGACTGCCATGGAGTTGGCGTGGATTCGGGCGAAAATCGCAACCGCAAAGCTCTCTGGTGTCAGTTCCTCCCCCTCACGCTGGATGGCATCCTGGGCATCATGGCAGAGGGCCTTGACCATCCCCCAGGTGATCTTCGGTGCTGTCGTCTGCGACCGCTGTCTCTCCCGGCGGGTCCCCTCGGTCAGGGCGAGATCCTGCATCTCCGGGATCGGACTCGGGTCGGCCTGGGTCCACGCCATGTGGTTCCAAATGAGGCTTGACGCACCGAGCTGGAATCCAAACGACACCTGTAGGAGACATAACTGCAGCATACCCTCTTCCCCAGGTTATGAGCGGCACCGGGCCCCTCCAAGAAGGGTCTGGTGGCACTCGGTACCGGACCATAGGTCGTAGGAGGGCTTCCGAACGGCGGAAGTGCTTCTCCTGCGGCGTACAGTCCGAAAAAACATTGAGGCGATTGTATGTGAACAATACCTTATTCAGACAAAACTGTGCTTCTCCCTGTGATTTGGGGAGGGCTGGTGGCTCCCCCCTTTCTGTTTGTTTGTCAATATAGGACTTTAGCGTCCGATTGACACGCTCTACAATCGCCTGCCCTTGCGGATTGTAGGGAATGCCAAATGTGTGCTTGATGTCCCAGGTGGCCATGAAGGCGGCCAACTGCCTAGAACTGTAGGACGGGGCGTTATCCGTTTTCACGTGCCGCGGCTTGCCCATCGCCGCAATGCAGGAAAGGAGGTGCTGCTCCACGTGGGAGGCAGTCTCCCCCTTCTGCGCTGTCGCCCAAACGAACTGAGAAAAGGTGTCAATGCAGACATGCATGTACTGCCATCTGCCAAACTGCGGCACATGCGTGACGTCCATCTTCCACACTTGATTGGCCTCTGTCCCTCGTGGGTTGACCCCTCACGAGGGCCCCCCTGGCGCCCCTGCGCAATGCTGGCAAGAGCGTACTATACCTTGGGCTTGAGAAAGTGGCAGATTGAACTGTCTGGCGAGTGCCTTGGCGTTTTGGTGAAAAAATGCATGGCTTTGAATTGGAGTGGTGAAAACTCCCAAAACTGAACGTTGCTGAATTTCCTTTGCCGCCGCATCCGCTCTGCTATTGCCCGCGGAAATCGGACCCGGTAGGTCTTGATGACTTTGGATGTGGGCAATATAGAGCGGCTCCGTGCGGTTCCGCAAGTGAAATTGAGCAGTGAGAAACAGACTAAGCAGATTCTTGTCTATCGCGGGGGTAATGTAAGCTCCCGGTAGACTGTGGAGCAAGTTCCTAACGTACAGACTGTCAGTTATGATGTTTAAACATTCCTTGGCGAAGGTGCGCAAAGCAAGGTTCACGGCTGCCAACTCCGCCCGCTGCGCGGACTTCTGTGGGAGAGTCAACAGCGTGTGCCAAGCTTCGCCCTCCTGCCAGGTCAAGACACCATATGTGCGTCCACCATCGGTAAAGACTGTCTTGGCCCCCTGAAGTGGGACCAGCGAAAGCAATTCGAACAAGCTGACTGTTCCTGTTTGAAGCGAGACAAGTCTGGGGTCTTTAGGCAAGTGGTATGCCAAGCTTCCAGTGAATCCTTCCAAAGCTATCGGAAGCGAGTCACCTAGCTGCATCAACTGATGAATTTGTTCCTTGGTGAACGGGACTATGATCTTAGCTAAATCGTGCCCAGAAATGTCCCTAGCTCTCAGCCTGCCGCGGTAGATCACCGCGGAGACCAGTTCTTGGGGCGGAACAATTTTCGAGATGAGGTGTTAGGCAAGTACACCCACTCCACAATTTTCGCTCCCTTTTCTGAGTCTACTCCTAGCGCCCCAGTGAACATGGATCCCGACCGTACGATGTACAAATTCAGGATCAGGGCATATGGCCCCTGGGCGATCCTATCCACCCACCTTTGGCTGAGAACTTGGTTCACTTTCTCGAGCGCCAAGCGCGCGTCTCGAGAGATTTTTATCCGGTCTGCCGGCTGCTTGCCTAGGGTTAGCAGCGAGAAGAGCGGCTTTAGAAGATCCGTGTCCAAGCAAAAATACGGTCTGGCCCAATTGATATTCCCCAAAACTTGCTGCAATTCTACGAGGGTGACTGAGTCTTGTAAGTTTATCTGAGGTAAAACCGGTGCGGCGAAAGAGCGGAGAAGCCGATGGCCCAAGTATGAGAAGGGCTCGGTTCTCTGCACTTTCTCCGGGGCAATGAGTAAACCTTTGTCCCCCAGACTGGCCTGGAGGTCTGAAAACATTTCGCTGCCAAGCTGTGGCAACGCTACCAAAATATCGTCCATAAAGTGACAAACTATGGCTTGTGGGTAGAGGTTTCGAAACTTTGCCAGCGCGTCGTGAACGTAAATTTGGCACAAGGTGGGCGAATTGAGCATGCCCTGTGGCAAAAATTTCCACGCGTAACGCTGCGTGGGCTCGCTGTGGTTCACGACTGGCACCGTAAAGGCAAACCTCTCCCGGTCCCTGGGGTCTAAGGGGATTGTATAAAAGCAATCCTTGAGATCTACGACTAGAATCTCCCACCCCTCGGGAATCATGTTCGGATTTGGGATGCCGCATTGGAGCGGGCCCATTGGCTGAATACATTTATTGATCTCTCTGAGATCGTGGAGGAGTCGCCACTTCCCCGACTTCTTCTTAATAACAAAAATTGGCGAATTCCAAGGACTAGTGGACTGTTCTATATGTCCTGCGTCTAGCTGTTCTTTAACTAGCTGCTTGAGAGCAACTAATTTCTCCCCCACTACCGGCCATTGTTCTACCCAGACCGGAGTGTCGGTGAGCCATTTAAGTGGCAACGCCATTACCCAAAGGTAAGCGTAGCACCGTACTGCTGTAGAATGTCCCGTCCCCAAAGATTGACGTGCACGTCAAGAATGTGCGGCCGTATCACCGCCTGCCATCAGCCCTTGGGATTGTGACTTCTACCCACTCTCGGCTTCTAAACGCTTCCTGAACGCCGCCTACCCCCCACACATCGGAGACCGGCTCAATGGCCCACTCCCTCGGCCACTGGCTTCTGCTTATCACGGTCACATCCGCTCCGGTATCGAGTAACCCTGAGAACACTCTCTTGTTCAAAAATACCTCGATAACGGGGCGCTGCTTCCACTCAATGTTGGTCTCCACTGTCGCCAAGACCTGGTATCCCTGCACTGCCTCACTCGCGCTCGAGCGGTCTGCTGAACCGGACTCTGAGCTGGCACTGAGCCTTCTCTGGCTGCCTGCTGGCGAGTGACAAGGAACCAAGATCAGTTGCGCTAAGGTGTCTCCCTTGTGGATAGTTTGGGGTAGGTGTGTCCAAAGCTGGACTTGGAGGACGCCTGAAAAATTCGAGTCAATGACTCCTGGAATTATGAAAATTCCGCGTGCTCCAGCTACACTACGGGGCAAAACTAAACCTATAAAGCCTCTGGGTAGGGGTCCCATGTACTGGGAATCGACTAGATAGACTGTGCCCGGCAGATCGCATGTAACGTCCGCCTGGCAAGCCAATTCTAGTCCTGTGCTACCCTTGGGGCTGGCCTGCGCCCTCGCAGTGCCTGGAATGTGCCTGGAACCTAGTCCAGTTCTGGGGGGTTCTGGATCTGGGTGAAGGAAGCCTCTGTTTGGACTGGGGCCAGAGACGTGCCCGGATTCCGGTTTCCCGAACTCGGACAATACCTGGCCCAATGATAGCCTTTCTTGCACTTCGGGCAGGGGGTGTTCGGAGCCTTGGGACGGCCGGATTTTTGTCCGCCTCCCTTGGATCGGCACTCCCTGGCGAAGTGTCCGACCTTGCCACAAGTGTGGCATGCCCCTTTGATCTTGCCATTGCCCTGAGGTCTTCTTCCCCCCTGCACCGCGGCCGCTAGCAGCCCCATCTTGTAGGAGTCGGTGCCAACGTCGGAGCATGCCCGGATCATGTCCGTTAAGGTCAAGTCAGGGCGATTGCCCAGGGACTGCAAGATTTTACGGCAGTCCAGGTTGGCGTTGTCCTTAGCTAGCTTAATCATAAGCTCTTGTTGGGCCTGCTCATTATCAATCTGCCTGCTAATTGCTTCCTCCAGGCGATTGATGAAGTCCATGTAGGGCTCCTGGGCTCCCTGCTTGATAGCAGTGTAATTTTTAGCCGTTTTGCCAGACGCTGGGACCTTGAAGTATGCCCTGTAGGCAGCTTCAGCTGACATTTCTAGAGTGGCGAGAGGCAAGTTAATTTGAGCGTTGATGGGCTCAAAGGCACCTGAACCATACAACTGGTCAGGAAGTACTGCGCCTCCCATCCTGGCAGCTCGAGCTTGGGCCTCTAGGCGAAACTCGCTGTCCCAAATCATGTACTGGCTGGGGGTTAGCATCATCCTCATGACGGCTTTCCAATCATGAGGAATCCACATGGTGGTTTCGCACACTTGCTGAAGCGTGCCCCTCGTAAAACGACTCTGGAGCCCTGTCTCTGAAATTGCTTTCCGTAAAGCCATGAGAAGCTTGTACGGGACTGGGGAGTGTACTATCTGCTGTGCGCCCGTGAGCACGTCCATCTCCAAGCGGATTGGACAAATCTGTCTGAGTTCAGCTGGTTGTTCAACTGACAATTCCCCCTTTTTAAGTTCTATCTCAGCTGTGCGCTGAAGGGCACTCTTCACGACTAGGGAGCCTGGAGCTGTCAGAGGAGCGCCGGCGCTCCTCATTCCTTGCGTTCCTTCGGTGACGTCTGCAGCTGTCACCGCGGGAACGCTCCCTACGCTACTCTGCCGATAGCTAATTGACGGATAGAGTGCCGTGGGCACAGTCGGTTCGACTGGCTTGCCTGATGGCTCGACTAACGGGGGTTCTTTGGCCTCTACCCGGACTGGCTCGATCTCTGCTAAGAGTTTCCTACACTTTCTCCAAGTACGAACTATCCCTCCTGGAGCTTTCGGGGGTTGCTGAATACAGTCTCCTATCTGATCCCAGAGCTGCAGGGTTAACGTGCCTACTTCTGGGTAAAGTAGGCAGTGTTCCCTGAGGTACGCCAAAAGTCTCGCTAATTCCCTGCTGTGAAAGCGTAACTTAAATACCCTGGCCAGGATTTTAAACTCTTCCTCACGAGTTCTTTGGCTAGCGGACGGACCTGGCCTATGAGAACAAGTCCCCATATTACCTGCGATTGGGTCTCCGGAAGATTCCTCCTCGGGACGGGTCAACACGTCTTTGCAGGCAACAGGTTCGGGCGTCGGGTGTCTGGGGTAGACCTCGGAGCGTGGACCTTCTGCCACAGGCCCTTCAACGGCCTCTGCGATGTCAGGGGCTCACAGCTGCCCTGAGCGGAACACGTTTCCCTCTATGGCAACCCTCCTCGAAAGCGGGGAGTAAGCGGTAGGAATGTCTCTCTGGGATGCCTCGCCGCAGGCTACTTCTCCGATCGGCTGGCTGCCGGCCGGAGCGCCGCGCTGTCATCCGGGATGACGGGTCGCGGTTCAAGCATAGAACCGGACCGCGTGAATCGCTGCTCACGAGTAGACCTCTCCAGGGTCTCTTACTCACAAGTAAATCACGTTGGGGTCACCAGCTGTAGCGATGTTGGGCCGCTAGGGCGGCGCTAGGTCCCGGAGGAGACTGATCAATGACAACACGAGGCAACAGGAGCGAGATCAGATCAGTGGTTTATTGGAAAAATACATACACCTTTTATAGATCAGAAGGCAGGTAGAAAAAACCATTACCCGGGAGTCAATCACATCACCTGTTTACTCAGGTTAATTGGGAAACCTCTCGAAGGGAAGTTAATTATTTCAGACAAACACGGGATGAGGGAAGCCATTGTTTAGGGCTTAGACAGGGGTAAACATATTCGCTATTTGCACCGGGGATTTCCTTGGCCAGGAGATGAGTGTTTACCTAATCAGTCACTGGAGTTAGCGATCTGCCTACCTTGCAGAATCATCGGTCAGGTCATGTAATTGGGTGAATCAAACCCTATCATTTATTCACCCCCCTTAATTTAGCTGCCCGCAGAAGCCACCGCCAGGAGCCTTCTCACCTAAGCAGCCTCCGCAGGGGCTGTTCCATGCCAGATGGGCATGGGGAATCCGCACTGCACATTAAATCTGACCTCATGTTTGTCAATCTTAGTAAATGGTCACTCATGAGCACATCTGCTCTTAATTTTGCTGAGTAAAACTCTCGAGCCAGCAAACTGGTCCCACTCCTATTTTTGCAATAAAACAGTTTACACAGTTTATCCCAAACTTCGGATATGGTCATGCCATTTGGTATGCTATTATAGATTGTGGGGTCGATGGAACATAACAACAAAACAAATGCCTTATGGTGAATGTGATCTATTTCTAGGGTCCATGGTTTTTCAGGTGGGCTTTTAATTAGGAAAAGGGCACTCTCTTTCAAAAGAATTACCTGAAAGTGTTGAACCCAGTCCATTAGGTTTTTTCCAGATGTGCATAGTATTGGAAAGTTGCTTGGTAGGTTGCTTTGTTGATTGGAGCCAGTGCTGGTCAGCTGCTGTAGCTGGTGTCCAGGGATGTGGTTGAACTGACAGTAAGGTTCAGGGATGCAGTCTGTCAGGTTCAAAAGGTTAGCTTGCCTTTCTTCTCTAAGGCTGAAGGGGGAGCTCTCTTGTCTGAAGACATGTCCATCTTCAACTTGCCTGTAGAGGGAGTGTTGGTATGGCTGCGCATGTGTGAGACTCATTCTGTGCTGGTCTCCATCGGGGAAGGATCTCTGCGCCACTTGTCTCGCCAGTGGAGTTTCGAAGCCTGGTGGAGGGTCGGAGTCTTCTCCCCTGGTGCTGCCCGGAGGTGCTCCGAAGGATGGATGTCACCGCTGGTATGCTGGAGGAGGGTCGATCATCATGGAGTCGCCCCAGAAGGTCACCGGCATCCTCGGGTCGGTCTCCGGACCCATGCGGTGGGTTGTCCAGAGGTGGTTTCCTGCAGTGATGGACTGCATCAGTGCCTGGTCCTGGTAGGTTCCACAGTCTTTACTCTCATGGGGGGGGGAGTTCAGCTTGAGGGAGATGTCCACCACCCGAGGGTGGCGGTAACCGTTTCGATCGCCCTGCGAAACTCTTCTTCGGATGGGGGTTGTCGGATTTCACCCGTTGTTCTTCATGTAGTTGTTACCAGAAAAATGGCTACTGGATACAGTTACAACTTCGGTTCGAGTCACTGGTGGAGCCCTTCTCCCAAAAACGAGGAAGCATTTAATTTAGGCAAAAATTAAAATTGGTTTATTGAAAAGGGGTTTAAGCGTCACTGGCCAGGTGCCGGGAAAAGCCCTATTCTCAACCTTTTTGCCTATTAAAGTCCCTTAAGTGAGCAGCACTTTTTGGTTCCGATGTCTTGCGTGCAAATGTGCTGAGAGCGCTCCTGACATTTTCTATCAGGAGATTTTTATACCCTCCACCCAAGGGAGCTCAACTAGTTCTACTGCTAGCTAACAAGTTTACAAAACAAGAGATTTACAATGGTGAACAAAAACCCGCACCAGACTCTTTTGTTACATTAAAAGGTCAATCATACAGAGACAAAACAGGTCAATTACATAGAACAAAAGGTGATGGGTAGAGCAATTGCCCTGGAAATGACAGAGTTCATAGTTTAGCAAATGCAGGTTGTGACATCATTCAGGTGACATCCAATGGGCGCCAGGATTGTAATTTGGCACAAATCAGAAGTCCAGATTTTGAATCCAGGTTGAGAATTGACCAATAACGAAGATGGGCATCCTTCAGACTCCCCTGAGCAGGACCATTGCTTTGAGGCTCTTGGCAAAATTCCATTCCCACCCAGTAATTAATCTATCCTGAGTCAGCCCAAGCACTATCTACAATTGAATACAGGAGGGGTCCCAAAAACAATGAGCATACCAGGTGCAAGAGTAAACAAAACAATACAAGTAAACAGAGGAATCAAGGTGGCTTGGGGCAAAATGTGAAGTGATGGCTTCCTGTGGCATTGAGCCTTCCTGGATGCTTGCAGGAGGTAGGCTGAGGTGCAAGGAAAGATCCTGATTTGAGATACAAACAGAGCATGTTAAAATCAAATCTAAAATATTTTAGAGTCTTTTTTGGGGGGGGATATAATCTATACAGAGCAAAGGAAATATGCTATCTTGAATAGAACAGTTCCAGGTATTCGAAAACATTTTTATTAAGTTATCTGACATCCCAGGTATAACTGTCAATGAAATAATATTTATTAGGAGTGAAAGGGGCCAAGTCTGTTGTGTCAACCCTTGCAGTATATACCTTCAAGTGTGTGTGAATGGGTGCATGGTCAGAGTGGTGCTTGTGTACACATAAGTCTAATCAATCCTAAACATAGGTGGCAGAATAAAGTGAATGAAAAAAGTTTATTTCAGAGGAATAAAACGGAATAAGTTTAATAAAAGGGGATAGAAAGATAGAAATAAAAGACTGGGGGGTGCATTATCTGAAAATGGGGTTACAGTCCTTCCCCCATTCCTCTCATGTCCAGACACAGTCTGGCACATGATGACTGGTCTGGCCTGTTAATGTGGGCTGCCCTTTCTCCTGCATGTGCAGGGCTGCACACAAAAGCTCCCAGCGCGTACAGAAGAGAAAGAGACAATGAGGCTGGTTGCCACCTATATTGGTCTGTCCACATGTGTTTCTAGTGGGGATCCTACTTTTGCACATTAATCCTGATAAGTTCAGCTTCCCAAGTAAAACCCAATGAGAGAAAAACAATACTGATACCAAATCCTTTCTCCCTTAGAGCCAGAGAGAGGGCTTTTCATTGCAGTGTGTTCTGTATCCAGGTCTTCATTACCTGTGGGGGGGGGGGAGAGAGAACACACACGTAGCACCCCCACCCCCATTCTTTTCCCAAATGTTGGAATCTAAAGATACTTTATTAGCTAGTGGGGCTAATGACATCCCTCACTCCACTAGATGTCCCTAGCAAGCTGCAAAACATGGGGATATTGAAGTTTCTTTGAATTTGTGCTATCCATAGGATGAGAGAAAGAACTCTAAGGTGCGAAGGATACACTTTCCATGGAAACCACTCATACCAAAGTTTCATGAAATCCATACAAACATGACCTTTGCTGGCTTGCAATGTTAAAATAGAATACAGAGATCACCCTAATGCCTTCCTTTAAAGGACACTGGCAAAAGGAAAATGAAGAAAATGAGAGAGAACAAAATTTCTAAACTAAGCAATTAAATAATGCAAACAACTCCCTTTATATATTTCACTAAGGCCAATTATAAACCCACAGGAAGCTAATTTAGGGAGTATACACATTCAACACACACACCTTCTGAAGCACGCCCTGAATTTTCCTGTTATAGAGAAAATCAGGGCCATTTACTTAAAGCCTCAATAAGGCAAAAAAATTAATGCAGTCCATTATTCATAGACTGATTTTGTCTCATCAGCTGCCAAGGCAATATGAGACCATTAAAAATTCATTGCCACACGGTGTTGTAGCTTCCATGGTCAAGGGACCTGGGTTCATAATCTTAGCTGCAATCACAAATCTGATATTTCAAGTTCCAATTTAGGTTAATTACTGGGGTTCTCCTTATGCCCCTGGCAATGTTGCACAGAGTCAACCTTTTACAACAGCCAAAAGTAGATCATATGTGTTCTAACACTTATAACATGCAACCATGGTGTGTATGCATCTAGGTTTAAACCTTTCATTATAACAGCAATTCTCATTTTCCTTTAAACAACCAAACTTTCCAGGTGAAAAGTACCGTGTACATGAAAATATTTCCAAACATAGGCATGTATTGGCTTTTATAGACAACAATTATCCGTGCCTAAGCATCTCAGTGTTAGCGACCTATTTCCAATTATACAATAAGTAACATTTCTCCCTTCATTCAGACAAACTCTTAGCTAGTACTGCTTTCCAATCTACTGCATGCCATGAACCTGGCCTTTAGACACTCTTTACTATTTTTACTGCAATACTGCTAGCACACCAGCTTTCCTCCTCAGAATGGTGAGGGTGAGCTCCTGTTTTCCAAATTTAAAGGATCATGACTGTCTATTTGGAACCCCCAGAGCCCAATGTTGTTCTGCCCTAATGAAAGGGGCTGTTTGAAATTGCAGATTGTCTTTTGAGCAGAGATTCCTTTCCTGGACACCCCCACACTCTGACATGTCCCAATGTCTGAACCCTGAAAGGAATTGCAACACATGTGCCATCTTCCTTTGCCATTTTCCCACAGACAGATTTGATGGCACTTGCCATTGGACTTTTTGCCCTATGTCTAGGATTTTATTTGGCTACACCAGAGGTCCGAAATTACAGAACACGTGAATGCCTTTTGAGGTGTCCAGGGGAACTCCCCGCCTCGCTGTTTAAGCTTAGACCAAATTGATGTTAACTCTTTACACAAAAGGCATCTAGGTGTCCCAAACTGCAGTCACTTTCCCTGTTACTTTTCCTAGCAGGCAAATTCCTACTATGGAGTCTCTCTCCCCTTTCATTAAGGATTTAGGTAAGGTCTAGCAGTATTTTGAACAATTTTAATGTTCTGGACCCAAAAGAATCCAAAAATTTTATTTACCCTTGGAACTTAGCAATTTATTTGTATGAATTAAGGGAGAACATTTATTTTTCCAATTTACACACCATTCATGATTTTACATTTTGAAAGCCAATTTTGTGAATGCATATACACTTTCAATATAATTTTGGTTGCATACTGATTTTCTATGGAAAAGGGATATTCAATTAATCTATCCCAGTTGTCCTAACTTCTGCAAATCTTAATTTTAAAGAGATCTGCAATACATCATACCAAATTGCTGCTGTATGTTCCTAGTTCCCAATTCTATCCCAATTACTTGAGCTAATACTATGGCTGTTTAATTTCTACAATTCCCATTTAAGAGAAATTGTCTATAAATAGTTTAGCCACTGCATTTGTAAACCCAAATTTAAGGGGTAGCAGGGCATTTTAATGCATTATACTCAATTTTATGCCACTAATGGCTACTTGCCATGCTATGGGTTAAATTGCCAGCCTACTGTCCTTTGTTCTTTTTGAGGCAAGGTTTCTTCAAGTTTCAACACTAAACACAACCATACAAACACACAATTCTTTCATTTTCACAAGCATTCTAGGTGCACCTTTAGTTATTCTACAACCATTCAAAACCTCTCCTGCATTCATTCCTATTTGTCAAACTGCATCTTCCTTTACTCCACGTAGAAGGAATATGCTTTGGTCTCCCAAATTTCCTTTTCAGATTTTTGTAGGTCATTCAGTTACACACTTGGAAAAATCTCAGGTGGCTTCAGTTAGTGGCCAACCTGGGCACAAATGCTCTTTATGTTGGTTTAAATTTATCACTAATACTCAATTTGTCCCAGGCTGCCTTCTCTTACTGGCAAGCTCCTGGATATTTTATTTTAAAAAAAATGCATTTTAGCTTAGTTATCCTAATTATATTCTGATAAACTGATACACTACATTCATCCAATTTAGTTTACATTTCTTTTTACTTAGTCTTGTACATCTCTTAGAGGGATGATAAGTTACTTTCCCTCTAGGCCTTTCAACATGGGTTAACTCTATAAGGGGGCATCCTTATTTGAGATGCATTTTAATCAAATATATGGGATATCTTATTAAAAGAATTAAACTTTATATAGGTCGCTGGGTGGAAATTTAATCCCAAATCCCGGACCTTGCCAATTGTTATGGCAAATTGCCTTCTATGCTTTTAATTTTTTAAAGGGTTTTATTTGGCTTCACATGTGGTCACTTTCTATAAGGGGGTACCTCTTTTACTTGGGGCTACCTTGTTTACTTGGGGCTACCTTGTTTACTTGGGGCTACCTTGTTTACTTGGGGATATTTGTTTACTTGGGGATATCTTGTTTACTTGGGGATATCTTGTCCTTCCCCTTCCTCTTGCTTGACTGGCTGGCCTGTGTCCCAGTACCATTCCTGTTGCCACTGGGCCCTGAATCTGACCCTTCTCAAAGTTCTATTGCCTGGAGACACATGCCCAAGAGGTCTACAGGTGTGTCTTTCCATAGGGCCTTTTCCAACCCAGTGGCCCTGTTTCTTATAATTTTTGCATCTACCCCATGGAGATTTCAAATGCATGATGGGCTGGGGATTCCCTTGGGGGCCCACCCTTGAATTAGATTGCCAATTACCTCCATGGGATGGCTGGAGCTGTGGCATAGGCTTCCAGCCACTGTTTGGAGGGCCACCCTGCGGCTGGTTGTACTCTTGAAGAGCTGCAACCAAACATTTTTGATCACCTGATCTTTGGACAGGTGATTGAAAGGGTGATTTGTTTTGAAGGGGCAACTTTCTTCCCTTCCCTCTATTTATAGACTGGGGGGTCTTTGCTTTCCTGGCCTGTTCCCCTTTGGACTTACTAAACACTGGGGATGGGCATTTGGGTTTTTCCTGCCTCCCTTTGAGAGTTTTTCCACCTATTGACTCTTCCCCAGATCTGTCAGCTTTGCTTGACTCTGAGGAGAACTCCTTTTGGTCAGCTTTAATAGTTCTCCTTTCTGTTAAAGGGATACTATTAATTAACCTCCCAACTTCTTCCCTCATCATCTCCTTTAAGCCATTTATGGCTCTGCTTACTATTGCACCAATGACCTCTGCCTCAATGCCAACAGGGGCAGATGCCATCAAGGAATGTTGGGCTTTGGCTGGATTGCCTTGGAGATCGGGGTTACTCTGGGGAGTTAAGGGGGTCGGAAGGCACATGTCTTCTTCCATCTCTGCTCGAACTAACCCTTTGTTTAAGGGGGGTGGAAGGCATTTTACCTCTTCCATCTCTATTTTGACTGATCCCTTGTCTAAAGGGGGCGGAAGGCATTTTACCTCTTCCGTCTCTAAAGGGGCCTTGCTTTCCTTTACAAAGCACAAGTTCCCAACACAAGGGAATCTCTCTGGATCATCATGTATCCTCATGAAGAGGACTGCATAGGCAAGATCATCAGATCTCCCTAGGGTACTCTCACACCATCTAATTAGTGCCCTTATGTTCCCTACATTTAAGCTGCCCTCTGCCGGCCAGCTAGGTGCCAAAGATTTTTGAGTAGGCCAATCCTTTGAACACAGGTATTTTAGTCTACGCTTCGATAACCAGGATTTTGGACCTGTTAAGTCTTTCCAATTTCTTAGTATGTTCCATAAGGGCGTCCCCTTAAGGGTCACATATTTTGACTTTCTAGGAACACTCAGCTGTTCACCCATGACGTACTGAGATTTTAGTTGCTTTGATCAAAGGCTTTCGGATCACGAGTTACCCCTTTCACCTACAGGGAGCGTTCACGGTTAATTACAACAACATTTGGCTCAAAGTAATCGTCTCTTCTTGCCCTAACACAATTTTTCCAAACTCAAAGTAATCGTCTCTTCTTGGATGGCTACCCAATTGCCCTGCGAGTGACTTCCAGTGCGCTACTGGCCACGACACTCAGAATTTGTGCCTCCTCAAGGGAATCAACCTTTCTTGGTAGGCAGATCAATGGGGGGTTTTCGTAGCTCCGGGTGATGAGGCCATGCTACTAATTGCAGTTTTCCAATTCAAGTCCCTAACGCAATTTGGCTAATACGGGTGATGAATCCGTGCTTAGCTGTTCAATGGTTAGCTGTCCCAGCTGATGAGTTCTGGAATGGCTAAGCAAGGTTTTGGGTGATAAGTTCCACAAAAGTCCTTAACCTAATCTAGACAGAGTTAACAAGTTCATGTACCCGGTGCGTTGCGCAATATACGTTACCTGATCCTGCAGCTTTTAAATTTCTTGGCGTGATCGAATTGAAGAGTTCTGGGTGGCTCCCTTTGTGATTTCGTCCTTCTTGTGAAAAAACTGGTCACTTGGCAGGCACGAAATGCCAGTAGAATCCGAGTCACGGCACCAAAACTGTTACCAGAAAAATGGCTACTGGATACAGTTACAACTTCGGTTCGAGTCACTGGTGGAGCCCTTCTCCCAAGAACGAGGAAGCATTTAATTTAGGCAAAAATTAAAATTGGTTTATTGAAAAGGGGTTTAAGCGTCACTGGCCAGGTGCCGGGAAAAGCCCTATTCTCAACCTTTTTGCCTATTAAAGTCCCTTAAGTGAGCAGCTCTTTTTGGTTCCGATGTCTTGCGTGCAAATGTGCTGAGAGCGCTCCTGACATTTTCTATCAGGAGATTTTTATACCCTCCACCCAAGGGAGCTCAACTAGTTCTACTGCTAGCTAACAAGTTTACAAAACAAGAGATTTACAATGGTGAACAAAAACCCGGCACCAGACTCTTTTGTTACATTAAAAGGTCAATCATACAGAGGCAAAACAGGTCAATTACATAGAACAAAAGGTGATGGGTAGAGCAATTGCCCTGGAAATGACAGAGTTCATAGTTTAGCAAATGCAGGTTGTGACATCATTCAGGTGACATCCAATGGGCGCCAGGATTGTAATTTGGCACAAATCAGAAGTCCAGATTTTGAATCCAGGTTGAGAATTGACCAATAACGAAGATGGGCATCCTTCAGACTCCCCTGAGCAGGACCATTGCTTTGAGGCTCTTGGCAAAATTCCATTCCCACCCAGTAATTAATCTATCCTGAGTCAGCCCAAGCACTATCTACAATTGAATACAGGAGGGGTCCCAAAAACAATGAGCATACCAGGTGCAAGAGTAAACAAAACAATACAAGTAAACAGAGGAATCAAGGTGGCTTGGGGCAAAATGTGAAGTGATGGCTTCCTGTGGCATTGAGCCTTCCTGGATGCTTGCAGGAGGTAGGCTGAGGTGCAAGGAAAGATCCTGATTTGAGATACAAACAGAGCATGTTAAAATCAAATCTAAAATATTTTAGAGTCTTTTTTGGGGGGGGGGGATATAATCTATACAGAGCAAAGGAAATATGCTATCTTGAATAGAACAGTTCCAGGTATTCGAAAACATTTTTATTAAGTTATCTGACATCCCAGGTATAACTGTCAATGAAATAATATTTATTAGGAGTGAAAGGGGCCAAGTCTGTTGTGTCAACCCTTGCAGTATATACCTTCAAGTGTGTGTGAATGGGTGCATGGTCAGAGTGGTGCTTGTGTACACATAAGCCTAATCAATCCTAAACATAGGTGGCAGAATAAAGTGAGTGAAAAAAGTTTATTTCAGAGGAATAAAACGGAATAAGTTTAATAAAAGGGGATAGAAAGATAGAAATAAAAGACTGGGGGGTGCATTATCTGAAAATGGGGTTACATAGTTTTGGTGTGGGGGTCCCCTGGTTCTTTGTTTCTGTGGCTTGGGGGCCAGCATCTTGGTTTTCCCATTTTCTTGCCCTGGGATTCGAACCCTTGGCTGCCATTTGTTGTTGGTCGGCCATATTGGCTGCATTTAAAAACAGTGCCAGGGTATAGTTTCCCGCCACCTCTGGGTATGGGGCATTAGCATGGAGGCTTACCGTTTTGTAGGGCTGGAGTTTGTCTTCTTCTCCCATCATCGTCAGTAGTTCGGAGACGGAGACCATTCTCCCATTTGACCAGTTCATGATCCTGAGCAAGGCGGACCTTGGGATGCTCTCAGCGCCGGTACCTTTGTCATTTGTCCTTTTGGGAATGACTCCGGTGTCCGCTTTTGGTTGCTTCTCCTCTTGGTTTTTATTATTTATTTATTTATTCAATTTTATATCCCACCCTACTCAACACATGGCCGACTCAGGGCGGCTAACAACATATAAATGACCCCGGGACACCCCACAGGCTTTACATAAAGATACAATATTCAAATTATAATAATAAATACAATGTTATACGTAAATCTTAACTTATAACCGTTGGAACTGGCTATAGGTTGCTATGCCTCGCCCTACTTGCCTGCACTCACCCTTCGTGCACACGGCCGATCTGGGTACGCAGGTCAACGAAGGATTTGACTGGGTCGCTGGCGGTTCCAATGGGGGTGATTTGTGGTTTTGCCTTTGATGCTCCTCTGTGGAACTTTCTTGTTCTGGGCACCTTCTCTGGACTTTAGATCTTATTTTTGAGTTAAATTCGCAACCATCCTCACTGCTACCAGTTTGTAGAGAACTCTGATGGTTGATGCGAATAACTCATGATCAAAAGTTCATTTAAAGTCTTTATTTGGGGAAAAGGTATCCATACTGGGTTCTGAGGGGTCTCGGGGGTGGGGGAGTTTAAAGGTAGGATGAGATAAAGCGGGGAAAACATTTGTATATATACATGGGATACGTCGTAGGAGCATTGCATTCTGGTACATGTAGTTGAGACAGTTTGATATTACATCTGACAGTAACAAATGTGCACCTCTGATTGGCTATCTGGTTGCTAGGGTGCTTGATGTTGCTCTAGCAAAGTGTGCATGCACCAGTTTGAAGCTTGAGTGACTCTGTCCCTCTCATTCAGGTCTTTCCCCAGGTGTTTGGTGTTGTGTTCTGATGGTTTTATTGTACACATGGATTACAATGTATCTGAGCCAATGTAACCTTGCCTATAGCAACAATGTAACCTTCAGCTGTATCATATAAACCCTGTAATAGGACGCGAGCTAATGACCACCAGCTGGCAGCAGCGAGCGTCCAAGCTCTCTTGGTCCGAACTCATCAAAGGCAACAGCGCGGGAAGTTTTCCCGCCACCACCTACACCTGGACAAGAAGGGCGTGACCTGCAATGACGTCACGCAGACAGTAGCCAATGGGCTACCATGGCACCACGTTCAAATGTGTTACTGCTGTATATAAAGAGCTATCGATCCGCCATTACCTCATGTTCCCTCTGTCCACGATGCAATAAACCTGAGTTAACCCAGCCCGAGGCTGTGTCCTGTGTCTTGGTTTGCATACACCAAATTGGCGACGAAGGTGGGATGATGGATCCCCACGGAACAGCCAGGGCACAGAGCGGTTTCAACATCACCAAACCGCAAGACTGGGAGCTGCTTGAGATGGATTTCCAGGCGGCCCTGGTGGAACTCAGAGTCAAAGGAGAAGACGAGGAGAGGAAGAGGGCCATCCTCACCAGAATGCTCGGGATGGAAACCAAGCGGACGCTGGTGGGCATAATCGCTCCGAAGAAGGTGAGCGACTTTAAGGCGAGCGACATCATGAAACTGCTGCGAGAGCGGTTCTGCCCCTCGAGGGCAATGTTTCCCGCTCGGAGCGCGTTTTGGAGGCGAGTCCAAGCGCCGGATGAGTCGGTTGAGGCATTCGTGGCCGCCATGAGGATAGCCGCCGCCCCCTGTAAATGGGGCGATATCCTGGAGTTGGTCCTCAGGGACGGCGTGTTGTGTGGCCTGAAAGACAAGGAGGTACAGCGCAGCTTGATGAATAAGGAGCCGCCACCCACGCTGGCAGAGGTCATAGAGGCCGCGGAAGCCGCAGAGTCCACGAATGCCGGAGTGGACGAGATGCACCAGTGGCGTGAGTGGCGTCCTAGAGCCGGCAAGGCGGAAAAGTCGGTGCACGCGACTCGATGGGCCTCAAAGTCGTCTACGGAAGGCAGCGACGGCGAGGAGGTCCAGAAGGTCCGGAAGGGTGGTCGACGCTGCGAGGGTTGCGGAGCGGCCCACGAGCGCGCGAGATGCCCGTTCAGGAAGGCCGAGTGTTACACCTGCGGCCGTCGAGGGCACATCGCCAAGGCGTGCAGAAAGCGGAAAGAGGGCCGGAGGCAGTCACAAGACCGCGCGGCCAGACCGGACCGTCCAGCGAGGCCCAAAGATGGCGCCCAGACCACGAGGAAGCAGGACGGCGTGGGCCGCGTCTCGGACGGCAGCGAGGACGACGCCTCAGTGTTCAGCGTGTCCGCGGGACAGTCCCATTACTTCGTTGAGGTATTAGTACAAGGGGCCCCTATTAAGATGGAAATTGACTCGGGGTCCTCCTATTCCATAATTCCCCAGAAAGAGTTCCTGAAAATCGACCCCCACGTGCGGCCCAAGCTTAAAGCGTTGAGGTCCACACTACGGGACGTACAGGGAAACAGCATTCCGGTGTTGGGGGTCGGGAAATTTCGGGTCAATTTTAAGAGACATTCTGCGGAACTGCCCCTAGTTGTCCTCAAAGGGGGAAGCTGTAGCCTCCTAGGGACACAGTGGTTTCAGCCCTTAGGTTTGTTCATAGGGGGGGTGCATACCGTGGGGGGGGACCCAATACAAGCGGTTTGCGATGCGCATCCCGCCGTTTTTAAGAAAGGACTCGGAAAGTTCAAGGGACCCCCTGTAGCTTTCGACATAGACCCGGAGGTCCGCCCGATAAGACTCAAACCACGCAGGGTGCCGTTCGCACTCAAGGACAAGATAGAGGCGGAACTGGACAAACTGGTGGGCCAGGGGATTCTTATTCCTGTTGATTCCGCGGAGTGGGAAACTCCAATTGTAACGGCTCTAAAGGCTAACGGGGAGGTGCGCATTTGCGCTGATTATAAGTGTACAATTAACAAGGCGATCCGCCCTAATGCATACCCGGTGCCAGTGATCAGCCACCTTTTGGCCAGGCTAAATGGGGGAAAGTGTTTCGCTAAACTCGATTTGGCACAAGCCTATCAGCAACTTCCTGTGACCCCCGCCACGGCCGCGGCACAAACAATAGTTACACATAAGGGAGCGTTCCAGGTGTCGCGGTTACAGTTCGGCGTGAACTCGGCACCCGGCCTTTTTCAATCGCTCGTGGAACGCCTCCTAAAGGGCCTGGAGGGGGTGTTGCCTTATTTTGATGACGTGTTGATAACAGGGGGGAGTGAGGCTGAACTGGCAAAAAGGTTGGACAAGGTACTGACCGTGTTCGAGAAAGCGGGGCTGAGATTGAGGAAGGATAAATGTGTCTTTTTCGAAACCGAGGTCGAGTTTTTAGGGTTCCGGATCACACCCGAGGGGATTAAGCCGTCTAAATCCAAGGTAGCAGCCATTAAAAAGGCCCCTCGCCCCACATCCAAAACCGAGCTGCAGTCTTTCCTGGGGCTCCTCAATTTTTACCATACATTCCTCCCGCGGAAGGCGTCCGTGGCCGAACCGCTCCATCGGTTACTTAAAAAGGAGGAGCCATGGATGTGGGGTGACGAGCACGAGAGGGCGTTCAAAGAGCTAAAGCAACTCCTAACATCTGAGGCAATCCTGACGCACTTCGACCCCAAACGGCCTGTGGTCCTAGTTTGTGATGCATCCCCGGTGGGGGTGGGGGCGGTGCTGTGCCACGTGTTGGAGGACGGAAGGGAGGCCCCGGTAGCGTTTTACTCAAGGTCCCTGTCCCAAGCGGAGCGAAATTACGCACAAACCGACAGGGAGGCGTTAGCAATAGTAGCGGGGACCAAAAAATTTCACGATTTTTTGTATGGCCGCCCGTTCAAAATCGTGACCGATCACAAGCCGCTGTTAGGGATTTTCACGGCAAGCAAGCCCACGCCGCAGATCCTGTCCCCGAGAATGCTGCGATGGGCTATTTTCCTCAACGCGTACCAACATGAGTTGGAGTACAGGCCCGGAAAGGAGATCAGCCATGCGGATGCGCTTTCGAGATCCCCTCTGCCCTTGTCGGACGACCAAAAGGCGAGAGCAGAAAGAGACCGCCAGGTGTTGCTAATTGAGGTTTTAGACGCACCCCCAATAGTACCAGCCGACATTGCTAGGGCGACAAGCAAGGACAGGACGCTGGAGAAAGTTAGTTCATGGGTGCAGAAGGGGTGGCCGGTTTCGTCCCCGAGTACAGAGTTCGACCCATTCTTTAGGAAAAAGCTAGAGTTTTCCCTAGAGAGGGGATGCCTTCTGTGGGGCCAACGGGTGGTGGTCCCTGCGCCCCTGCGGACGAGGGTGCTCGAACTGCTGCACGTCAGCCACCCGGGCATAGTTCGTTCAAAGGCGCTGGCCCGGAGTTACTTCTGGTGGCCACAGCTGGACGCGGACATTGAGCACATGGTCGGCACTTGCGAGGCTTGCCAGGGATCCCGACCTGAGGCGGCCCGTCTCCCGCATAGGGAGTGGGACACAGCGAGGGGGCCGTGGTCCAGAGTGCACGTGGATTTCGCTGGCCCATTCCGAGGAACCATGTTTCTCCTGGTGGTAGATGCGTTCTCCAAGTGGCTGGAGGTTATCCCAGTAAAGAGCACGTCCTCCGCCACGACAATTAGCCAGCTAAGGAGAGTCTTTTCCACATTCGGTTTACCCGACACTTTGGTCAGCGATAACGCTAGTTGTTTCACCTCCGCCGAGTTCGGGGCGTTCATGGAGGCAAACGCCATTCGGCATGTCACGTCCGCACCGTTTCACCCGGCCACGAATGGCCAAGTGGAACGGCTGGTGCGGACAACGAAGGAGGCGCTGCGGCGCATGGGCCCGGGGGACCTGAATCACCAAGTATGCCAGTTCCTCTTAGCGTATAGGGTAACCCCCTTAGCGTCAGGCTACTCGCCGGCGGAGCTCTTGATGCGGCGAAAACTGACCACGATCCTGTCCAGGCTAGACCCGACGAGAGTCGAGGATAAAGGGAAAAACATAGGGTTGGCGGTCTCGAAAGGTTTCGCCGCCGGGGACCCTGTTCACTGCAGGAACTATTCCAGCGCAGGGCCAGCCTGGGTGCCAGGGACGGTTGTAGAACAGACGGGGCCAGTGTCGTACCGGGTCGAGACTAACACCGGCCTCTTTTGGAGGAGGCACGCAGACCAACTGAGGCACCGGGTGAGTGGGTCAGTCAGTGGAGCTCAGCAACAGGATTCAGCGTTAGGGTTCTCCCCCACCCGCTTAACCCAAGGGGGAGACAGCAGTGGACAACAGTCCCAAGCAAGGGGGGAAGGAAGCAGTAGCAGCGGCCCCGACTCATATCCTTTTGATACGCCAGTCCTATCAGGGGCCGGGGAAGGGGGAGAGGAGTTCGCGACCGCTGCCCCCGATTGTGATTTTGATTTTGATTTTGCGAGCCGGGGGGGTTTTCAGGAGTGTTCCCCCACCCATCCAAGCGAGAAGAGGGGTTTTTCGTTAGCCCCCAGTGCCCCCGGTTCCTCCCTAAGAAAGAGCACACCTCCCAACAACGCCGCGGAGCCGCGGAAAGTCACTAACGAGTCTCCCTCTCATATTACAGGACAGGAAACCAGGGGACAAAGAGAAGGTAGCAAACCCGGGGAGAGGCAGCCCGCATCGAGACCCCAGCGTGTTCGAAATAAGCCATCTTGGCTGAGAGACTTTGTCTCCTAAGGGGGGGGGAGTGTGTTTAAGCGTGGGCTCGAGACTTTGTCTCGTCCTAGGGGGGAGGGGTGTTGTGTTCTGATGGTTTTATTGTACACATGGATTACAATGTATCTGAGCCAATGTAACCTTGCCTATAGCAACAATGTAACCTTCAGCTGTATCATATAAACCCTGTAATAGGACGCGAGCTAATGACCACCAGCTGGCAGCAGCGAGCGTCCAAGCTCTCTTGGTCCGAACTCATCAAAGGCAACAGCGCGGGAAGTTTTCCCGCCACCACCTACACCTGGACAAGAAGGGCGTGACCTGCAATGACGTCACGCAGACAGTAGCCAATGGGCTACCATGGCACCACGTTCAAATGTATTACTGCTGTATATAAAGAGCTATCGATCCGCCATTACCTCATGTTCCCTCTGTCCACGATGCAATAAACCTGAGTTAACCCAGCCCGAGGCTGTGTCCTTTGGATAGGTGTGAATGCCTTGCAGATATCAGGAGATTTAGGTCTGGGATCTGACCCAGGTTAGGATTTTGATACCCTCCCTCCCCCCCCCCACATCCTTAAAAAGAGTCACTTCTGATTAGGCATGCAATTAAACAATGCATCGCCTGCAGTCCTAAATTCCTAACACAGTCATACAATTGTGTAGAGTTAGCCCTGGGGGATTTGTTAAACCAAGACCAAATACCAAGTCTTTTAAGATATAATCTCATTAGGGCATTTGGATTAAAAAGGAAAGGATAAATTTGTGTGCAAATTTAAAACCTTTCCATTTAATTCATAGTCAATCTGTCTTTGTGTCTGTCTGTCACTTTATTACAGTCCACAAGAGGTAATATTTTAATTTTTTAAAAAAGTTTGGAGTTAGTTTTTACTCTCTTCTCACTTTATTACAAGTGGAGTGAAGAAGTGGATTTTGATCCATGAAACCTTGTGGTCCTTAAAGTGCTGAGATTGCTCACCTTTTTCTCCCTGTCTTACTCCCCTTTTATATAACTAACTAACTAATCTATGGATGGATGGATGCTCAGAAGTGGTTTACCTTTCCCTTCACAGAGTGTCTCTTCTAGCAGGGGGAGAATCGAATGCCCAACTTCTGGCTCTGCAGCCAGATACCTAAGCCATTTAGCTTTTACAATACAGTAAAACAAAAATTAAAGGAAAAAAACCAATCTGCTTAGCTACTCACTTGGGTTTGATTTTGTGCACATATGGTTTGCTTTAGCAAACTCACATGGCAAGAAACAAGAGATTATCTCGAAGAAATTCCTACTGCCAAATGTATATGTGTCAAAGGGTGCTAACCTGAAATTTCTAGAAGACTCAAAGATACAGATACATATGTATACAGTATGCATGTGTATTTCCCTCCCATTGATTACAGTAGCAAAACATTAACATGTTGCAAGACAGACACATGTTTTTCATAGTTTGGAACAAGTAAAGACTCTTGAGATGTTTGTGTTTGTTTCATTGATTGCAACAAGAGAACTTTAAATGTCCTCAAGACTCCAAGATATGTATTTGTGTTATTTTGTCATTGGTATGTACAGTATGTGCATGTTTCTATCATTGATTGTAAGCACAAGGATTTCAAATTTCTGTGAGAATGAGAGATATACAGTGTATCTGTCTATGTTTCTTAGATGGCAACAAAAACACATTTCTGCAAGACTCTGAGATACTGTATATGCGTGTCAACTGGTTACACGAAAAAACACTTCCTATTTCTGCAGGACTTGATGTCTTTGTTTTACGATTGCAACAATAGAACTTTGAATTCCTGCAAAACTCAGGTATATACAAATGTGTCAGATTCATTGATGGCAAACAAAACTTGAAATTGCTACAAGTATCTGAGGTGTGTGACTTTTCACTGATCACAACAACAAAACTTCCAGCAGTTCTGTATGTTTGAGGCCTAAACCACAGGTAACTGGCAACTAAGTGGATCATAGTTGAGCTTGAGTTTAGGATTTTCAGACATTACTTTGGGTGACCCATGAGGGTGTCCTGATAAGACCATGGCCCATGAAAAGAGACTACGCGAATAACAAAAGTATCTGGGATTAAAACCTGAAATTCCAGATGAGATTAGCATTCCACCCCAAATTTGGGAGTCATGCCTGTATCCAGAAAAGTAGATAAACATGCTCTTTTAAATGAAGTCAAATGATAAGGAACCACTCTATGTGCCACATAGATAAAGGTCAACCAATCAAATAGGAACTTTTTACCTATTTTGATCCTTTGTTTTGCAGTGACAAAATGTATCTGCTTGATGTGACCAGTGATGGGATTCAAATTGTTCTACTACCTACTCTGTGGGTGTGGTTTGGTGGGTGTGGCCAGGGGGAAAGCCCTGCATTGCACCCGAATTAGGACTACTTTATTTCAAAACTTGGATGGGTGGGGCCAGCCAGAATTTCTGCTACCAGTTCTGGCGAACTGGCGCGAACCTGCTGAGAATCCCACCACTGCTTGGGACCTTTCTTGCTTTTAGAGAAGGCCATCTGCCCTGCTTTTCCAGCAGCAAAATAAACTTACTTTTGCTTTGTACAACCGGCTGCATCATGCCGCCACTTTCCTGCCAGAGCAAGCCCTGCAAAATTAATTTAGGTAATGTGTTTACATGTGGTTTTATACCATTGACCTTTAACACTTGTGAAGTATATGTATGCGTGTTTTACACTGATGGCAACTACAAAAAGTTCAGATTTCTGCATGACTCTGAGGTGTGTATGACTGTGTTTGATTTTTGTTGTTGCAAGACTATGTGTGCTAATGCTTCCCTATTCTTCCTAGACTGTGTATGTACTTGTGTTTCCCTGATTTTTCCAGGACTATGTATGTGTATGCTTGTGTTTCACAGATTTTTCCAAAGACTTTTTGTGTGTGCTCCCATTTCCATGATTTTTCCAAGATTGTGTGTGCTTATTTCCCTGATTTCCCCCACCCCCAAGACTGTGTTTGTGTGTCTGTGCAATGGGTTTGTGTGTGCTTATTTCCCTGGTTTTTTCAAGACTATGCGCATGGTTTTTCTCCCAAGACTGTGTTTTGTATCCATGCAATGGATTTTTCCAAGATTGTGCATTTGTGTGTACTCGTGTTTCCCTGACATTTTCCAAGACTGTGTTTGTGAGTGCTTGTATTTCCGATTTCCCCCAAGACTGTTTATGTGTGCTTGTTTCCCTGACTTTTTCCAAGACCATGTTTGGGTGTTTCCAACACCATGTTTGTGTGTCTAGCTGATTTCCCCCAAGACTTTGCTTGCCTCCCACCGATCCTTTTGCAAGACTGTGCGGTCGTGTGTGTGTCCTTATGGCTTTCGTGTGTGTCCTTATGGCTTTGTGTATGTGTGTCCTTATGGCTTCTGTGTGTGTCCTTATGGCTTCTGTGTGTGTCCTTATGGCTCCTGTGTGTGTCCTTATGGCTGTGTGTGTGTCCTAATGGCTTTTGTGTGTGTGTCCTTATGGCTTTGTGTGTGTGTGTCCTTATGGCTTTGTGTGTGTGTGTCCTAATGGCTTTTGTGTGTCCCCTTATGGCTTTTGTGTGTGTCCTTATGGCTTGTGTGCGTGTGTGTCCTTATGGCTTGTGTGTGTGTGTGTGTGTGTATGGCTTTTGTGTGTGTCCTTATGGCTTTGTGCGTGTGTGTGTATGGCTTTTGTGTGTGTCCTTATGGCTTGTGTGCGTGTGTCCTTATGGCTTTTGTGTGTGTGTGTGTGTGTATGGCTTTTGTGTGTGTCCTTATGGCTTTGTGCCTGCGTGCGTGTGTGCGTGTGTGTGTATGGCTTTTGTGTGTGTCCTTATGGTTTGTGTGTGTGTGTGCATTTTCCTTCTCTTTGCAAACCTCACAGGGTTGCTCGGGGACCCCAGAATGCCGGACTCCCCAGAGACTGACTCCCCTGGCCCAAAGGAGAGAGCGAGAGCGAGCGAGCCGACTCCGAGGCTTCTGGCCTGGCCCCGGGGAGAGCCTCGCGGCCTAGTAGTCCTCCGCCTCCTCCTTCCCCGCCCCGGTAGCGGAAGCTCCGCCGCCATCTCGGCCGGAGGAGGAAGAGGCGGCGTCGGCAGAAGCAGCACCGGGGAGGGGAGAGGGCTCTCTCTCTCTCTGCTCGGGCGTGCCTGCCGGGAAGGGAAGAAGAAGAAGAGCGGAACGAAGGAACGAAGGACCGGACGCGGCCTCCCCCCCCTTCCCACCGGGCGCCTCACACCGGCGCGGCCTGTAAGTTGAGGCCTAGCCTACTAGCGAGGCCTGTCCGTTGCCCTTAGCAACCCAGAGAGGGAGGGAGGCCGGGAGGGGTGGGTGGTGGTAGAGTGGTAGTAGTAGTCGAGGGGGGTGGGGGGGTAGAGGCTCCAGGACTAGGCCCCGTGTGTGTGTGTGTGTGTGTAAAAGAGGCTCCAGGACTCTGTGTGTGTATGTGTGTGAGAGAGAAGATCCAGGTTGTAGGCTCTGTGTGTGTGTTTGTGTGTAAGTGTAAGTAAAAGGGCCCAGGGCTAGGCCCCAGGTTGTGTTTTGTTGTGTTGTGTGTGAGAGTGAGAGTGAAAAGGAGGCCCCAGGGCTAGCCCCCCCCTCCTTCCCTGGTTGTGGTGTGTGTGTGTGTGTGTGTGTGTGTGTGTGTGTGTGTGTAAGAGGCTCCAGGGCTAGGTCCCTGGTTGTGTGTGTGTGAGAAAGAGAGAGGATCCAGGTTGTGGGCTCTGTGTGTGTGTGTAAGGTGTAAGTGTAAGTAAAAGGGCCCAGGGCTAGGGCCCAGGTTGTGTTGTGTTGTGTGTGAGAGTGAAAAAGAAGCCCCAGGGCTAGCCCCCCTGGTTGTGGTGTGTGTGTGTGTAAGAGGCTCCAGGGCTAGGTCCCTGGTTGTGTGTGTGTGTGTGTGTGTGAGAGAGAGAGAGGATCCAGGTTGTGGGCTGTGTCTGTGTGTGTGTGTGTGTGTGTGTGTAAGTAAAAGGGCCCAGGGCTAGGCCCCAGGTTGTGTTGTGTTGTGTTGTGTTGTGTTGTGTGTGAGAGTGAGAGTGAAAAGGAGGCCCCAGGGCTAGCCCCCCTCCTTCCCTGGTTGTGGTGTGTGTGTGTGTGTGTGTGTGTGTGTGTGTGTGTGTGTGTGTGTGTGTGTGTGTGTGTGTGTGTGTAAGAGGCTCCAGGGCTAGGTCCCTGGTTGTGTGTGTGTGAGAAAGAGAGAGGATCCAGGTTGTGGGCTCTGTGTGTGTGTGTAAGGTGTAAGTGTAAGTAAAAGGGCCCAGGGCTAGGGCCCAGGTTGTGTTGTGTTGTGTGTGAGAGTGAAAAAGAGGCCCCAGGGCTAGCCCCCCTGGTTGTGGTGTGTGTGTGTAAGAGGCTCCAGGGCTAGGTCCCTGGTTGTGTGTGTGTGTGTGTGTGTGAGAGAGAGAGAGGATCCAGGTTGTGGGCTGTGTCTGTGTGTGTGTGTGTGTAAGTAAAAGGGCCCAGGGCTAGGCCCCAGGTTGTGTTGTGTTGTGTTGTGTTGTGTGTGAGAGTGAGAGTGAAAAGGAGGCCCCAGGGCTAGCCCCCCTCCTTCCCTGGTTGTGGGGTGTGTGTGTGTGTGTGTGTGTGTGTGTGTGTGTGTGTGTGTGTGTGTGTGTGTGTGTGTGTGTGTAAGAGGCTCCAGGGCTAGGTCCCTGGTTGTGTGTGTGTGAGAAAGAGAGAGGATCCAGGTTGTGGGCTCTGTGTGTGTGTAAGGTGTAAGTGTAAGTAAAAGGGCCCAGGGCTAGGGCCCAGGTTGTGTTGTGTTGTGTGTGAGAGTGAAAAAGAGGCCCCAGGGCTAGCCCCCCTGGTTGTGGTGTGTGTGTGTAAGAGGCTCCAGGGCTAGGTCCCTGGTTGTGTGTGTGTGTGTGTGTGTGTGAGAGAGAGAGAGGATCCAGGTTGTGGGCTGTGTCTGTGTGTGTGTGTGTGTGTGTAAGTAAAAGGGCCCAGGGCTAGGCCCCAGGTTGTGTTGTGTTGTGTTGTGTTGTGTTGTGTTGTGTTGTGTGTGAGAGTGAGAGTGAAAAGGAGGCCCCAGGGCTAGCCCCCCTCCTTCCCTGGTTGTGGTGTGTGTGTGTGTGTGTGTGTGTGTGTGTGTGTGTGTGTGTGTGTGTGTGTGTAAGAGGCTCCAGGGCTAGGTCCCTGGTTGTGTGTGTGTGAGAAAGAGAGGATCCAGGTTGTGGGCTCTGTGTGTGTGTGTGTAAGGTGTAAGTGTAAGTAAAAGGGCCCAGGGCTAGGGCCCAGGTTGTGTTGTGTTGTGTGTGAGAGTGAAAAAGAGGCCCCAGGGCTAGCCCCCCTGGTTGTGGTGTGTGTGTGTAAGAGGCTCCAGGGCTAGGTCCCTGGTTGTGTGTGTGTGTGTGTGTGTGTGTGAGAGAGAGAGGATCCAGGTTGTGGGCTGTGTGTGTGTGTGTGTGTGTGTGTAAGTAAAAGGGCCCAGGGCTAGGCCCCAGGTTGTGTTGTGTTGTGTTGTGTTGTGTTGTGTTGTGTGTGAGAGTGAGAGTGAAAAGGAGGCCCCAGGGCTAGCCCCCCTCCTTCCCTGGTTGTGGTGTGTGTGTGTGTGTGTGTGTGTGTGTGTGTGTGTGTGTGTGTGTGTGTGTGTGTGTGTGTGTGTGTGTGTGTGTGTGTGTGTAAGAGGCTCCAGGGCTAGGTCCCTGGTTGTGTGTGTGTGAGAAAGAGAGAGGATCCAGGTTGTGGGCTCTGTGTGTGTGTAAGGTGTAAGTGTAAGTAAAAGGGCCCAGGGCTAGGGCCCAGGTTGTGTTGTGTTGTGTGTGAGAGTGAAAAAGAGGCCCCAGGGCTAGCCCCCCTGGTTGTGGTGTGTGTGTGTATGTGTGTAAGAGGCTCCAGGGCTAGGTCCCTGGTTGTGTGGTGAGTGTGAGGTTGGCATGGCAGGTCCCCCCCTTCAGCATGTAGCCTTCCCCCTCCTCCATAATAGGGTTTCTGTGGTGTCCTCCCCCCTCCCCCACACACACACTCTTTGTGGGGTTTCAATGGGTGTCTTTGTGTCCATATATTCTATGAGCATTGGGGATTTGTGTGTGTTTGCTATCATCTCAATTTTTAAACTCCCTTTTACTTTTCCTCCTTCCCATTGCTGAGAACTTTCCTTTTCTTCCTTTGTGTGGAATAAAAAAATTTGACCTGGAGGGATTAGTTTTCCCCTTTCCATCATTGGTGAGATTCAACTTTTTTTTTACTACCTACTTGTGGGCATGGCCAGAGGGAAAGCCCTGCGTTGCACCTCAATTAGGTTTCCCTGGCTCGAAAACCAGTCGTATCCGACTCTAGGGTTCAGTGCTCATCTCTGTTTCAAAGCCGAACAGCCATACTCCTTCTGGCCCCAAGCGTTTGCCTATCACTTATAAGTTTGGGTAAAGGTAAACATCACCCTTGCTTGAAAAACAGTCGTATACAACTCTAGGGTTCGGTGCTCATCTCTGTTTCAAAGCCAAAGAGCCAGCGCTGTCTGCTTCTGCAGACATTTCCGTGGTCATGTGGCAGGCATGACTAGACACCTGAGCGCATGGAACGCTGTTTGCCTTCCTACCGAAGTCCCTATTTATCTACTTGCAATTTTCTTGCTTTCAAACTGCTAGGTTGGCAGGAACTGGGACACAGACAGGAGCTCACTCCATCCTGCAGTACTCGGGAATCGAACTAGGAGTACTTTATTTCAAAACATGGATGGGCGGAACTAGACACAATTTCTGCTACTGGTTCTGGCGAACTGGGGGGCGAACCTGCTGAATCCCACTACTGCTTTGTATCCTCCTCTGCTTGCATTTATTCCACCCCATCTTTTCCTTCTTCCCAGTTACAGGTTTTGTTTCCAGCTAGGGCAAAATGATAATCAGGCAGCAAAATTAATTTCACCCTCATCCCGTTGCTGATCACGTGCAAGCAATTAATTTTGCACTCTGTCACTCACTTGCCAATCTCTTCAGGTCCTACTTGTTGCCGTCCTGTCTTTAAGCTACCTTTGCTCATTTCTCCTCTTTCCCCTAGCATTAATACCTGTTTTAGGGTATATTTTTTGCCCCATAAATAGGGATAATAAGGATATGGTAGTTAGCACAGATGAAAAAGCAAGATTCTCTGGCAGGGCCGTAGCCAGGATTCTAGACTGGCATCACTGGGTGGGTGGGTGGGTGGGTGGGGGGACTGTTAGCTCAGGAGGGGTTTGGCCCCCCCGGCTACGACCCTGTTTTCTGGAGAGAGAAAAACCCAATAATGAGGCTGACTTATTTTGGGCACTTCATGAGAAAGCAGGATTCCCTGCCTAGAAGAGTCAGTCATGGCTGGAAAGGTGGAAGGCAGCACGAGAAGAGGAAGACCAAACATGAAATGGATTAACTCCCTAAAGAAAGCCACAGGCCTGCGTTAGCAATGGCTAAGGACAGGACATTTTGGAGACCGCTCCGTCATAGGGTCGCCATAGGTTGGAGACAAGTTGACCGCATATAACAACAACCGTTCTTCCCCAAAGCTGAGACTGGAAGAATGATCTGATGTCTTGTTTTGCTGACATATAATGTACAATGTATGGACTGCACAATAATGCAGTACAATAATGGACTGCAGTGGCTCAAGTGGCTAAGACGCTGACTGGGAAGCGGAAGGTCAGCAGTTCGATTCACAAGTACTGCAGGACGGAATGAGCTCCTGTCTTTGCCCCAGCTCCTGCCAACCGAGCAGTTCGAAAGCAAGAAATTGCAAGTAGATAAATAGGGACCACTTGGTGGGAAGGTAACAGCGTTCTGTGCGCTCCGGTGTCTAGTAATGCCAGCCACATGACCACGGAAATGTCTTCAGAAGCGGACAGCGCTGGCTCTTCGGCTTAGAAACAGAGATGAGCACTGAACCCTAGAGTCGGATACGACTGGCTTTCGAGCAAGGGAAACCTTTAATGTACAATATGGTATAAATGGGGTGTATTGCTCCCATTTAGGGTCCCTGTGTGGGTGGGTACAGTTCTCACCTCTGTAACTAAAATGCTCATTAACTTGTGAGCCGCCCAGGGAGTGCATTAAGTGCTATGGGGCGTTATATCAGTGTGGTTGCTTCAAGTCCCAAAGTGTGTTATTGCCAAAGCAGCAGAGTCTCAGTGATCCTATTCTGTGATTTGTTAGGGGTGTTTATGTGGAAGTGACTATCATGTGCATCAAGCCTAGATCAGGTACATTTTGAGGAGAAGTCAGTGCTTGGTGAACCATAATGGGAAAATAATCTGCTTTAATGTCAAACCAGGCATGTTTTTTTTTGTTTCTAAGTGGCTTTGCAGGATTTCCCGAAGTAAAAGTGATCCTTCTGACAAGAGATCAAACCTGGAGCATTTTTGCATGTGAAGCCTTCGCTGGTCTGCGATGCTGTTTTGGCCTGCAGTCTGTGGAATAGGATGATGGAGAATCAGCTGTTCTTGTCTTTAAGGCAGGACAGAAGGAATAAAGTCCCCATTCAGTCCAGTGGGTGTGGAATATATGGTCTTCCAGAGGTTACTAGACTGCAGTTTTCCTCTCCATACACGATTGCTGAGTTTCTCACTGTTTAATGGCACAGTAGAGCCATTGTAGGTGGAAACTTCAGGGCTTTCTCTGCGGCATTGGACTATGGCACTCTCAGCATCTGTTTAATTTCCCTTTGCCCTTGGATTTTGACACCACTCACCGTGGCTGAAATAGCAGCGGATATTCCTAGTAGTGTTTCAGTGCCATTTATACTATTCAAAGGTGTTTAGTTCTCAAAGGGGACAATTAAGAGCCAGTAGCTCTACAAACAACCTGCTTCTCTCCCGCTCTTTTTAGATAGAGCAAGATTTTTTTGGACTCTCCTTGGAAGAGGCTGGCTATCGGGATCGCCATGATTGCCAAATTTATCTCTTCCCTTGTATTTATTTATTACATTTCTATACTGCCCATTTGGGAAATTTTCCCCTTGTATCCGTTCAAGCAAGTGGAGACCAGTTTAGTTGAAGGAAGAAGATTAGGGTTTATCTATTCTGTTGGTGCAGAAGGGTGTGTGACTCTAGTGACTGGTAAACCTTTCCTCCTCTTCATGCTGTGTTGGTAGAAGTACCAGGTGTGGCCTAATCCTCGCCCTCATTCCTTTGGTATTTTAATCTCATAAATCATAAAACTTTTTAGATCTTTATGGCATCTGTGAAAACTAGCCTGATGCTTCTCTGGTGACGGTTCTTTCCTCTGGCCTCCAACAGTGAAAGAGAAAGTACAACTGGAATAGAATTAGGGCTTTATACCCAAACCTATGGACTGTGGTGGTTTAGTGGTTAAGATGCTAAATTTTATGACTGGAAGGAAAAACTGTTTTCCCTATGGCACAACACTAGAACTAGGGAACACTCCATGAAACCTTTGGGCGCTAGTTCTCAAACAAATAAGAGAAAGTACTTTTTCCACCCAGAGGATCAGTGGTCTATGGAACTCCCTGCCAGAAGAAGTGGTGACAGCTGTCAGTCTTGACAGCTTTAAGAAAGGATTAGACAAGTTCATAGAGGACAAGGGTATCCATGGCTATAATTATAATGGATACCTAAGGACAACCTCTGGGTTGGAGAGATAGGCAGGATATCTCTCAATGCCATTTCCAGGGAATCCTAAGCAGGTAAAGGCATCTCCTTGGGAATAATACCCTGAAGCCAATGGTGAGCCACTGTGGGAGACAGAATGCTGGACTGGATAATGGGCTCCTGTGGCCGGTTCCAGCAAGGATGTTCTTATGAAGGTCGGCAGATCATTTTGAGACCTGACTGCTGCATGATTTTAATTTAATTTAAATTTAATTTAATTGTTGGATTTCTATACTGCCCACGCGATCAAGGCCGATTTAGGGTGGTTCACAATCATAGATAAAACAGAATTAAGAACCCACCCCCATAAAAAGGGTGCAGGTACGAAAGGAACCGTGGAGGAAGGAATAATCCTCTATACCAACCACCCAATGGAAGCCACCCCTCCTGATGGAATGAGCTCCCGTCTCTGCCCCAGCTCCTGCCAACCTAGCAGTTCGTAAGCAAGAAATTGCAAGTAGGTAAACAGGGACCGCTTCGGTGGGAAGGTAAATAGTGCTCCGTGCGCTCCGGTGTCCAGTCATGCCTGCCACATGACCACGGAAACGTCTGCAGAAGCAGACAGGCGCTGGCTCTTCGGCTTTGAAACAGAGATGAGCACTGAACCCTAGAGTCGGATACGACTGGCTTTCGAGCAAGGGAAACCTTTACCTTTAATGTCAGGTTTAGGCCTTTAAAGTAGCGTGACAGTAACTTCGCTGTGAAGTTGCAGCTAATTTCTTTTTTTCATAAGTTTTTTTTTTTGGTTTGGCATGCTCCTGCTGCTCTCAATAGGACTGTGTGTTTGTGAATTGCGCCTGTCAATGTGCCAAAGCCTTTGCTTCTCTGCCATTTGGCCTGATTCCTCCTCTATTCCTCTTGACACCCCCCCCCCCAACCTTCTCATGTTTCCGTCTTCTGTAGCATTGGTTCTATTTGCTTCCTTTAACTCTCTGGGAGTTTCAGTCTTGCGCCTCTGAGCATGGCCCCGCCCCTTGCAGATGACAGACCAGGAAGCATAGCAGGTATTAATTCGGGTGATGTGGCAGAGCCCTTAACCCTCCTTAAGTTCACCCAATGATAGCTTGGAGGGAAAAGGGCAGCCCTGCCACAAGGAGGAACGAAGCTGTCTGAATAAATTGCTCATTGTCTTTCTGCTCCGGAGCTTGAATGAGAATCTTGCTTGATCTGTGGGCTGCAAAATAGGACGTTATGTTGCTGAGTAAATGCATTAGAACGTGCATGGACGAGGAGAAGAGAGCAGAACTTTATGTTGATTTGAAGCTTTTTGGTTCCAAATTTTAAGATTGAATAATTGGAATAATAAACGTTTAAATCAGTGGTTTCCAAAGTGGGGCATGCGCCCCATGAAGGACTTCAGTTCCCAGAAGCCTATGTCAGTACACTGGCTGACCAGTGCTTTGGGGAATAGACTTAGGCTCCTGGGAATTGAAGTCCACAAACTAAAGTTTGGGAAACACTGGTTTAAATGAACATAATTTGGAAAGATTTATGACCATACCTGTCAAGTATCCCGGATTGGCCGGGATTTCCCGTATTTTTGTGCCGATTTTTGCCATTTCCCGCCCGGAGCTGCCGCTACCCCGTAATTTGGCAGCCGGGGGGGGGGGGATGAGTTAATGTGCATCCCTTCTGCGCAGCTCACTTCTACGTGAAGGCTTTTACACATGCATAGAAGGCTTCTGTGCAGAAGGGGATGCATAAAAGCCTTCTACGCACGCGTAGAAGTGAGCTGCGCAGAACGTTTCTGCGCAGGTCCATTGTACGCATGCGTAGAAGGCTTTTACACATGCATAGAACGGACTTGCGCAGAAACGTTTTGCGCAGAAATGTTCTACGCATGCATAAAAGCCTTCTATGCATGCATACAACGGACCTGCGCAGAAACGTTCTGCGCAGGTCCCGTAATCTCCGGAGCTGCGCTTGACAGGTATGGATATGACGGATTTTGAAGAGTTAGTATTGAAAATAAGACAAGAGGAGATTGGATTGTAGCTAAATTTTATAAGCTCTTGAACAAAGATCCTAATTCACAAGATTCTTTGAGAAGAATATGGGAAGAGGATTTAAATATAAGAATATGAGAACTAAAGTGGCGGTCCTTCTAACTTTGTCTGTTAGAGTTAAAGAGCATCATTATAAAATGATATGGAAGTGGGATTTAACGCCAGTGAGGTTGAATCTGATAGTTAAGTCTGTTAATAACTTTTGTTGGAGACGTAAGAAAAGTGTAGGAACTTATAAACACATGTGGTGGGACTGTAAAGTTGTTGAAGTTTTTTTGGAAAGGGATTGTAAAAGAAATAATAGAGATAATGGGGGAACCGATTAAGCTTGATCCAGCAGTCACTATGCTTACGGACCTAGAAAGTTTAACGTTAAGTAAGGATGAACAAGAACTTGTAGCGATTTTTTTGTCGATGGGCAGACAGTGCATAGCAAGAAAGTGGAAGGATCCAGGGAATTTGGAATCATGGACAACATCTGCAGAAGCCGACAACGCTGGCTCTTCGGCTTTGAAACAGAGATGAGCACTGCACCCTAGAGTCGGATACGGCTGGCTTCCGAGCAAGGGAAACCTTCCTTCCATCATAGGGAAATTGGGCAGTTGGCTTTCAACGAGAAGTTGACGTAGGAACTAAACGAGAAGAAAGGGATAGTTAAAGAAAATAAATTTGGGAAGATTTGGAAAGTATATCTTTCCCCATAGAGATACAGTGGAACCTCATGCAACAATTACCCCGTATAGCAACGAAATCGCATAACAATTAAGTTTTGGGGGGAAATGGCGTCCCACATAACAACTTTCCTTATGGAAAAAATTGTTCAACAATTTTTCGATGGGAAAAACTTTAGCAAAATAATAATAATAAAAAAAAAATCGTTGTACGATGCATCCTATAGGAGAAATCGCTATGCGATGCATGTATTGTATAGAAATTGTTTTGTACAATAACGAGCCCCTTGGAATGGATTAAAATCGTTGTATGAGGTACCACTGTATTCGTTGTACGATGCATCCCATAGGGATCATCGCTATATGATGCATGAATCTTGTAGTGATTAAACCGTACAATGACTAGCCCCGCAGACGAATTAAAGTTGTTACATGGGGTTTTATGTATTAAAAAAACCCTGCAAGTTAAATGTGACATTAATGGATGATAATGATAATGACAGGAAAGTTTGGAATTATTGGATTTGAACATCCTAACTCTACAAAAGGCAACTTTACTAGGAACTGCCTATATATTTAGACATTCCCTTAGCAGTTCTTAGGTCCTTGGTTAGGTGTTGAACTGTTAATTTTATACCAGTCTTCGACTGTGAATCTAATGATAGAATTTTTATTTAATAATAATAATAATAATAATAATAATAATAATAATAATAATAATAATAATAATAATAATAATAATAATAATAATAATAATAATAATAATAATAATAATAATAATAATAATAATAATAATAATAATAATAATAATAATAATAAAATGTGCCATCAAGTCAATTCTGATCTTCAGTGACCCTTACCTTTTCTGGGTAGAGAAGACACAGAACTTATTTTTCCTTCCCTTCCTCTAGGGCAGGGGTCTGCAAACTTGGTTCTCCAGGTGTTCTTGGACTTCAATTCCCAGAAACCCAAATCAGTACACCTGCTGATCAGGGCTTCTGGGAATTGAAGTCCAAGAACATCTGGAGAGCTACGTTTGCGGACCCCTGCTCTAGGGCCTTGGTTTCCAAAGTGGGACAAACGTCTCACAGGGAGCAGTTTGATGGGGGGGGGGGATTTGAGAAAGTTTAGACCAAATTAATGGCCTTTTAGGCATCCTCAATGTGAATAATTCACTTTTTGAATAATAAGAATAAGAATTATAAGAATATACAGTAATAAGAATTATATGTCACAAGCAGTGGGGAAACATCAGGATTTTAGAGATGCTTAGGTGGAGCATAGCAAAAAAAAAAAAAAAAACGGTTGGGAACCACTGCTCTAGGGGGAATTCCTTGGGACTGCAGCTTGCCCAGGGCTACATAGGCTGGCTCTTTCTCCCAAGAGGCAAAATGCGGAATCGAATTCCCAATATTTTGCTCTGCAACCAGATACCTAAAGCTCAGAGTTGTCCATCCAGCCTTATTTATATTTATCTGGAAGCAAATCTTATTTGGAAGCCCCAGCATATTTCTTGCAGCCTCTCCATGGATTCTCGTCTGTACTTTTACCTTTGTTCCCAAGTGTTTTTTTTTTGTTTCAGCAGATCTAGCCTAAAGTAGCAACGCGCATGAAGTATAGCTTTCCCAGAATGCCATTGCATTCATGTTCTTGCCTTTATTTCTGCAGAAACAATGTCAGAAGGAGACAGTAGTGGTGATTCCATCCATGGCAAACCTTCCGTGGTGTACAGATTTTTCACAAGGCTCGGACAGGTAAGTTTTGGATCGGTTGCAGAGAGACGCATTAATACAGTGAAAGGTGTTTCCTTCCACTGACAATACTTCAGAGATACTACTTCACCTTCGATTCTCCATGGGAGCATGGGAATATGTATTATATGTCTGGAATAGGTTGCTGTGAGCCCTTTGCATGATTGTAGTGCATTATTCCTCTAGACTACATGCAGCTTTTCAGTCTTGGTTTTTCATTAGGAAACTCAAAAACTATAAATGAGGAACTCAATCATCCATGCTGCACACATCAGCTTTGGCCCCGAGCGTCTCTGCAGCAGAGTATGCTGCTCCAGTATGGAGCGCATCCACACATGCAAAACAAGTTGACATCACAGTTAACGGAGCCAAACCTGCACCAGTTGAGACAAATATACCCTCTTGTTGGTATTGCTCCACCGAAGATCAGGAGAGAAGTAGCAGTGGATGCCGAGAGAACTAAGCAAGACCCTTGACATCCTCTGAACGGATATGAACCTCTAGTCTGCTGGCTCACATCTAGGAAGAGGTTAATGGCAACAACAAATACTGTTGCGGGAACACAAGAGCAAACCAAAATTAGAAGCTGGAGGAAGGAGCTCCCCGGACAAGGAACAACATTAAAGGAGGATATGGATGAGGAACACAACCTCTCCTATGTCACTTGGAGGACCCTGAGTAGGCTGAGGGTTGAAGTCCCTAAATGCAAGACCAACATCAAGTGGGGGCTGCTGGTGGACAACAACACGCAGCGTGAATGTGGAGAGATACAGAATCCAGCTCATTTACTGGTCTGCAGACTACTTCCAGAAACATGCACCGATGAGGACTTAAGTTTGGCCAATGACAAAGCCAAGCAATTGGCTTCATTTTGGCAGTCCAGGGTTTGATAAGGACACGAAAGAAGAAGCTGGTTTTTTAATTCTCAAGGGCAGAGAGGTGACTGCTGCAATGGTTCCTGTACTTTGTTTCCCTGGATGATGCTAGGCCTCAGTTCCCACACGCCCCAGCCAGCACATTTGAAGTAATGGATCATGGTTGTTGCATTCCAACAATACCCAAAGACCCATGTTTGGAAGCCATTCTCAATAGGATTGCTAGATTATCCCCTGTAGGATGAAGCAAGTTGGTGCCATTCTAAGGTTTTCTATACTACAGACTCCATTTCTGCCACCGTTGGGTATGCCGGCTACTATTAATGGAACTGTGGTGGCTTAGTGGTTAGGACGCTGAACTTGACGACTGGAAGATCAGCAGTTCAAGACCCAAGTACTGCATGATGGAGTGAGCTCCCGTCTCTGTTTCAGCTCCTGCCAGCCTAGCAGTTTGAAATCAAGACTTTGCAAGTAGATAAATAGGCAAGAAAGGTAACAGCATCCTATGTCCTGTCTGCCACATGACCATGGAAATGTCTGCAGTAAACTTTGGCTGAAAACGGAGATAAGCACTACACCCTAGAGTTGGATACGACTGGCTTTCAAGCAACGGCTACCTTTACCTTTACGAATGGAAATGTGTATTGGACTGAGATCTGGTGGCCCACTGGATTGCTTCTGTGGTGACTGTCTTTATAATGCGCTGTAAACAGCTTGCAACGTTTCAGAGATGGCAGCCCTACCCTTGCATCTGTTGATTTTATGAATATTTTGTGCTGCATTTCTTCCAGATTTACCAGTCCTGGTTAGACAAATCGACTCCTTACACAACAGTGCGATGGGTTGTAACATTGGCTTTAAGTTTTATCTACATGATTAGAGTTTATCTACTGCAGGTAAGAAGGCGACAGGTCAACTTCTAGTGTGTAGCTACCTTCAGAGGTGGCATGTAACTTTATATACCTCACCTATTTGTTGAGCAGAGTTTTACTATGTGTATTTAATGCCATTCTAAAATTATTTAAAAGGTTGAAGAAGAAGAATACGTTTAGACTTGCCCTCCTTCTTCCCCCTCCCCTTCAGTTAACTTGTTCAACATTTCTTTTCAACTGCTTGCCCTACAACAGATCAAACCTTCTAAGTCAGTAGTGGTGAACTTATGGCATGCTTGCCAGAGGTGGCACTCAAAACCTTCTCAGTGGGCACCCATGCAGTCCCCCCAGCACAGAGTTTGCCCCGTCCCTCTGCCCAGCAGCCCAATAGGAGTGCTCCCTCCCCCCAGCGCAAAACTCACCCCACTCTTCTGCCCAATGGGAGCATTTCCTCCCTCCCCCTAGCACAGAGTTCACCCCGCCCCTCTGCCCAGCAGCCCAATGGGAGCGTTTCCTTCCTTCTCTGTTGCTGTGTTGGCACCTTGTGATAAATAAGTGGGTTTTGGGTTGCAGCTTGGGCACTCGGTCTCTAAAAGGTTTGCCACCACTGCTCTAAGTCCATAAACAAAACATTGTTATGTATTCAAGCACTGTAACGTTACCATAATAGAATGGCAGATTGTTTTAAAGTGCTTTGATTTATATGCTCGAATTTGGGACCACTACATTATCCTACTCAATGGCTTTCTTTATCTGGATGCCTTCGTAGTTTAAGCACGGAGGACAACCATCCAAACCCCCCTCCCCCTGTTTCTCATATTTCCCATTATCTTGGTATCTCCATTTTCTTGTGCTGTGTCCAATTTCGAATATTGGCTATTCTCATGGCGATCAGCCATGACTATTGTCATATAACGCAGTGGCCTTCCATTTGCCTTCCCCATCACAGCATGACACCCATTCCACTGATCCAGTCTGTGAATCACCTTCTGGTGCTGAGCCCTTTTGGCACACAAAGTCCTCATCAACCCCAGGCCAGGATGGATGAAGCTCCTGCCCTCCATCAAGATGGTTTCAAGGGGAGTTTAATCTATTTGGGGACCATCACCCTTCCCTGTGGACTTTGCAAGGCCATTCGTCATCAGGGTTGTCAGATTAGTTAACCGCCCCCTGACAATCAGCGCTGAGTTGCTGGAAGTATTGTTTATTCTTATTAAATTAGCAGGATAACCTGGCCAGTCTGGCAATCTCCATTTTGGTGTACCATTTTCCCATTGCTGGTTGCTTTAGTTACAAAACCTAGTGCCCTCCTAGTGTTTAGACCAGTGATTCCCAACTTTTGGTTTTGGGACTTCAATTCCCTGAAGCCTAAGTCAATTCCCCAAAGCACTGATCAGCCAATGTAGTGACTTAGGCTTCCGGGAATTGAAGTTCTCGTAGGTCCCACTTTGGGAACCACTGGTTTAGGCCTCAGCAGACATAGGCAATGGTCAAGAGTTTGGGGAGGTTTTGCCTAGGCCAGTGATGGCGAACCTTAGCACTTCATCTGTTCTTACTGTGTGTACATTCATGTGGATTCAGAGGGACTTGGGCTTCTGTGAATTGAAGTCCAAGAACAGCTGGAGTGCCAAGGTTCGCCATCAGTGGCCAAAGGCGATCTGGAACATGGACTCCAGTTTGCTTCCCTGTGCTAGATCTTTCCTTATTCTGAATTACTCTTGTAATTACTCTGCTGCTAGTTACTTTTGTGCTTTATGTTACATCTGTTGCTTCAGAATAATCTCTTTTTTACCTGCTTTCATACCCTTCAAAGATGTACAGTAGACCCTCGAATAACGACACTACTTGGTTCCCCAAGTAGCGTCGCTATAGGAGAAACGTCGTTGTGCGGTTTTCAATGGCAGCTGCGTCATTTAGCGGCAAAAAGCTGTCATCCGCACAACAACTTTAAAAAAATGTCATTAAGTGGAAATGATGCTATTCAAACGTGTCATTAATCAGTCCACTGTAAGTAAATTATGTGTCTGTTGATTCAGGTTGTATACTTTTGCTAATTTCCTCAGCTGACATGTTGTTTATTCCCCCCCCTTCTCTTCTCTTCCAGGGTTGGTACATTGTGACATATGCCTTGGGCATCTACCATCTAAATCTTTTCATAGCTTTCTTATCGCCAAAGGTAGATCCCTCTCTAATGGAGGACTCAGGTAAAAGGAACATTGCAGGATTTGCTGTAGATTTGCATGGATGGATCTACACTGTTTTCATGGATTGTTTTACTGAGAGTATTTTATTCAGCAAGGATGTGTGTTGTGTGTTAAATCTACCGGTGCTGCTGTGAGGCAGAAAAGGCTCTTCCCATTACTAACTTTCTTTTGATTGAAAATGTCAAGGACTGGGTCTGGGGCTTGGAAAGGTTTCCCAACCTACTGTTTTTATTTTATTTTTTATTATATTTATCCTCCGCCCATCTAGGAGATTTTCCTACTCTGGGCAGCTAACAACAGAAAACTCACACATCGCCTTACTGACAGGCGTGGAAGATATTGATATAGATGTAAATAAAAAAGAGTTGTTATCTATTTTTCTGGCAATTGCAAGACAATGTATTGCGAGAAATTGGAAAAAATAATTTGAAGTTGAAGGTGGATGAATGGTATAAGGAAATCTGGAATATTGCATTGAATGATAAACTTACATGGGAGCTGAATCAGAAAAAGGGTAGGAGAATAAATTTTGGGAAATTTGGGAACTATTTGTATAAAGGTAAAGGTGGCAAACCAGCACCAGATCAGCTGAGTTTTTGGAAGTATTAATATAGTGATAAGACGAATACAATCTCCAGGGCTTTGTAAATATCACTAGTGTTTTATGATTTTGTCTTGTTATAATGTTTAATTTTTGTTCTTTTGAAATATTGGGAGTAGTTTCTTTTAATAGATTATAGATATAATAGAGTAAGTACACCTATAAGTATATACATACATGGGTATATTAGTGTAACATGAATTATTAATTAAGAAATGTATGGTGTGAAAATAACATGAGAAATACTCTTTATAGCAAGGAGAAGAAAATTTATGTTTATGTTATGTTTTTTTCTTTTCCTCTTTTTCCTCATTTTATATGTAATGTTGTTATTTTGTATGTTTATAATTCAAAAGGTAATAAAAATATAAGAAAAAAGAAAACTCACACATTAAAAACAGTCACACTTTTTTTAAAAAAAATACATATATTTTTGAATTTTAATATTTTTTTCCCTGTAGCTCAGAAAACACATTCAAGACACTTGCCTTTTTAAATGATGCTTCCGTGGCCCAATAATAAATGATTATAGGTTCTGGTTTCCAGGAGATAGTAGTGGTTTTATCGTGGTGTGTAGGAATTGTTTTACATTAAGCTCTTCTGCTTCCTGTGTTTCTACAGATGAGGGTCCATCATTACCTACAAAACAAAATGAGGAGTTCCGGCCTTTCATTCGAAGGTTACCAGAATTCAAATTCTGGTGAGTGGATTTAAATGAAAATATGAAAGATTCAGCTTCTTACCCTTTCCTTGCTTACTGCCTCCTTGACTGTTTCTTACTTTGGGGTCCTTGGCTGACAACTTTCCCCCCAAATTTTGACACTCCAGTAAGAAAGCAAAGTAAAATTTTCACACAATTCCCTTGTGATTTATCTTCACGTTTTCCCACTGAAGGTCTCCCTTCCCCCCAGTCTCGTTGTTCTGTGCAGGACAATGACAATAAAGATTTATCTTATCTATCTTATCTTACGATGCCCATGTTTGACCGTCACATGCAGGAAGTCACAGTTCCAAATCCAGAGGTTCCCAATTTAAGGCCCATGGGCTGGATCCAGCCCACAGCACCATTTCATGTGGGTCCCAACCCCTCCAAGGGCATTCAAGAAATAGAATGGCTGCCCCTTTGAAGTTGTTGGGACAAAATGGCCACCACCCCCATCATGCAGGCAGGGCAAAATAGGCATCTGGCCCTCAAAGCTGATTGAGAGAGCATGACTCAGCCCCTGGCTTGAAAAGGTTGGGAACCCCTATCCTAAACCATAGTTGCTCTAGGTTCATGTGCTCTCAATGTCATCATTGTAAGGAACAAGGTCTGTTGCATATTAAGAAAAAAATGATCTCTAGGGTTGAATTGGGACTGTGGTGGCTTAGTGGCTAAGACACTTAGCTTGATGGCCAAAAGTTCATCAGGTCAGCAGTTCGAGACCTGAGCGCTGCGCGACCAAGTGAGTTCCCATCATCGGCCCCAGCCAGCCTAATGGTTAGAAAGCAAGAAATTGCAAGTAGATAAATAGGTACCACATCAGTGGGAAGGTAAACAGCATTCCATGCGTCTCTGGTGTCTAGTCATGCCTGCCACATGTCTACAGCCTCAGATAGCACTGGCTCTTGGGCTACAAATGGAGATAGGCCCTGCCTAAAGTCAAACTCCGCTCGCTTCCGAGCAAGGGAGACCTTTACCTCAACGTGCTCCTGTCCTTTTCCTTCAAAGGCACTCGGCTACAAAAGGCATCCTAGTGGCGATGACGTGTACATTCTTCGAGGCGTTCAACGTTCCAGTCTTCTGGCCGATTCTTGTGATGTACTTCATTATGCTTTTCTGCATCACAATGAAGAGGCAAATCAAGGTAAGGGACCTTTGGATGCCAATGGCCCAACTTTCTTCCCCTGCCTCTACCCCATTGTGTTTTCCCTAACACTGAAAAGTGGGCGGGTGTTAGAGGTTGACACCTCTTGGTCGTAAGATTAAGAACGGGCGAAAGAAGCCCAGTCAGCAGTAAGAAATGTTGAGAGTTGCAGCCCCAGAACATTGGAGGGTTGTGGTGTCACGTTTTGCCGAGATCTTACAGCCTATATAGTCGAGCAAGGGCGACCTTTACCTTAAGAAAGCAGTGCAGGCAGACAGATTAAGGCAGTAGTTCCTAACGTGGGTCTCAGGCCCCACAGGGAGACTTCAATTCCCAGAAGCCTGAGTCAGTACATTGGCCGATTAGTGCTTTAGGGAATCGACTTGGGCTTCTGGGAATTGAAGTCCCAAAACCAAAGGTTGGAAAACACTTGACTAAGGGGCCATTCAACAATTACGTGATCCTCAAAGGGGGGGGAGGGTGTTTGCCATCCGAATTATAGAAAAATTACGTGGGGTTAGGGGGGGTCAGGTCAAAATTACGTCATCCATTTGGAGCTGTTTCTAACTGACAGTGGGAAACCAAACCTGTGCATAAAAAGAAAGGGTTTTATTTACCTTTGTGCCTTGCTCCATGCGGTGAAAAGCCATGCTTCCTGGGTGCAGGCAGAGCAAGAGGCTAGGCTAGAGCATCACTTCCTGCTTCAGTGCAATTGGCCTGCCCGCCCATTTCCCCTGCAGCACCACCACTGGTTGGTGGTGCAAAATACAGTACTATTTGGTTCAGATCACGTAATTTTAAAGGGGGGAGGGGGTCAAAGCGAAAATTATGGTTGGATTAAATGGAGGGAGGGGGAAGGTCAATTTTCCCCAGAAAAAAGATCATGTAATTGTTGGATGGCCCCTAAGAGATAGAGAAGGGGAGGCAGGGAAATCCTACTGCGTGTCCTCAAAATGTTTCCCCCCCCCTTCTCATTGCAGCATATGATAAAATATCGATATATCCCCTTCACGCATGGCAAGAGGAAATACAAAGGGAAGGAAGAGCCGGGGAAGCCCTTTGCTAGCTAGAAATCAAACCCGAGCCTGCCGACCAACATCTAACATAATTAAAAGCCCAATTTTGAGCCACTGTAACGATGCCTCTTTCCTTCATATTAAGTCATCAGTGCGTGGGAGTTGATTCAGAAGATTTATGCGGTTTCCCCCCCCCCCCTTCAGTTCCTGGTGGGTCAGGCTTTTCTGCTTTCTTTTAAAATACTTAAAAAAGATTGTCTTGAATGTCTTCTTTGCCAACACATTGCTGTTTCATATGCCCAAGGGTGCTTCTTTCCTGCCTTTTATTTCTTTTGCAAACATGTTCTCATGTATATGTCCTCGGATATGTACACAGCCGACTCCCGACATGCATGAACTGCAGGGTTTGGTTGACGTCTTTGTGAGTCTCGCTGAAGATCTGTGTTTTGCGCGCATTAAGGCAGAGTGGAAATAACTTCGGGCAAAATGCTTGTCAGCACCCGTACCACATCTTACGGTGGAACAGTTCCTATAACTGTTATTTATTTTAAACTTTTGTTTTGAACAGTTACTCTCACATCCTGCACGCACCTTATTACGTTGTTGAAATGCTATGTGTATATGTAAGACAGGGGTTCTCAACCTACGGCCACGGGCACCGTTTCATCTGGCCTGCCACCCTCAGTCCCGCCACCACCAGTGGAAGCTGCGGAAACAGCCAAAAATGCGCCAACAATACACCTGTCATAAACACGTTTTACGGCAGTGTTCGCAGCAGGAGGAACCACCGGTCCGGCCTGCTCACTGTCTGAAGGGGCGTGGTCTGGCCCACCGCACGAAAAGGTTGCGAACCCCTGATGTAAGAGGGTGGGACTCGGTTTTGGGTGTATTTTGTTTCGTAATGTCCCATGTTGAACTAGGAGTCTGTCTTCGAGATAGACCTTTGTGACATTGCTAGAGGGGGAAATTGCAAATCTAAAGTGAGCCTACCCTCAATTCTTGATTTCCAGAATGGAAAAACTGAGGCTGCGGCTCTTTCGTTGATGACTCAATATTATTCTCAATTATCATGATTTGCTTTGGGGGGTTTTCCCCCTAAAAGTATATAATTATTAGGTGGTGAGGGGTTCCTTTTTTGGCTTGACATTTTTTCTTTGGTACTTCACAAGGTGTTTTTTTTTTAAAGAAAAAATTAAGTTTGCTTCATGTAGCCCTTTCCGAAATGCACCTAGACTGGCCGCGGTAGACACAACTTTGCGGGTTTTAACACAACCTTTAATATGGAACGTGATAGACCTGCATGTAAAAAAAATTCTTTTTGATGTGATAACAGCTATAAACAATTTTATTAAGTGAATTTTTATTAAAAAGATGGTGTCCCTTTCTTGGGTTCAATAGTCTTTATGAAAGCAACCTATATATAAGGAGCTAAGTGTTAAATTTGTCTCTTTACCCTTCAGGCCTTTTATTCTCGGTTTGTGGGGAAATGTCCCGAGACCCAATGGTGTATTTCAGTATCTAGCGCTAACAAAATTAGGATTCCCCCCCCCCCTTTGCTAAAGCAGCAAAATCCTGCCTGTTGGATCTTGGCCAATACCTACATTCATTAAGTCTTTTTAAAATGAGCATGTAAAATGCATTGTGCACAGTAGTCTAACAAAGATCATTCCAAACCTAATGGCAGCTGTTTACAGTCGCCTCCTAAAAGATACATTCATACTATGCTGGGTAATTATGGATTTCAAACACCTTATGTCAGGGTTATCCAACCTTAGACCCACAGATGTTCTTGGACTTCAGTTCACAGTAGCCCTGGTCAGCAGTGTGCAAAGGCTGGCCATCCCTGATATAGACCATAGGCCCTCAAACATGGCTCTCCAGATGTTCTTGGACTTCAAAATCCCAGAAGCCCTGATCAGTGTGCTGATTTGTGCTTCTGGTAATTGAAGTTCAAGAACATCTGGAGCAGCAACGTTGTCCATCCCTGATATAGACCATAGGTCCTTAAACTTGGCTCTCCAGGTGTTCTTAGACGTCAATTCCCATAAGTCTTGATCAGCAGGAATGCTGACTTGGGATTCTGGGGAAAGAAGTCCAAGAACATCTGGAGAGCCATGCTTGCAGAGGACCTGATTCTAGTCCAGTGATGGCTAACCTTGGCACTCCGGGTGTTCTTGAACTTCAATTCCCAGAAGCCCTGATCAGCAGGTGTTGTGACTTGGGCTTGTGGGAACTAAAGTCCAAGAACACCTGGGGACCCAAGGTTGGGAAACCCTGCCTTATGACTTTCCTGCTTACAACAGCATTATAAAAAAATAAAGAGATTTTTTTAAAAACCTAGAAACCTAGTAAATGTTACGGACACTTTTGTCTTTAAAAGAAGAAAGCATCCCAGCGTAAAGAATTGCCATTTAATGCTCCTTACCCTCAACACAATGCATGGAATCCAGTTCCCCTGCAATCAGTGAGGCTCAATTATGTAAATGTCTCTCAGATTTAAGATGCCGGAGAAGTATATCATGGTTCACAATTGACCAAAGTGTCTGCCTTGATAAACTGGGTTTCAGTATGTGAAGTAGGGCCTGTTGTAATAGATATGCCTAGTCTGCATATCGTCAGAATAAAGTAATTCGCCTCTAACCTGCTAACTTGAAGTCATACTCTTCTATGTAAGACTTGAGTTGCGTTACTTTAGGACAAAATGGAGAAAGAGACAGACAAGACCTGCTTGCAAATCAAAGACATTTGTTCTTTCATAACAAGTTTCAACTGTAATAACTGTGCTTAGACTGCCTCTTGGAACAGTTTGAACTCTTAAAAGTGATAGCCATAGTCTGAGAGTAAACAAAGCAAAGCAACACAAAAAAGAAAGAAAAAATGTTGTGGCACTTTAAAGACTAACTCCTGTATTTTAATGTTCGCTTTCGTGGACCAAGTCCACTTCTTCAGACATTAAGAGTGAATTTTCATTCTGGAACAGTATATCCCTTAGGGCTACAAAAGGTGGAATTAACACACAGATACTGGCCAAAGTAGTTGGCAATACTGTCTTTATGGCAATTTCACAATCTGTCACCTACTGCATCCAGGCACATGACTTAGAACAGGGGATCCCAACCTAAGGCCCGCAGACTGGATCTGGCCCACAGCACCATTTCATGTGGCCCCCACCCCTCGAGAAACAAAATAGCCACCTACTTTAAGCTGTTGGAACAATAGCTGCCACCTTTGTGCAGGCAGGGTAAAATGGCCGTCCGGCCCTCGAAGCTGACAGAGAGCGTGACCTGGCTTGAAAAGGTTGGGAACCCCTGACTTAGAACGTCAGTATTTTTAAAAATGAAAACACATTGGCTGAAATCTTGGTGGTTGTTTCTTACAGAAGCTGAAGGCAAATGATGTAATATTTTACTCGCTTTAAAAAGCTGCCACTGTATTTCTTGAGCATGGGCCAAACACAAACTACCAGAGAATTATGGTGTTTGCCTTCCACCTGCATAGCAAGATTTCAAGCTGTCTGCCAGTATGATTTCTCCCTTCCAAGGCAAGCTTAAGATAGCAATCTCAGAGTCCTGCATACCTGTTCTATGCGCGGAATGTATAATTTGGACTAAGCTGCCTTTTAAACAGAGTAAAAATGCTCTTCCTAAACCGGTTGATCTAGAAAATAGCAATATCTTAAACAGTACCAAAACAGGAATGGATGTAGTTCTAAAAACAAAGGAAGATGAATCCGACAAGTCTGTTTCAACAGACTCCTCTCTCTCCTTGTACAGGCAGTGAATCTCAAATGTTTGGCTATTTGGTTTTACCACAGTAATCGAGCCACAAAATAAAGTCTTGTGCTTGGTCAAAAGTTGTATTGTCGATGGCTCCTAACGTGTCACAATCCGATGAACGTTACTGGTAGTGCCGCAGATAAATTAGCTTCTGTGGGTGAAATTTCTCCCGGCACAGCGGACATTCGGTCTGTAGGAGGGGAGAAAGCAAAGGACCATTAGAAAATGTTCGATTCCTCAAGTATCTTGACTGGATACATCTCATTATTATTTTTCCATCTGAGTTTCCTTAGTTGTTTATATGACCCAAGCCTCTTCCTTTAATTAAGTTTCCAATCGTGTTGCATACTGCTAATGATGGCTCTCAAAGGATTGTTAAATTGACTACAATAGGAGGATTATGATAACGATCAAAGGATGCGAAAGAGAAATACAGGACACCCCTACTCTTACTTATAGTCTACATTGCCTCACCATAGCCATCATTACACACCAGCCTGAACCTGTGCTCTGCATGTAAAAAATACTCCACCAGAGCTACAGTTCAAGTGCTACTGACAGCATGAAGAACATTTGCATGGCCTGAGCAAACCCTGGACTGCCAAAATGAAGCCACTTTCTTGGGTTTCCGGCACAATTGGCAGAAGAGTAATTGAGCCGGATTCGGTCTCTCTCCACATTCACACCATGTGTTGTTGTCCGCCAGCAGCCCCCACTAGAGCCTGTTCATCTTGCATTTAGGGACTCTGACCCTCAGCCTATTCAGGGTCCTCCAAGTGATATATAGGGGAGGTTGACTTCCTCAGCCATCTCCTACTTTAATGTTGTTCCTTGTCCAGCGAGCTCCTTCCTCCACCTTCTAATTTGGTTTTCCTCTTGCGTACCCTCAAGAATGTGTGTTCTTGCCATGAAGCTCTTCCTGGATCTGAGCCGGTGGATTTGAGGCTCATATCAGTTTAGAGCAGTGATGGCGAAGCTTTTAGAGACTGAGTGCACAAACTGCAACCCAAAACCCACTTATTTATCCCAAAGTGCCAACACAGCAGCAGGGGAGGGGGGAAACGCTCCCATTGGGCTGCTGGGCAGAGGGGTGGAGTGAACTCTGTGCTGGGTGGAGGGAGGAAGCGCTCCCATTGGGCTGCTGGGCAGAGGGGCAGGGCAAACTGTGCTGGGGTGATTGCATGGGTGCCCACAGAGAGGGCTGTGAGTGCCACCTCTGGCACATGTGCCATAGGTTCGCCACCACTGGTTTAGAGGGTGTCTGGGTCATTCTCTTGCTTAGCTTGGTCTTCTGATCACAACGAAGATGAGGGAGTTAGACGTCTGAATATGGGTGGAAATTCTTGCATGCCTGGGATGAACCTTCATGGCTCAGCCATCAAGAAAATGGCCCTGATGTGGTCCAGTCAGCAAACTGGCTGAAGTCTACAAAATGAAACCACTATCTTGGGTTTTGCTGTTGTGTACCCTCAAGAGTTTGTTCTTGCCATAAAGCTCTTCCCAGATCTGAGCCGGCGGACTTAAGGCTAGAGCTAAATAGTCACGATTGTGCTTAGATGGTGAGCAAGCCAAATACTTATGCTCAGGCAGGGGTGCGGATGCTACAGAAGTACAGAAAAGTTCCCCTCCCACATGTTGGTGAAAAGTTCTGTTTCCCCAGCACGCACCTTTGTGTTGCACCACTCAGTAACACATTCCCAGCAGAAAAGATGCCCGCATGGAGTCGCCGTGGTGTGCCGGCGTTCTTCTAAGCACAGAGTGCAGCGAGAGCTTCGGCTGCGGATTTTCTCCTCAGGCTGCAGCCTGCGGAGGGAAAAACAGCGAGACATGGGCCAGTGATGGCAAACCTTTACACGCCAGATGTTCTTGGACACTTCAATTCCTAGAAGCCCAAGTCTCTGTGAATCAACACGCATGGGTTTACTGCGCATATGTGGATGTGGACTCAGAGACTTGGGCTTCTGGGAATTGAAGTCCAAAAACACCTGGAGTGCCAGGGTTCGCCATCACTGACATAGGCACTCTTTGTGTTCAATTCATCTTAGAGAGGAGGGAAGGTATCTTTGGCCAAGGTACTTTGGTTGCTCAGTTGCACAGCCGAGTCTGACCCTTTGTGATCCCATGGGCCACAGCATGCCAGGCTCCTCTGTCATCCTCCATAGTGTCAACGATGCAATCCAGCCATCTCATCCTATGCCAGGGACTGGTGGCTCAGTGGTTAAGAAGCTTGCCTCGTTAGCTGGAGGACCGGCAAGTCGACAGTTTGAGACCTGGGTACTGCATGATGGATTGAGCGCCTGTCTGTCCCAGCTCCTGCCAACCTAGCAGATCGAATGCAAGAAATTGCAAGTACTGTAGATAAATAGGGACCACTGCGGTGGGAAAAGATCTTGGGAACATTCAAGGAGCCTCATTCAGGTGTCCCCTGAGCGGAGTCCCTCCAGCAAAAATCCTTTCAACCTAGAATAATTTCTGACATGAAATGATTATTATTATCCTTGTCATGGTAGTTCCAGGAGAGGATTAAAAAATATTCCAACTGTGTCCAGTGCTGACACCAGCTGGCCTTTCCCATTCTGATTAATGTGCATATTTGTAGCATCAAGCTACAAAAAACTTTCCATTAGAAGGTCACAAGAGCACACCTTTGATATGCCAAGTTACGGTGCAGCTTCCACTCTTGTCTTGTCCTCTGTTTCTGCTGGAAGCTACGGGCGTGGAGGCCAACCATCAGTGCTAAATGCAGCAGCGAGATGATCCCAAGAAGCCTGTAATTTGACCGAACACTCCTGTTATCTCCAGGAAGTCCGACATAGCGCAGCTGTTAAGGAGACAAGAGCTGAAATCTTACAATGTTGACGTGCTCTGGATCAATGGTATAGATTGAATCAGAATACAGTAACTGAGTTGGAAGGGGGCCTTTTAGGCCGTTGAGTCCAACCCCTGCTCAATGCAGGAATTCAAATCGAAGCAGCTAAGACAGATGGTTGTCCAATTCTTTCTCGAATGCTTCCAGTGTTGGAGCACTTACCACCTCTTGAGGCAGCTGGTTCCACTGTAATGCTGCGCTAACCATTAAGCAATTTTTCCTAATATTCAGCCTATATAAACTAGTTAAAGCAACTTTTTCCTTCCCTGGAACCTCCCAGAGAATATGGATTACAACTCAAGTCAGAATAGAGAACCACTGCACATGAAAATCATTTCAGCCAACAAATGCAGGATGATTTGGCCATGGCAAGCCTTCCAAGCTTCAAGGCTATGACATTAACTGGGCTGAGTAACATGGTGGCTTAGTGGTTAAGATGCTGACCTTGATGATTAGAAGGTCGGCAGGTCAGCAGTTCATGACCTGAGTTCTACACGACTGAGGGAACTCCCGCCGTCTTTCCAAGCTCCTACCAAACTAGCAGTTCAAAAGCAAGAAATTGCAAGTAGATAAATAGGTACTTCAGTGAGAGAGGTAAGTGTTCTGGGTCTAGTCATGCCTGCCACATGTCAATTGCTAAAAACAGAGATGAGCACATCTCCCTAGAGTCGGATACAACTTTTGATCAAAGACAACCATTACCTAAGTCAGGTGCACTGGATGGGACGCTAACACAGCATCAATGTTTGCCTAGCCTGATCAATTTAAGTAGGTCTTTCGCCACTCAAAACTACTCTACTGTGTCATTTTCGTACAGGCACAATTGCTGCCATCTCTGTCATTAAGAAGGCACCTAAAAAAGGATTCCCACTTGTGTGGAATCTATTTGCTGTATACAATTCTGTTGCTTGTCCTCTGGTTACTGAGGAGACAGCAGGGCAGTTACCTAGAGACAGGTTTATTCTTTTGATGCATTCTTTTTTTCCTCCTACAAGAAGAGAGAGCTCCCTGTCAAAAACCAGTAACATTTTCCCCACGTTTCATAGTGTCACCAAATACTGCCTTACTTACGTATGTTATCCCAGCCATCCTTTTTGACAGGTGGTAAAATAAGCCATTCATATAGAAAATGGCCAGATGTAATCGACGAAGGAGTGGGAGACTTTGCTTGAAGACGCCAACACACAAGCCAAGCATTTTCTTCTGTGATTCTGTCAACCCCCCAAGCCATTTCTGAAGCCAATTCCGCAACAAAGTCCTGCCCCACGGCCTGCCAAAGGGTCTGTTTTGCAGAGTCCTTGTCTCTTCGTGTTCTGCCTCAAGTTCCTGTTCTAGATGCACCAATCCCTTGTCTAACATGTAAGGCAAGACAGCATGCAAAGAAATCAGAGCAGCCCGTCGAAGTACGGAAGGAACCTTTCCCCCCGATGGGTCCACCTGGATAATGCCGACATATTCTTCGCCGAGAGTTTGATAACCTAAAGGAAAACACACCAAGGATAGGTTGAAATCCTGAACTGGCAATAAGGAAACTTCAGTGGGAAGCAAAAATAGGCAAAGACATATTTAAGCAATAACTTTACCTGAAAAGGTAGTGAGTGTGAAATAAGCAACGTCAGCAAGAAGCTCAATTTCCTTCTGCCATTCCAACCACATTTTAGCACCTAAAGAATCATAATGAATGACAATGTTAGAGGAGGAATGAACTCAACTGTGCTACCTCACCCCCATTGGATTCACCTTCAAAAGGAGTTAGGGATAACTGGAAATTAAAAAAAAATCTAATTCTATTTGGAATGAAGCCCATTTCTCTATTACAGAGGCAACATTTCTATGGTTGACATATCAAGATGATGTATAAAAGCTGTCTTTTGTCAAAATATTTTAGATTTGGCTATATGACTTCCTGTTGGAGCCAACTTAATTACTGCATGATAGGAAGCAACAGTCTGGTTTATAATAATAATTTAATGTCAGAAATTATTCTGGGTTGAAAAGATTTTTTTGCTGGAGAAACTCCACTCAGGACAGCCAAATGAGGCTCCTTTCATGTCCCCAAGATATTTTCCCACCAGTTTATTAATCTACTTGCAATTTCTTGATTTTGAACTGCTAGGTTGGCAGGAGCTGAGACAGAGACGGGTGCTCAATCCATCATGCAGTACCCAGGTCTTGAACTGCCAACTTGTCAGCTTTCCAGCTAATAAGGCACCACAGCCCCCAGTCTGGTTTATAACCTCTTGTTTCCTGTCCCCCACCCAAAGCTACTTTTGAGTCTCAAAACAAACAAACAAACGGGGGAGGATAGACATTTCTAAAAGTAGAGATTGACGAATAAATCTTTTATCAGCATTATAATGGAAGTATTGTACTCGGAACACTCAGTAAGTGCTGTATAAGAACTCCCAGTAAATTATTGTTTATAATGTACAGTATTTGTATCCTGCCCACCTAGGGAATATATTCACCACTTTGAATGTTTCATTTCTTATTATTTTATATGAAAATTTAATTAATTAAGTAAATTTACTGTATTTAGATTTATGTTTTTTGTATCCAGTTACTTTATTTTAGTTTGTGACGTATTTGTCGGTTGTTTGTTTTTATTTGCTGTGTTTTCTGTTATATGTTTGTACACCGCCCAGAGAGGAATACCACCCAAATGGGCAGTATAGAAATGCAATAAATAAATAAATAAATATCCTGCCCATCTAGGGAATATTCATCATCACTCTGGGCAGTAAGATAATATACAGGTGAAACTCAGAAAATTAGAATATTGTGCAAATGTTCATTAAGTCCAGTAATGCAACTTAAAAGGTGAAACAAATATATGAGATAAGACTCATTACATGCAAAGGGAGATAGTTCAAGCCTTACTTTGTTATAATATTGATGCTTATGGCTTACAGCTTATGAAAACCCCAACCCCCCAATCTCATGTACCCCATAATCATCACATAATCTCATGCACGCTGTTACGCCGTGATCATCACAATTATAACGAATTAAGGCATGACATCTCTCGCTTGGCATGTAGTAAGTCTATCTGATATATTTGTTTCACCTTTTAAGTGAAATGAATGGACATTTGCACAAAATTCTAATTTTCCAAGTTTCACCTGTACATACATACATGTATGTACATTTAATTAAAATAATTAACACCCTTGGAATTCAAGCCACACACACACATACATCTTAGAAGAAACCAACCCCGACTGCTCCTTAGAAAGTCAAATAGTAAAGATGAAGCTAAAATACTTTGGTCATCAAATGAGAAGAGAGGATTCACTTGAGAAAGCCGTGATGCTGGGGAAAATGGAGGACAAAAGGTGGCAACCAAAGATGAGATGGCTAGATGTTATTGTCGATGCAATGGGCACAGAGCTAGGTGGGTTGAGGAGGGCAGAGGTGCCTGGCGGGCAATGGTCCATGGGGTCGCAAAGGGTCGGAATCAACTGTGCAACTGAACAACAGACACACACGTGGAGGTTTTTTTTATTTATATACAAGACTGGGCGGCGGAAGGTCAGCAGTTCAATTCCCGAGTACTGCAGGACGGAATGAGCTCCCGTCGTCTGTCCCAGCTCCTGCCAACCGAGCAGTTCGAAAGCAAGACATTGCGAGTAGATAAATAGGGACCACTTCGGTGGGGAAGGTAAACAGCGTCCCGTGCGCTCCGGTGTCTAGTCATGCCTGCCACATGTCCACGGAAACGTCTGCAGAAGGGGACAGGCGCTGGCTCCTTCGGCTTTGAAACAGAGATGAGCACTGGACCTTAGAGTCGGATACGGCTGGCTTTTGAGCAAGGGGAACCTTTACCTTTACTTACACATACACACTCACACCTGCCCATGGTTTTAGGCCGAACTTTAAAGGGACGAATGGGGGGGGGGCAGTTTGTAGTGCAGGAAAAGTAACTTCTCCCAGGCTTGATAACGAATGGAAGGAGAGGAATTCGGCTCACCGGCCAAGCTCCCCACAGCAGAGCAGGCCCCACTCCTCAGGGCCCCGCGATAGAGCTCGTCCTTCTGGGCGGCCCGGACCAGGCGCGCAGGACCCGCTTCCAAACCCCCCGGCATGGCGACGACCGGACAACGATCCTTCTACTTCTCCTGGCTAAGAAATATCCTTTCTTCCGGCGCTGACGTTTGACGTCACGCGGGCGGCTCATAGAGGTGACGTTTCACGGCCGCACATTCCATGGCACAGCATGCAGTCTTTTTTGCGCATGCGTACGCCGAACCTCCTCCCCGTCACGATTATAAACATGGACGTAACCGGACAGCGTGGTCTTTTCGCGCATGCGTACTCCGAACCTCCTCCTCCCGTCACGATTATAAACATGGAGGTAGACGGACAGCGTGTAGTCTTTTCGCGCATGCGTACTCCGAACCTCCTCCTCCTTCCCCGTCACGATTATAAACATGGAAGTAGACGGACAGCGTGGTTTTTTGCGCATGCGTACTCCGAACCTCCTCCCGTCACGATTATAAAAGCCTATTGAACAGAATTTGTTTCTACTGGGAAGATTCATGTGACCTAAAAAAAAAAACGGCGCCTCCGAGCGGGCCTGACGTCAAAGCGCATGCGTACCAGGCCTCCTGCGTCCTCTAGGGCAAAAAGGGGTTTTGGCGGGAAAAAATATTGCCTCACTCAGAGTCAGTAACAGTGTGTAACGCGTTACTGTAGTTCCTCTGGTAACTCAAGGTGCCCATAACAAATGTAACTGCGGCTTGAGTTCTGAGGGTGTTAATTATTTTAATTAAAATATTTTTTAAATACTGTTAGTAATTGTCACATAAAAAACATATTTATTAACATCACATTTTAACCCAGTACAAAAACATTTCATATCTCCTTCTCCCCCAATGACTTCCAACAACTACTTCTCCTGCCCTTATTTTAATCATTGTGGTGTTTACTGCCTTCATATCCTCTAAAGCCAATCGATTTTAATTACTGTAGTGCATTTCTTTTGATGCTCCTCTGTGTAGTCCTTATTTACAAAGTCCACCAACTTCTGCCACACCTGGAAAAAAAGGAATCATCTTGATCTCGTAGCTTCATTGTCATTTTATCCATCTCAGCCAAGCCCCACAGTTTCAAAAGCCAATCATGCACATCTGGTATAATATCGGTTTTCCAATATTGTGCATAAAGCAGACAATCTGCTGTAACCATATGCCAAATAAGCCTTTGCTCAGTAATTGGTAATGTTTCTAAACCCAATCCTAAAAGAAAAAGCTCAGGGTACAGTTCAACTTTACATTTCAGAATCTTAGACATCATATTTGCAATCTCTCTCCAATATACTTTTACTTTTTCACATGTCCACCATACAATTAAAATTATTTTAATTAAGGGCCAAACAATTGGTTTTCGTTTCTCCTTTCAAAATTTGCCTGATGTTTATTTAACATTTGTTTCCTCTTCAGGCCAATTGTTTTGGCGTCTCCAAAGCGAAACAGTTTTGTTTGCAACAAAATTTTGATAACAATAAAACCATTTTGCCAAGCCTAAGGCAACAAAATAACCCTGTCTCCAAAGCTAATTCAGTCAGCTGCCCCCCCTGGAGGGAATTTATTAAAACTATTCCCAAATTATTTGAATGTTTTCTGTAATTCCCCCTCACAACCAAAGATTCTCCAAGGTGAGAGGAAGAAAGTGAATAAAATTAAAAAGATCAAAAATTTAAGAGTAAAGCAAAAAAAAAAGTAAGGTAATTTATGGAAGAAACCACAATAATAAAATGTAAGATATAATTAATGAAAACATCAATCAGTAACAGAAAGTAAAATGTATTTATTTATTTATTTATTTCCCACCCAGCTAACTACACAGTTACTCTGGGTGGTGTAATTTATCCCCCCAAAAAGGCAATACAGAAAACAACAACATGCAACTAAACAAAACAAAGAAATAACAATAGAATATAAGATAAAACAGTTACAATGATAGCAACAAAAATAATTTAGGAGGAAAAAAAGAAGAAAAAATAAATTTAGGGGCAACAGGTTTTTAAATACTTCTTTAAATAATGCATCTTTGACCAGCTTGTGGATATATATATCCCCCCCAGCATAATCACAAGGACATTGCATTAAATACAACCAGCCTAAAGCAAACAAGTTTTTTTTAAAAAAAAAATGCCCACAATGGGAATGAATTGATTAAAAACAGCCTGAAGGAACCCGTTTTTTAAAAATGCCTTTTTACTAAAGAAAGAGGCAGGGAAGTATCCTGAGGTATCCTGAGGTAAACTAAACTATTTTCTTCCTTCCATTTATATGTAAATAAAATATTTTGTTAAAAGTAGAAAAACCAATAACCAATAACCTTGGTACCATATAAGGTATTTGTGGTTGCTCTGAGTTCAAGTTTTTATAACTTCGTAGAGTTTACCAAAGACTGTAACTTGTCCCCAAACCATTTTGGCCCATATGGGTAGCAATTAGCAACTTTAATTTGCTGCCAGGGAAGTATCGGACCGATTGCAGCCTGTACAAAATGGTTCCTTGTTGGTTTGGCCATGTGAAGAAGGCCAGTTCTGTTATTTTCTTTCTAGAGGAAACAAAACCCCATATTTCCAAAATGAGGGAAAGACAGATTTTCCAGATTATAGACTTCTCAAACCAGCAAAAACCCTAAAAGAATGTCAGTGTTTGATTTCAAAAACCGTGGTTAAGGGATATTGACATTACCTATAATTTGGGGTAATATTTGAATGGAGGGGATGGAAAAGCATTTTTTGCTTTTTTTTCATTTGGGTAAGAAGTAATCAGAGTTTTCAAACTTCTCCATGCTTAGGGTGGAAAGGAGATTTAATACATCTGGGTAGGAAGGAAACCAACAATAAGCTTTATCCATTCCCTGTGTTATATTCTTTACTCTGAGAATACTGATTTTGTTCATTTGGGTTATAAATGATCAACATTTCTAAAATTCTCCAGAATTAGGAATTGAAATTTATTGCATCTGGATAGGAAAGGAAATGCAAACCAGTTTAATCTATCCATTCTCAGCTTTATATTCTTTACTCTGAAAGAAATCTAGGTTTTTTCCTTTCAGTAACAAATGATCAACATTTCTAAAATTCTCCAGAATTAGGAATTGAAATTTATTGCATCTGGATAGGAAAGGAAATGCAAACCAGTTTAATCTATCCATTCTCAGCTTTATATTCTTTACTCTGAAAGAAATCTAGGTTTTTTTCCTTTCAGTAACAAATGATCAACTTTTCTAAAATTCTTCAGAATTAGGAATAGGGATTTATTACATCTGGATAGGAGAGAAACCAAAAATAACTTTACTCTATCGATTCCCTGCTTTATCTCCTTTACTCTGAAAATAATGGGTTTGTTTATTTGGGTAACAAATGATCAACATTTCTAAAGTTCTCCATAATTAGAACTTGAACTGGGACAAATCAGAGGCAATTTTTTTAATGGGAATGTTGAAGCACAAGAAGTTATAAAATCCAGATTTAAATTACAGATTAGGTCTAGTATTAAGTATTTAGGAATAAACATTTCAAACAAGTATGATGATTTAAAGAGATTGAATTATGACAAATTGGAAAAGGAGTTAAAGGAAAAGAGTATAAGATACAAAAAACTAAATTTATCCTGGTTTGGCCAAGTATCGTTGTGTAAAATGAAATTGTTACCTAAAATAATTTTTTTATTTGATACTCTCCAAATTAATATTAAAAGGAAGGAACTAAATGTATTTCAAAATTTAATAAATAATTATTGCAATAACGGGAAAAAAGCTAGAATATCGAAAACATTGTGGTATCTTTCACAAAAAAAGGGTGGTTTAGGAATCCGGAACATCACAAATTATTATTGGGCATTTCAACTGAAAAATATTTGTAAAATTTTAATAAGGAAAAATTGATATGGGGGGAGATTGAATTACGTGAAGAATTGGGAGACGAGTCACTAATATTTCTAGGCAAAGAAACAGTTAAAATTAATACCGCGAATAAAATGCTATAGACACTCTTTAGAACATGGACACTATTGAAAAACAAATTATCCCCAGGGTTATCACCAATTTTGGAGTTAAGGGATTTAAAATCATTCCCACTACTCTTAGACCATAGGACTGAAGAAATAATGAAAAGATATAAAGTAACTTTATTAAAGGAATGGTTAGATGTTTGTGAGGATGAGGAGAAAATGTCAGAAATGTGTAAACAGTTGAAACTAAATTGGCTTCAAGTTGCCGCACTGAATAGTTGGAATAAAAAATACAGGGAAGAAATAGGCTTAGACAGGAACATGACAAAATTTGAGGAGCTAGTATATAAATTAAGAAATGGTCAAATAGAAATTAAAGGATTAGTTAGTAAATTATATAAAGTATTGGATGATTCTAACGAATCCCAAAAAGCATTAAGAGGAATATGGGAACAAGATTTAAATGTTAAAATCACAGATGAATGTTGGAATAGAAAGTGGAAAAGAAGAATCATGAAAACGTTATCAGTAAGGATTAAGGAGCATAACCACAAGTTATTATGGAAATGGTATATGACCCCTGTGCGATTACATTTAATTGACAAGACAAAATTAAATATATGTTGGAGGTGTAAGGAGGATATAGGAACATATGAGCATATGTGGTGGGGGTGTAAGAAGTTGAAGCCATTCTGGACGAGTGTAGAGTATGAAATTGGGAAAATTTTGAATGAAAAGGTTAAATTGGACGCAGTTATAGTATTACTAACGGATGTTGATAAGGTGGAATATAGTAAAAGGGAATTAATGGCAGTCATGTTATCAGGTGCCAGACACTGTATAGCGTGGCAATGGAAGAATGATGTCACTCCAAAAATTGACGAATGGTACAATGAGTTATGGACTATTGCTTTAAACGATAAGCTCACCTGGGAACTAAATTTAAGAAAAGGACTAATAAAAATAAATAAATTTCAGGACACGTGGAGATGTTTTATAGACTATATACTGCATAAGGATCAAGGTCAGAAGCCAACGCCGGATCAGCATTCCTTTTGGAAAGGAATCATATAAGAATTAAGTAACTCTGTCCCATATGGCAATGTAAATAGCACATGGTGAATGTCCTGTATTAAGTTGATGTGTTTGTTTTTGTTATTATGTAATGTGTAGATTTAAATAAAATTAAAAAAAGAACTTGAAATTTATTACATCTGGATATGAAAATAAATGCATTGGTTACTCTACAGGTGAAACTCAAAAAATTAGAATATCGTGCAAATGTCCATTCATTTCAGTAATGCAACTTAAAAGGTGAAACGAATATATGAGATAGACTCATTACATGCAAAACAAGATGTCAAGCCTTACCTTGTTATTATTGTGATGATTATGGCGTACAGCTCATGAAAACCCCAAATTCAGAATCTCAGCACATTAGAATATCACATGAAATCAATAACACAAGGATTGGAAAGAGAACAATATTGGACCGCTGAAAAGTATAAGCATGCATATGTACTCAGTACTTGGTTCGGGCCCCCTTTGCATCAATTACTGCCTCAATGCGGCATGGCATGGATGCTATCAGCCTGTGGTACTGCTGAGGTGTTATGGAAGACCAGGATGCTTCACCCTTCAGCTCTGCTGCATTGTTCAGTCTCATGTCTCTCATCTTCCTCTTGGCAATACCATAGATTTTGTTCATTTGGGTTACAAATGATCAACATTTCTAAAGTTCTTCATAATTAGGAATTGAAATTTATTGCATCTGGATAGGAAAGGAAATGCAAACCAGTTTAATCTATCCATTCTCACCTTTATATTCTTTACTCTGAAAGAAATCTAGGTTTAGGCGAGTTTGCTGGCCAACCAAGCACAGTAATCCCATGGTCATTGAACCAGGTTTTGGTACTTTTGGTGGTGTGGGCAGGTGCCAAGTCCTGCTGGAAAATGAAGTCAGCATCCCCATAAAGCTCGTCTGTGGAAGGAAGCATGAAGTGCTCCAAAATCTCCTGGTAGACGGCTGCATTGACCCTGGACAGTGGACCAACACCAGAAGATGACATGGCTCTCCAAATCAACACAGACTGTGGAAACTTCACACTGGACTTCAAGCATCTTGCATTGCATGCCTCTCCATTCTTCCTCCAGACTCTGGGTCCTTGGCTCCCAAATGAGATGCAAAAGTGGCTCTCATCAGAAAAGATGACTTTGGACCACTAAGCAACAGACCAGTTCTTTTTTTCCCTTTACCCCAGGACGCTTCTGATGTTTGTTGTTCAGGAGCAGCTTTGCAAGAGGAATACGACATTTGAAGCCCATGTCCAGGATCCGTCTGTGTGTGGAGGCTCTTGATGCACTAGCCTCGGTCCATTCCTTGTGAAAGTCCCCAACACTTTTGAATGGCCTTTTCCTGACAATCCTCTCCAGGCTGCGGTTGTCCCTGATGCTTGTGCACCTTTTTCTTCCACACTTTCCCCTTCCACATAACTTTCCATTAATGTGCTTTGATACAGCACTTTAGGAACATCCAGCTTCTTTTGCAATTACTTTTTGGGGCTTTCCCTCCTTATGGAGGGTGTCAATGATGGCTTTCCGCACAACTGTCAGGTCAGCAGTCTTTCCCATGATTGTGATTCCTGCTGAACCAGCCTGAGAGACCATTTAAAAGGCTCAGGAACCCTTTTGCAGGTGTTATGGATTCAGTAGCTGATTTGAGTGGGACACTTTGAGCCTGGGATATTGAACCTTCTCTCACTATTCTAATGTGCTGAGATTCTGAATTTGGGGCTTTCATAAGCTGCACGCCATAATCATCACAATTATAACAAGGTAAGGCTTGGCATATCTCGCTTAGCATGTAATGAGTCTATCTCATATATTTGTTTCATCTTTTAAGTTGCATTACTGAAATGAATGGACATTTGCACGATATTCTAATTTTTTGAGTTTCACCTGCATACATTCTAGGCATTATAATTTTTACTATGAAAAATCTAGTTTTGAAACCCCTGCATATTCTGTCCAGTGAGTGCTAAATTAAAATTTTCATTCTTTTCCCCCTTTAAAGCCTGATTTTTAATACTTATTCAAATAGAGATACAGTATAACATAGTGCTTTCACTGCTTGGAGTAGCTATGCTTATTGAATTAGGCTTGAGCAAGAAAGGGGATAAATATATTTTGCTTTTGAAGAATGTACAATATAGATTTATTCATCTATGAATAAATTTATTCCTATATTAATTAATGAGATGCTTAAAAAACAAAGCAACATGCAAATCCTAATACAGTACTGTATAACACTGCATCATAAAAAATAAATATTGTCTGCTACTTGGTCTAATCCATGTGTCCTATATTAAATCAAGTGTGCTGAATCCAAATCTGAAGTTCGATTCTGCCTAGGATGGCAGGATCTTAAATTAGCAAATCTCACCCTAGGTGAGGTTCTTGCGTTGGCTAGGTTCTTGCGTTGATCACATGGGGTATATTTGCCACAAATATAGCAAAAATTGTCCGGTTTATTAACACAGCTGTGCCTGCTTATCTTTAGCTCAAAACAGACTCACTATGGCTTAGCTGAACTATCCAATAAGATGGTTTCACACTAGAGACAAGCCTTTGTTGGTCCATCTCGCCTTATATACCTATTTCTGACATCAGCTCACTGACTTGCCCAGACACGTCCGGTTGCTGCTGGAACATGCATGCCACCACGGGATGTGGTTCAGCTGAGGCGGCAGCAGGCATAGTGGTAGCTGCAACTGTTATAATGTCCCTATGTAAAAATATATTACCTAATTACCAACCATTTGAACAGCTACAGCACGCCTTAAAATCTGTATGTGCTAGGCAAATTCTGAGTTCAGATATGGAATCAACATATTCGATATCATGTAAATCACATTGTTGTGCAGTGTAATTAATACATTTATTCATGTATCCCTAAATTAGATGCCTTTTGAAAAAAAAGTTACATACAAATCCTAATACAGTGGAACGTCATACAACAATTGCCCCGTATAGCAATGAAATCGTATAACAATTAGGTTTTGGGGGAAATGGTGTCTCGCATAACAATTTCCCCCATGGAAAAAAATCGTACAGCAATTTTTCAATGGGAAAAACCACTTAGCTAAAACAAATTTGTTGTACCATGCATCCCATAGGGAAAATCGCTATACGATGCATGTATCGTATAGCAATTCTTTCGTACAACGACGAGCCCCGTGGAATGGATTAAAATTGTTGTATGAAATACTACTGTACAGGGAAAAGCCTGAGCACAGATTTTGGAACTTTTCTTTAGACTTGACATAGTTTATTTTGTTATATTGCTAAAAATCATCATTCCCTCTGGAACCTCAGTGGGACTATTTGTCATCATGTATGACTCACACCTGAGAGGCAGAAACGGTATGATGATTACCTATCAGGCTCATCATTTTGTAAATCACTGGGCTGCTAAGAAATGACCCTTCTAAACATGCACCTTAATTCCCCAGTTCACTTATATTTCTGGGGCTGGAATTGCTGTGTTCTGCTAGAAAGAGCTCCCTAAATCAAACTGCCTGTGATTCATCAATCCCAGGAAGCATTTTTTTAGAAAACAGCCTTTTTGACTTCGTTTTGGATGTCAGTACGACTGTGAGCAATGAGCATTACATTGGGTTCCTAAGTGTAAGATGCTCAAAAACCCATTTTTCCTCATCTGGAGAGGAAAATAGCCACAAATATCACTAAAGGGGAGAGAAAGCCCATTTAACATCGTTGGTTTTCAGAGTTGGTAAAATGGGCTTAGTACACTCGGTGAATTTTAAACTTGAAAGATATTATAGATATGACTCAGCTGAGAACTCTGGAATGCTCAACTTCTATTATGTCTCCATAGGAAAGGTAAACGGCGTTCCATGCACTCCGGTGTTGAGGCATACCTGCCACATGTCCACAGAAACCTCTGAAGACGTAGACAGCGCTGGCTCTTTGGCTATAAACGGAGGTGAGCACTGAACCCTAGAGTTGAATATGACTGGCTTTTAAGCAATGGGGACTTAGGAAAGGAAAAGGCATTGTGTTGGTTTTAGCGCCTCATCTCTGCAATATGGGGACTGCAGTGGTTCAAGTGGTTAAGATAATGAACTCGATGACTGGAAGGTCGGAGTTCGATTCCCGAGTACTGCACGATGGAGTGAGCTCCCGTCTCTGTCCCAGTTCCTGCTAACCTAGCAGATTGAATGCAAGAAATTGCAAGTAGATAAACAGGTGCCACTTTGGTGGGAAGGTAAATAGCGTTCTGTGCCTCCGGTGTTGAGGCATGCCTGCCACGTGTCCGTGGAAACGTCTGCAAACACAGACAGTCCTGGCTCTTTGGCTATAAACAGAGATGAGTACTGAACTCTAGAGTCGGATACGACTGGCTTTCGAGCAAAGGCGACATTTACCTTTGCAAGGCTGACTGAGAATATTTACCTGGAATGCAATGGTTGAACCCTCTTCATTTTGGTGCAATGTGATGTCTGCATAATGCCCAGGCAACTAGCATTGTATAATTTGGATCATGTTGTTTTGCCATGCAACACACATGTGGAAGGGCTTCCTTTAATAGCATTTGCGCCCTTCCATCAACTTACAGTTTGGCACACAAGTTGTGCAACAAGATTTCTGAGACTGAAGATGATGTATTCTATTAAACTGTTTTACCCTTTTTCATGTTTTAACAATTTCATACACATTTGTCGGTCAGTGTTCTCTCTGTTTTCCAGAAGATCTGAGATATGCTCATTCCATTGGCTATGAACTTATTAAAATGTTAAGGCAAAGATTTGGAGGGGGAAGGGGGATGTTGGATGGGCTTATTCCACCCTTGTTTTAATTTAAGAGCTCACAAGAAGTCCTGAGACTTCTTATAAGTTTGGAAACCAATTATTGTTAGGAATAGCGAGAGAATCTTCTCCCAATCTTGAGGCTACTGATTCCCATATGCCTTTTTAAAAACTTCAGATCCCATAAGTGCCAACCAGAGTGGCCAACAGTGGTAGATGTTAGGAACTATCGTCATCGGCTGCAACTCGGATGCAGGAATGCATTTTTTCCTAGAGCAGGAAAAATGCCACTGGCATGAATTTGTTTAAGGTGGATCCCAGCTTGCCATGAAGTGACCCATACACTATGCTGCCAGAGCCATCTCCTGTGACACACATGAAATGAGACATGTGGGATTTAACATTGGGACAGCAATGGACTGCCACAGCCTTGAAGATATTGAAAAGGTGCGCCTTCACAGCCAGTCCATCTGGCATGGCCTCTTCCGCCTCCAGACCGTTGGGAATCAGAGTTCCTCCTCCACTCATTTTGCCATTGGTCCCAATATGATGGTTTCTAGTGGCATTTCCTCCACTGATGGGGTTCATCACCCCACCTAGAGGGGCTCATCCGCCTGTAGCCATTGGTCCCATTAGGGAGTCAGGTTATTTGCCGCCACAGTCTACTCCATTACTGTAGTGGGTTTGTTCGACCAGACATGGTGTGGTTGGTGTTGTCAGGGCAGGATTTGTGCTCTGGTGCAGCCTCATCCAAGATGGAGATTTCCATGCAGGGGAGACCCTTTACCACATACCTAAAGGAGATTGGAATTTGTAAACATGCTGGCCTCCTGGGTAGGAAGAAATGGATCCTAATCTTGAGACTACTGATTCCCATATGCCTTTTTAAAAATTGGACAAGCTATGCTGTATGGTCATTGGCTGGATTCCTTTATGGGAATGGCAAGGGGGTATCATGTAAACCCATTTCCTGACAGGTGTATTCTTGAGAGATCCTACTACTATGTGCCTTTAGGAACTATACTCGAGATAAAACTGGAGACCACTGCTAAAGACAATCTCTCTCTCTGTAAACTCTAATGCCTGGACTTCACCCTATTTTTGAGTTCAAATCACTGAAATCAGAGGACTTGCGTTAATCACAACTCATAAACCCCATTGATTTCAATGGGTCTGCTGAAGCTAGGTATGGGTGCCAAAGGAGAAGAAATGTGAAATTTATGCTTATGTAGGGAACTGCAGTGGCTCAAGTGGTTAAGATGCTGAACTTGGCAACTTGAAGTTTGGCAGGTCAGCAGATCGAGACCCCAGTACAGCATTCTGTGCACTCCATGGAAACGTCTGTAGATGCAGACAACGCTGGTTCTTTGGCTATAAACAGAGATGAGTACTGAACCCTAGAGTTGGATATGACTAGCTTTTGAGCAAGTGTGATCTAGTTATACCTATAGAAACGAGGAAGTAGGTTTTAAATGTGTTGTAGATTCTGCAAGGCGGTAGAAACATTTAGTTCAAATGATTTCTTTCATGCCTGAAGAAAATTGTATATCCCTCCTTAGAATATGTAGACTCTGAGGCCAAAAAAAGGACATTAGAGTTAGCCCCAGGGTTGGGAGAAGGAAGTTCTTGACTAATGTGATTGCTTGAATATCACAGCACCAGGATTATACATTTTATCTTGCATTTTAGATATTTAAAACATAAGCACATGATTCCTTTGAAGCTTGATTTCATAAACATGAAAAGATGCCCTTACTTTCCTCCAACATTGGCTTTCAACTTTAATGACAGGCAATCTCTAACATCTGCTTGTGGCCTGAGTTTCTCATGGTCATGGAAAGAAGTGGGGAACTCTTTTAAAAGTGTCTTCTCAGTAAGAACAGTAGGTGGTAGGCTTGATTCAGAAAAGAACCTTGACTTGAGAACAACAACTTTCTTCATCAGAATTAATGACCATGAAGACATTTGTCTGAGTAAAGTATTGTTTAAAAGTTTGCACTCAACTAAAGATGAGGAATCTATGTCAATGTAGCATAGTAGGAATAAAATTCCCTAAAATGGTTGAGTTGGAATTAATGGTGCATTTATCTTTGGGATATCTATATCTGGCCGGACATCCCACTAATGGAGCCCTCTACTCCCAGTCAAGTGCCTAAGATGCTGACTGGGAGGCGGAAGGTCAGCAGTTCGATTCCTGAGTACTTGCAGGATGGAATGAGTTCCCGTCTTTGTCCCAGGCTTCTGCCAACATAGCAGTTCGAAAGCAAGAAATTGCAAGTAGATAAATAGGGACCACTTCGGTGGGAAGGTAAACAGCGTTCCGTGCACTTCAGTGTCTAGTCATGCCTGCCACATGACCATGGAAACATCTGCAGAAGCAGGCAGCGCTGGCTCTTCGGCTTTGAAACAGAGATGAGCACTGCACTCTAGAGTCGGATACGACTGGCTTTCGAGCAAGGGAAACCTTTACTCCCAGTAATGGAGTAGACCGTACAGCTAGCGACTCAACGCCGTGTGTTGGGCAATAGTAAATAACCTGACTCCCTAAAGGGGCCAATGGCTACAGGCGGATGAGTCCCTTTAGGTGGGGTGATGGACCCCCTCAGTGGAGGAAATGCCACTGGAAACCATCCTATTGGGCCCAAGGGGAAAATAAGCAGAGGAGGAACTCTGATTCCCAATGGTCATGGAGGCAGAAGATGTCACAACAGATTGACTGGCCGTGAAGGCGCACCTTGATAATATCCTCAAGGCTGTGGCAGTCCATTGCAGTTCCAGTGTTAAATCCTACATGTCTCATTTCATATGTGCTGCAGGAGATGGCTCCGTGATCATAGTGTGTGGGTCACTTCATGGCAAGCTGGGATCCACCTTAAACAAATTCACACCAATGGCATTTTTCCTGTTTGTCATTCTTCTGTGAAAATGGTTTCCAGGAGAAAAACGTATGCTCAGAGATGAGTAGCAGCCGGTGACGATGACCTTGGATACCTTGGAGTCGTTATTCAGCGAGGAGTCTGCACATTGGTAGACATCTCCACAGTGACAGTCTTCAGATGCAAATGGACCTGACAGTCGATTCTGACCCTTTGCGACCCTATGGACTATTGCCCACCAATAGTCCTCCACCATCCTCCTCAACCTGCCCAGCTCTGTGGCCACTGCGTCTACAATACCATCTAGCCATCTCATTTTTTGGCCACCCCCTTCTTCTTTTGCCTTCCACCTTTCCCAGCATCAAGGCTTTCTCAAGTGAATCCTATCTTCTCATTTGATGTCAAAAAATTTTTTTTAGCCATTTGAATATCACATCACCCACTGGCTAGGGCAGTGATGGTGAACCTTTTAGAGACCTAGTGCCCAAACAACAACCCAAACCCACTTGTTTGCAAACTGCCAACACAGCAATAGGGGAGGAAGGAAAGTGCTCCCATTGGGCTGCTGGGCAGAGGGGCAGGGCAAACTCTTTGCTGGGGTGACTGCATGGGTGCCCACAGAGAGGGCTCCAAGTGCCACCTCTGGCCCGCATGCCATAGGTTCATCACCACTGTGCTAGGCAGACCATGACGTATGCCCTCCGCTTTCACCTTGCCCAAGGGATCCAATGAAGGATGCTTTGGTGAGTTTTAGTCCTGGCTTAACATCCCAATGGCAAAAAGAGCGGAGGAGGAACTCTGATTCCCAACGGTCATGGAGGCGGGGACAGAGACAGGTGCTCAAACCTTCTTGCAGTACTTGGGTTTCGACTGCCGGCTTGCCGGCCTTCCAGCTAACAAGGTAAGCTTTTTAACCACTGAGCCACTGTGATCCCTATTCCTTTATAAGCACGTGGGGCTCTAATGTACACCTCTGTGAAGTAGCAAGATATATTGAAATGCAACTATTTTTTGTCCCTTTGAGGTTTCCCCCCAAAAAGCTTCTATATAGAAAGATTTAGACTTAATTGACTTCTTTCCGTTGGGATCAATTTTCATTTCTGTCTTTTAAATGTTGAGTTTACATTGTTTCTTATTTTATTTCCTGCTTGTTACACTTCTAATTCTTTAAGGTCAAGGTAAAAGGTCTCCCTTGCTTGAAAACCAATCATGATTGACTCTAAAGGCCAGTGACCATCTCTGTTTACAGCCAAGGTCTGAAGACATTTCTGCGATCACATCACAGGCTTGACTAGATGCCAGAGCGCACGGAACACTGTTACATTTCCTGCCAAAGTGGTGCCTATTTATCTACTTGCAATGTCTTGCTTTCGAAGTGCTAGGTTGTGACATCTGCAGTTGCAGACAGCCCTGGCTCTTTGGCTATAAACGGAGATGAGTATCGAACCCTAGGATATGACTGGCTTTCCAGCAAGGGCAACCTTTACCTATGCTTCAGGTATGTGTGTGTGTGTGTGTGTGTGTTGTATTGTGCATTGAGGCAGAATTGCAAGTTGCTCAAGCAACGCCTTGCAAGGATAAAATGGCAGTTTCCCGCCATCAAAATTAGGAGCTAAAGTTGGCGCGGAATCCCCAGTCCTGGGTGCGCTCATTATGCTAATCAGAGTATTGTGATTGATTACAGTTTTGGATTCTGTTCCTCATTGGTTAATACATATATATCATGTTATGATTGGTTAGTTATGATTGTCCGGGAGGTCACTACAATGTGGCAAAGAGTCACCACCTGGGAGACATTATATAAGCCCCACGGGAAAACAAGGGTGGGGCCGGCTGGATCTATACTTCCCTATTCTGCTGCAGGTAGTCAACGCCGCGACTAGCCTGGGTCTCCTCTTTACGCTATCACGCCAAGGTGTAGCTTAGTCACTGCCGTCCACAGTAGGAAATACGAGGTACCGATTTCATGGGACAGGTGTAGCCATCAGTGTCCGCAACGCCTTGTAAGACTATCCAGAAAAGACTGTTAAATAAACTCCCGTTGTTGTTCTGTTCATCGTTGCCTGGACTATTGCTTATAAGGGCCGGACCCAACAGTGCGTGACCTGTATGCACCTCCTCCAGATGTTGTTCCACAACCCAAACACTGTTGACTGTACCTGCTGAGTATCAAGGACTGTAATTTTCAAAGTCTTGGGTGGCTGCACACTCCCCTCCCCTAGTCTGCATGCCAATGGCCCTGTCTCGCGCCGCACAAAATGAGCATGTCAGCACAAGCTCTAACCCCCTTTATGTTACATTTCCCCGAGCTTGCTAATGGTTAACCCAACAGCCCACGCTGTGGCCTGTGAGCTAACCGAACAGTCTTTTTTAAAACATTGCCACCCTGTTGGTGCAGGTAGAACGTGGCATTAATATACAGCCATATCCAGAGTTTCCTTTCTGCTTCTGACCTGAAAAACAAGTTCCCTTTTGTTAAAGAGAGAGAGAAAGAAGGAAAGGAGAAAGAAATCTACCGAAGGCTGGCACACCCCCTTATGCTTGCCTTTGGCCTCTTCCTTCTGAACTTGTTACCTTGGAGCTGAGCTGTCAGAACAAGGACCATAAAAAGTTGCTTTGTAAACTCTGAGCCCTCATTATGTAAATATACATGGGAGGAGCGCATGGGCTTTAAAAAAAGAGAGAAAAATTTCTGCATGGAAGAAGCGGAGCATGCATAAGAGAGAAGGAAAGTGAGTAAGTGTGCACTGGAGGAATATTTGCTTTGCAAAGAAAGAGTAAAAACAGAGGTATGTTTTCGGTGTATCTCCCCCCCCCCGTTCCCTTTTATCCATTCTTCTTCTTCTTCTTCACCTCTTTTATTTTAAACGCTAGTTCTTTTGCTTCGAAGCAAAATCAAGTTTGGCAACTTCTAACAAGCTCCTACAGGAATAACTCTGTAGCGTTTATGGTTGGAACATAACTTTTCTGCATCCTCTTCCCTCTGGATCAAATGGTGAAATGGACCGTGGGAAATGGGAACCCACCTGGGCAGTTCATCATTTTGGCGTTTGACACACGTCACTTCTTGCTTGGTAGGACCGCGTCTCATTGCAACATGAAGGGCTTAAAATGTTGTCGCTTCGGGTTTTAAAGGTTGGACTTTATACGGAACCTTTCGGTGGAAGGTTTTGGCGCCCATCTTCTCCCTTCCTTGGAATAGGTGTAAGTAAAGGTCTTCTTTGATGCTGCGCATTCTTTGTCGTATTGTTTCTCACACTTTCAGCCTATACTTTTTTTGTCTGGAAAAAATATATATCAAAGGTTTTTCTTCTAAAATACAGTACCTGGATTTTAAAGTTGATACCTTACTTTTTTTATTCTTTTAGCTGTTGTTATATTGTTGTTTCATAGAGCTAAATTCTTAGCATGGGGATCACAAGAGGTTAACCCTTTCAACTGGAAAATACAGTAATACCTCATACAAAGTGCACTTCGTACAACATCGGATTCATACAACATCGCCTAATTCCTTGAAAAAAGTTGTCTCATACAAAGTCGCTGTGACTTTGTATGAAGCATTGGGGTTTTCCCAGGTTGCATTGTGCCTGGGCAGTATAAAAGGCAGGACACATGCGTGCATTGCTCTTGTGGGTTTTGCATGAGGCGAAGAGTGTTTAGGAGTGGTTTTGAGCGCAATTTTGGATTTTTTTGGATTTTTTCGTCAGAATTTTTAGAAGCATTCCTGGGATTCTTCAGGTTCTTGGACAATCAGGGTTGTTTGACATGTTTTTGTAATGTATTTAGCCTTTAGACAATGATTTCTTAAAGCTCTGTCTGTTTCCTTGACTTTGCCCTGAAGTCTGTGCTGCTACAGTACAATGTATCTCTATGGAAACGACGTTGTACGAGGCATCGCAGCAAGGATATGGACGTTGTATGAGGCATCGCGGCTAGGATTTTGCATGCCTCAGTCTAAGCCTGAATTTTGCAATCAGTAGATTATGATCTGAGCGACAGTCTGTTCCAGATCTAGTTTTTGCTGATTTATGGAGGTTCTCCATCTTTGGTTGTAGAGTATGTAATAAATCTGGTTTCGATGTTGGCCATCTGGTGATGTCCATGTATAAAGTCTCCTCTTGTGTCCTGGGAGAGGGTGTTTGCCATGACCCAAGCGTTCTCTTGACATAACTCTATCAGCCTTTGCCCTGCTTCATTCTGTGTTCCAAGACCAAACTTGCCTGTTATTCCATTTACTTTTTGATTTCCTACTTTGGCTTTCCAATCTCCTATAACCATTTTGGTGTCAGTTCTATGAGATGTTGTAGGTCCTCATAGAACTGGTCAACTGTGGCTTCATATGCACCAATGGTAGATGAATAGACTTGGATTACAGTGATATTAAATGGTTTCCCTTGGATTTGGACTGAAATCATTCTGTCATTTTTAAGATTGTATCCCTAGCTCCTAGATGCCATGACTTATATCAATGATGGCCAACCTTGGCTCTCCTGGTGTTCTTGTACTTCAATTCCCAGAAGCCCTGATCAGCAGGAGTGCTAACTTGGGCTTCTGGTAATTGGAGTCCAAGAACACCAGGAGTGCCAAGGTTAGCCATCACTGACTTATATGGTTCAGTACCGGAAGGAGAAAATGTTCTCCAGCTTTGAGCTAGATATTCTGAGGGTGGTGATCTCTTTGAGGCTTGTTTTAACCTCTGTGGCTCAATGCATTTCCCCCATTCATCATCATCTTTCAATATCTTCATAGAACCCCCAAAGATTCAATCAATATTGTTTAACCACAATATTGATTCATCTCAACTCTTAATGGAAGAATCATTGCCGGCTATCAGTTCCAACTACTTTGTCTTGAAGAATTTCATTTTAGAAGAACCAAAATGGTTTTCAAAGGCTTTCTCTTTAGGGTAGTGAAATAAAAAGAGGTAAAACCTATGAATGTTATAGGGTAAGGCCTTGACCCTTGTACTTCACTTGCCAAAGTACATGGGAAGCTGTATTTATGTTCTTTTTGTGTGGCCTCTACTCTCAATGTGCTTTGCAAGGCTATGGAAACTTCATTTCCAAGCTGATGGAGAGATAATTAATGTTGCCTCAATGATGGTATTCACACGCTCTTCAAATTAAAAAAGAAATTAGCACAGCACTTCAAGCTTAAAGACATGAAGAGAATTAATGCTCTTTTGATGTTGCCGCTCAGCTCTTTCAAGTGGGAGCAAACTACTGTTGTTTACCTGGGGCTAGAGGCTCTCCATCTGCATTTTTGAACAAAGGGTATTTATTTTGAAGAAAAGCAAAAGTTTGCGAAGCTAAAATTTGGCAGCATTTTGAATATCTTAAGCCCCAACTTTGCATCTGAAAATGACTCTGAGGGATATCAGCTAGACAAAATACTACAACATGTCTTTTCTGTTCCAGGTTTTGTTGAGGAAATTATACAACATTAGAGCTGTATAGTCCATTTACAGTGGTACCTCGCATAACAAACGCATCGCCTAGTGAAAAATTTGCATAACGAACTGTTCGTTATGCAAGGGTGATACCCTGCATAACGCTTTTTTTCATTATGTGGGGTTTTTGGTAACTGGGGTATACCCGCTCAATGGGAACCCCGGTTAACGAACATCCCCGCCCCCCGTATGCGGGGTATCTCCCATAGGGAACCGCATAACGGGGGGAAACGCATAGCGAAGAGCTCCATGAAATGGAGGTTTTTCATTATGCGGGGTTCTACTGTATATACATTTGCAATTTTTATACCTCGGTCCAGATTTTCTTTTAACCTCCAAATCCCTAACCCAATGGTTCCCAACGTGGGGCCCAAGAATTCCCAGAAGCTGAAAGTCAGTACATTGGCTGATCAATGCTTTGGGGAATTGCCGTGGGCTTCTGGGAATTGACGTCCAAAATCCAAAAGTTTGGGAAACACTGCTCTGACCTAACTAAGCTGAATTCCTAACCAAAAATAGGGAGGTAAATTCAGACCCGCCTGTTGAATGTACTCTTATAAATCTTGGAGTGATAGGGTAGGAAATTGGAGGCAAAAAGAGGCAATAGTGTGAATAAATGAGCTGTTTTATGGAGAGCATAAATCTATTTCCCGATAAGATCTGATAGTACGTTGAACCATACTGTTCAAAGTGTGAACTCCCTTTGCCGGTTGCTCTCTGTGTGTGATGTAACGTGTGCTAAGGTGGCACTCCCAGTATACTTTCCACTTGATATATGGCACATTTACCGGAAATATTGCTGTCCGTTGACACAACCAAAACCATAGAGTTTAAAGTACACTCCATTTGGGTTGATAGTCACAGAAAACAGTGGCCATTCCTAGAGCCTTATCCCATCCGGAGCACCGTTCTCTGAATGGAAAAAAATGATGTAAACTGCAGAGAGAAAAATCTGCAGGGAGAGTGTTGTAAACAAAGGAAGCAATTTCAACAGAGGCAATGAGCCTGTCAAACTAGAAGGCTTGCTTTGTGGCATGACTAGGGGCCTTTGACCCAGAACAGTCGCTAGGGTTGCAAAGAACCACATGCTGCCATTATTTGTAGACTTTCGGGATGTCTGTGATTTGTTTTCCAGAGCGACAAATGAAGTAGTAATATATGTCTAGGATTCACTGTTGGAAGCCACTAGTTGGTTCCACCCATCCCCTACGGCAGTGGTGGTGAACCTATGGCACGCGTGCCAGAGGTGGCACTCGGAGCCCTCTCTGTGGGCACCCATGCAGTCACCCCAGCACAGAGTTTGCCCCGCCCATCTGCCCAGCAGCCCAATGGGAGTGCTTCCTTCCTCCCCTCAGCACAGAGTTCACCCCACCCCTCTGCCCAGCGGCCCAATGGGAGCATTTCCTTCCTCCCCTGTTGCTGCGTTGGCACTTTGCGATAAATAACTGGGTTTTGGGTTGCAGTTTGGGCACTCAGTCTCTAAAAGGTTCGCCATCACAGCTTAGATCTACAGTGCAGACGTTGTCTACTACTGTATATTTTTAATAGTTGAAGGGTTATGCCTTCAAGCCTTAAAAAAACAAACTGCAACACATATGTTTGCTCTCTCCCTTTTCTATAACCCACTCAAGGCAACTGCTTTTAATTCTCATTTCTCCTGTTTTATTATGACAGGAATAGCAGTTATTTTTATTTTATTTTTGCTTTAGAGACAAACAGCTTTGGGGAAACAGTTACAGGCTGATTGTGCGAGTCACTGTTTTGAAATAAGATAAATAAAGAATATATAATCAAGCAACAAAGTTCCATGTTACGGTAACATCAGAGTCTTTTGGGAATTCAATTATAATGTTGAACAATAACAGTAGCAAAGAAGATTGCATTTATTCAGCTTCACATAAACATAGGCAACTGCAGGGAAATTTACAGTTTACTCTTGAATTTTTATAATGTTTTTTGTCAGTGGGATCAATATTCACAGAGGAGGACCCCCCCCCCATGTCATTTCTAAACCAGGGGTTCCCAACCTGAGGCCTGTAGGCTGGATCTGGCCCATGGCACCATTTCATGTGCTCCCCCCCTCTCCAAGAGCATTCAAGAAACAAAATGGCCACCCATTTGAAGCTGTTGGGACAAAGTCCAGTAAGGGCAAAATGTCCATCCTGCCCTCGAAGCTGACCGAGAGAGCGTGACCTGACCCCCAGCTTGAAAATGTTGTGAACCCCTGCTCCAAAGAATGAAAATAATTCTCCATCTCCACCTGAGCTCTTGTGTCCCTGCTTCCCTCATATCCAAAAACATATTTTAAGAAAACAAAGCAAAGCAATCCCACTTCTATATACCTGCCCCATAGAAGTGCATAGTGCACCCTCTGGGCAGTTCATAGGTTAATTAGCATTTTGCCTCCAACATGCTGGGTACACCTTTTACTGACCTTGGAAGGATGGAAGGCTGAGTCAACCTTGAGTCTTGGTCAAGATCGAACTCACAACCTTTTGATTGCAGTACATCAGTTTAACCCCTGTGCCACCAGGACTCTAAGAAGGGCGTTTTAGAGTAAAAAAATCCTTGTATTCCCTCCAAGAGAAGCCAGTGTAATCTTGGGCAAGCTATGGAGTCCCAGGTCACCCAATATGATGGCAATAATTACATAGTGGCCCAACAAACATTGTGCATTAGTCATGTTTCTTTAAAACCTATCAAAGTGTTCTATACTAGTTTTTGTTGTTCAGTCACACACTCGATTCCGACCCTTTGCGACCCCATTGCACTCCAGGCACCTCTTTCCTCCACTATCCTCTTCAACATGCCCAGCTCTGTGCCCATTGCGTCTACAATACCATCTAGCTATCTCATTTTCAGCCACCCCCTTCTTCTTCTTTTACCCCCCATCTTTCCCAGCATCAAGGCTTTCTCAAGTGAATCCTCTCTTCTCATTTGATGTCCAAAGTACTTCAGCTTCATCTTTACTATTTGACCTTTTATCTCACCTATCTATACCCAATTCCATGATTGTTGTTGGCTTCTGGAAACACTATCTGGGGAAAGGACTAAATAGCTTCTTAAAGTTAGGGGACAGGCACAGAAAGAGCCTCCTTGTGTTGCCGGCTAATCTTTCTCACCGCTAGGTCAGGTGAAAGGGACTGCAGAATGAACTCACCCAAAGGTGCCTTCGTTTTGGCAGTTTCACGTCTGCCCTAGACACGGAAGAAGAAGAAGAAGTAGAAAACTATTATGGGGTCCCATTGTTTCTAGGAAAAACTTATAGATGGGGACCTCACCAACATGCTGTTCCATCAAGATAAAAGAGGACACTTGAAGCTTACTTTCCGTTTTTTAAAGGTGTTCACAATCTAACATGTTCGTTGCCAAGTTTGAATTTGGAAATGTTCCTCTCTCTTTATTTTTGAGAACAAATCCTGTAGCTCCCCAACCAGTATGGTGAGAGAAATGTGGATTTTGTGGTACAAACAAGCAGCTTCTACAGCCTTCAAATCTAAATAGCATGCTTGTTACATGCACAACACATGGCCAAGGCTTTAGGTTGCCCTTGCCCAAAAACCAGTCATGCCCGACTCTAGGGTTCAGTGCTCATTTCTGTTTATAGCCAAAGAGCTGTAGCTATCACCCACATATTGATACATGCCATCTTAGAATACTGCAGACATTTCCATGGACACGTTTCCGACTACACATCAGAGTGCACGGAACGCTGTTTACCTTCCCACCAAAGTGGTACCTATCTATCTACTTACAATTTATTGCTTTCAAACTGCTAGGTTGGCAGCAGCTGGGACAGAGACAGAAGTTCAGTCCATCATGCAGCACTCGGGGCTCGAACTGCTGACCTGCCGACCTTCCAGTCACCAAAAGCAGCGTCTGTTTAACCACTAAGCCACCACACTCCCTGCCCAAGACTTTACCTGGCTAATAACTTGTGTGAGTCTCTATAGTCAAATTTTTGATTACCGCTACTCTAAACTGCTTTCTTTACCCATTCATCTAGTCGCTCCAAACTAGTCTTGATTAATACATTCCACTATTCTGTATTATAAGCATTTATTTATCTTGGGCCCCTCTCTTTTCCTATCAACAAAAAAGGAAAGGCACATTTTATTTACCCCAGCAGTTCAAATCTAAGTTTTAATATACTGCACACTGCATAAAGAAAACAGCTGCTGTGTTTATCTGTCGAAACGGTTTTGATGTGCATTGTGGCAAACCCTTTGTTGTACAGCAACCGTAGGAAAACCAAAAGAGCGAAGCGTGGTGGGAAGAAAATCGTGGCAGCTCATTAAGAAACGAGAGCTCAAGGTGTTTGCATTTTGTAGCAAAGGCACACAATGTTTAATTCGTGTTGAGAAGTTACAGCCCTCTGGCGATTACAGTGGATGAGTTAAAAATATGCTCTGAGGAAATTATTCTTCCTACACTGCAGGGGAAAAAAAGTTAATGAATGATAACACTGCTCTGTGATTACACAGGAAGTATTTCTCTGGCATTTGCAAAAGCAAAAGGAGTCTGTGCAGTTCTTTGTGATGGCAAATAAAACAGGGAAAGGCACTGCAACTTTTGAATATAAAAAAAAGGGCGGGGAGACAAATATTTAAAGTGGAATAGGATTTTAAAAAGGTAATATTCCCTCTACACACGCATGCATGCACACACGCACACAACGGTAAAAAAAAAATTCTGATTGCCACCAAATGCACACCAAATGAAAATTCATTCAACATATGTACTTTGCCTATGCCTATAGATAGGCAAGGACTACGGCGGCTTAGTGGTTAAGACACTAAACTTGATAACCAGAAGGTTGGCAGGTCAGCAGTTCGACACTCGAGTGCTGCAGGACGGAATGAGCTCCCATCTTTGTCCCAGCTCCTGCCAACCTAGCTGTTCGAAAGCAAGAAATTGCAAGTAGATAAACAAGGACCACTTCGGTGGGAGCGTTCCGTGTGTATTCATGCCTGCCACATGTCCACAGGAACATCTGCAGTTGCAGGCTCTTTGGCTATAAGCAGAGATTGAGCACTGAACCCTGGAATCGGATACGACTGGCTTTCGAGCAAGGGCAACCTTTACCTTTATAGATAAGGGAAAGGTGAGCACTGTGGTGTACTGGATAGATTGATGGACTAGAACTTAGGAGGCCTGGCTTCAGATCCCTGCTCAGCCATGGAAATTCACTGGGGTTGGTGGTGGAATTGCTAAAGCCACTCCTTAAATAGCTCACATACCTTGGAAGCCCCATTAATGTCACTCGAAGTGTGTTCCAACTTGAAGGCATGTCATGACAATAAGAGATAAGGGGACTGTCTCTGTCTTCTGTAGACTGCATGGGGGAGGTGTGAGCAATGCATTTTGATAGTGTGCACATCTGTGCAATAGAAGCTGTTGGGATTTAATCCTCTCCCAGCTGCCTTTGGGCTGGAGAACAATAGCTTGAATTAACTGTGTGTCTATGAATGCATAACTGTATGTACAAAGTGTCATAGTCACTTGCCTGTCCTCCATTGCGTTCGTGTTATTATTGGCTATGATCCACATAGTGATACTTGCCATGTTGGTGTAATGTAGCACATTCTTCTATACCTGTGGACCAGTACCAGGCCGGCCTACGGGCTGTCACAAACCAGGCCACAGGGGTGAGTGGCACTGGGAGCCCCAATGGCATCCTTATGCCCTCAACATGCTCGGCAGGGTCTGCCCGGCGAAACGGAACAAGAGTACAGGCTTCAGACACAGCAGATAGACAGGCGGCCGGGCCCCTCCTCCACATTGTTTAACTATGGTGGCGCTCCACTCCCCGCCTGTGTGCAGTGTGATACCTCACTGCCCAAGTTGGATGGTATGGCTGGCAGGCAGATGGGCCCCTCCTCCTTGTTTTTGAGCTACAGGGTGTAGCTGGCAGACAGGAGATATTTTAAAAAGAGATTTAGCCAAACTGAAATATATACAGTACTCTTCACTTACCCGTCTGTGGAAAAATTGTTTCGCATGAAACTGGTCCATTGGGGAAAAAAGGCCGTGGGACCCAACGGTTTGTTCCACAGGTATGGCTGGCCTAGAACGTGTTGGCCACTACCTAAGATGTCCTAATAAGGTGCTACTCCAACCTTCTTTCCTTGAGAGAATAGGATTGTTCTCTTCTAGGACGTGGCTTGCTAGACTCTTGGCAACCATGTTCTTTTGAACTGCTGTTATGGTGTTTTCCATCTCTTATTATCCATTATTTTATTTTACACAGAGTGCAAGCATCACTCTGGGTGGCGTACCAGTAAACTTTCATTATGGAAGAACAGACCCTGTTCTAACAAACCATTTCTTAAGAACAGAATCTGTGTACAGCCAAAGATAATTGGAAATCTCTCCTTCAATACAATAGGGTCATCAACTGCAACTTATATCTGAGAATGCATTTTTTCCTGAAGCAGGAAAAATGTCATTGGTGTGAATTTGTTTAAGGTGGATCCAAGCTTGCCATGAAGTGACTCACACACTATGATCATGGAGCCATCTTCTGTGGTACATATGAAATGAGACATGCAGGATTCAACACCGGGACTGCAATGGACTGCCGCAGCCTTGAGGATATTGACAAGGTGCGCCTTCACAGCCAGTTCATCTGGCATGGCCTCTTTCACCTCCAAGACCATTGGGAATCAGAGTGCCTCCTCTGCTCATTTTTCCATTGGGCCCAATAGGATGGTTTCCAATTGTTCAATTCAAATATTCTTGCCTGTTTTCCAGAGCAACAAGTTTCAATCTAAAGGACTGATGAGAAATCACCTTGCACTATAAGATCATCATGGGTCAGAATGGTGGGACCATAGTCAACTAATTTGCACAGTTTTGGCAAGCAGTCATATCCTGAGTCTTTACACCAGAGAGACATCCTGAGACGGCATCCGACACACTGCTGCTTCTGTCTCCTTTAGTAAAGAGTTAAGTGCCACCTCCTGTCTAGCCAGGTTATCCTGCTATGGTAATAGAGTAGACCTGTGATGGCCAACCTTGGCACTCCAGATGTTCTTGGACTTCAATTACCAGAAGTCCAAGTCAGCACTTCTGCTGATCAAGGTTTCTGGAAATTGAAGTTCAAGAACAGCAGGATTGCCAAGGTTTGTCATCAATGAATTAGACCATACTGCCAGCGACTCAACACCGAGTGTTAGGCAGCGGTTAACTAACCTGACCACCCTGAGGACTAACGGCCGAAGTCCACAGGGAAGGGTGATGGTCCCCAAATGGATTAAATCCCACTTGAATTCATCTTGATGGAGGTCAGCAACTTCATCAACCCTGGCCTGGGACAGAAGAGGACTTTGCATGCCCAAAGGGCTCAGAACCAGAAAGTGACTCACAGAACTAGATCAGTGGTATGGGTGTCACGCTGCATGTGGAAGGCAGATGAAAGGCCATTGCATTTTATTCCCAGGACAGTCTTCATGGCTGATTGCCATGAGGATCACCAGCATTCAGATTTGGATATGGCACAAGAAGAAGAAGAAAGTGCCACCATCAATCCCAGACTCTTCTCGGAAGTAGCAAGAAGCGGCCTATCCAAAGAATTCCTCACAGCAATCTGTGTGCTTTTTGAAAGATGTGGCTCCTGTTTTCTCCCCATAGTTAAAATCACTCCACGCGGAAGCCTTCACATCAATTGTGCAGCATCACGGCATCATATGCGTCCTGGCTGCCCTGCTTTGCTTCTTCAGCACTTGGTATTTTTCCAGTTGTCCAATCCAAATATTCTTGCCTGTCTTCCAGAGCAACAGGTTTCAATCCAGAGGACTCATGAGACATCCACTTGCACCATAAGGTCATCATTGGTCAGAACATGAGATGACTCATGTTTAGGCAAGGCACAAGCTGCTGTACCTTCTCTTCCAACACATCTTGCAGCTACTGTAGGGTTTGCCTCTTGCATCCCTAAGGCAGGAAGACAAACCTATCACATGTGCTGCAGGCTGCTAAGCATTTCCCTTGACATCTATGGCTCCTATGCAGTGGTGGGCTCCAAAAAAATTTACTACCATGCTGTGGGTGTGGTATGGTGGGCATGGCCAGGGGGAAAGCTCTGCGTTGCACCCAAATTAGGACTACTTTATTTCAAAACTTGGATGAGCAGAGCCAGCCAGAATTTCTGCTACTGGTTCTGGCGAACTGGTGCGAACCTACTGATGCCCACCACTGCTCCTATGTCAGCAACAATACAACACTCAATAGAGTACCCTTATCTACTTTCTTTGTTCACTCACTCTTGCTCATGAATCATGTTATCATCGTTCCCTCTCCTCCTCTTCGTGTCTAAGCCACACATGAAACTGCCCAAATGAAACCACCTTTGGTGAATTCATTCTGCAACTCCTTTCACCTGACCTAGTATGAGAAAGATTGTCTAGCACAAGGTTGCCGTTGCCTGGGGTGTGCCTGGTTGTGGTTCAAAAATAACTTAATCTTCAAGGAGGCAAGTTCTGTGTACCCCTTAGTTGTTCTCTATTATAAATCATTTCAGAAGGGAAGATCATTCACTTGGCTTTTGGGTGCTAGTTCTCAAACAAATAAGAGAAAGTACTTTTTCACCCAGAGGATCAATGGTCTATGGAACTCCCTGCCAGAAGACGTGGTGACAGCTGTCAGTCTTGACAGCTTTAAGAAAAGATTAGACGTGTTCATGGAGGACAAGGGTATCCATGGCTATAATTATGGATACTAAGGACAAGGCAGGATATCTCTCTCAATAAATGCCATTTCCAGGGAATCCTAAACAGGTGAAGGCATCTGCTTGGGAATAATACCCTGAAGCACATGGTGAGCCACTGTGTGAGACAGAGTGTTGGACTGGATGGGCTCCTGTGGCCTCTTCCAGCAAGGCTGTTCTTACGTTCTTATTGGCTTACAAAGATGAGTGTGCAAGGAATTATGAGGAATTTCTGCAAAGTCCCTCTTCATTGAAAAAGAGCACAGTGTGTATTTACTTACATAGTTGGGTTAAATTACCTAGGATAAAGCATGTGGAGGCTGATGGCTTCAAAATCAGAGAGGATCTGTTCCAGGAGCTATTCACAACGTTGAACCTATTTGGTGGATGAGGTTGAGCACCTTTGGGTAGCCCCTGTAAAGTTTGGATTAAAATCAGGAGCAGGATTAGCACATTTATCCTTGGGCAGGTCCTGGAGGAACATCATTTTATTGCTGATTTGCACCCACTTTAGCTTCAGCAAAGCTGCCTCCCTACCCTGAAGTGCTTACTCATTAAACACAGAGGAAATTGTTTTATACAAAGGCAAGCTACTGCTAATATCTGTCTAATCCAGACTTTTTTTTTGTCCTGAATGTGAATCACTCTCTTGAGTCTTAAAGGGAATCTTTCCTAGGGCTCTGAAGGAGTTTGTTCTGTACAGTAGCATTAACTGGTATTACGAGAAATTACCCTGCCTGTTGAATGTGGAGTCAACTTGATGGTATGCAATTGTTAACATCTATTGTGTGCCAGCTGTACAAAATGTCCTATTTGGTTACTTCTTCCAGTAATGAGATATAGTTACTATGAGTGGAGGTATACTTGCAGTACACTCACCTGTCCGTTTGATACCAGCCAAGAGTGATGTCTCTAGCACTGGAGGACCATGAATCCCCTGCACCTTTTAGTCCAGATTTATAAAGAAGATGTCCAGGGTTTATCTTCTTTCATGTCTAGGTCAGACTTTAAACTGATCAAATGAAGCCACCTTCTGGGCTTTGTTGTTGACCAAGCGTAAATCCTTATTGGTGCATGTTTCTGGTAGTAACTGGTAGACAAACAAATGAGCCGGATTGTGTATCTCTGCATAGCATGTTGTTGTCCATCAAACATGTCCTCACTTGAGCATGTTGGTTTTACATTTAAGGACTCTGACTCTATGCCTATTCAGGGTCCTCCAAGTGACGTAGGGGAGGTTGAGGTCTTCACTTATATCCTCTTTTAATTTTGTTTCTTGTCCAACGAGCGCCTTCCTCCATCTTCTAATTGGGTTTTGCTCTTGTGTACCCTCACAAATGTTTGTTCTTGCCATAAAGTTCGTCCAGGATCTGAGCCAGTGAACTTGAGGCTCATATCCATTCAGAGGATGTCAAGGGTCATTTTTTACTTTTTCTTTCATGTTCTGATCAAACCCTGGGCTGCCAAAATGAAAACCACCCTCTTTGCTCTGCTCTTGAAACTTAAGTCCTTGATGGCGCATGTTTCTGTCAGTTGTCGGCAGACCAGCAAATGAGCCAATTTTTGTATTCCTCCACATTCACACAGCATGTTGTTGTCCACCAGCAGCTCCCACTTGAGCATGTTAGTCTTACATTTAGGGACTCTGGCCCTCAGTCTGTTCAGGGTCCTCCAAGTGACTTTGAGGAGGTTGAGCTCATCAGCCATATCCTCGTTTAATGTTATTCTTTGTCCAGTGAGCTCCTTCTTCCACTTTCTTATTTGATTTTGTTCTTGTGCATCCTTAATAATTTTTGTTCTTGCCATAAAGCTCTTCCTGGATCTGAGTCCAGGGTATTGAACCTTATCCCTCAAATAGATTCAGCACTTTGGATAGCTCCTTTAAAGTTCATGCTAAAATTTCAGCTCCCCTTTATTTATTTATTTATTTATTTATTTATTTATTTATTTATACTTATATTTCTATACCACTTTTCTTCCCCTAAGGGAACTCAAAGCAGTTTACAAGATATGAAATATAATATATAGGATATGCATAGGCATAAAAAAAGATACAAATTTACACAATAATGCAGTAACAACTCGAGCACAATTCAATAATACATTTCATATGTAAACAATTCAGTAATAAATCACAAAAAACATTATTAATACCAAATAGGTCACCAGTCCCTTAGTCTTGATGAATAATATTGAAGAATCCTGGGATTTGTAGTTCAATGTGGCATTTAGAGACCTATGCTTGGTTGTTCATGTAAAGAAGACTAGTGAAGAATACCACATGATTCACTGAATTACAACTCCCATGATTTCTTAAGATACAGCTATGGCATACCTGTCAAGTTTCGGGAAATTTCTGTCAAACCCCAGTATTTTACACTCTTTCCCACCGTCATCTCGTATTAGTTAGACTGCAGTTAGACTGGAGGCCAGCACAGGATAAGCATAGCTGTCCAGTTTCCCGTTTTGGCTGGGAAATTTCCCTTATTTGACAGAAATTTCCCGAAACGTGACAGGTATGAGTTATGGCCATTAGAGTGCTAAGAAACAGATATAACTTTCTACTGCAGATAGATTTTAGGAATTAAAAGAAAAGTTGAAATGTCACCCTGCCACCCAGAGTGAAGGAGCAAGTCCCAAACATCTTTAGATAAAATTAGCCAAAGTTGTACCAAGCTTTCTGGAATATGAACAATAATTCTATTGGGAAAGAAGAAGAAAATACAACGTGGAGAGGGAAACAATCTGGAACATTTCACTAGAGCCAATGTTTCTCTGGAATGCAAAATGTTTATGAATGCTACTCTGTGATGCTTATCTATTGTCCCTTGGGCTTGGTTAGATTTGCCACTTCCTTGCCAACGTAAGTGGCTTGTGGTGTATTGGGGCAAAGTAAATGGAGAGGTCAACAGCTACTTGTATGCTTTTCTGTTGTTTAATCCAGTCTCTGGTTTGGAAGAATGGCTTCCTTTAGAAGTGTGCAGCTGGCCCTGTACTTAAGCAAAGCACTGTTTTCTTTATGACTCACTTCATGCCAGCCATTTCATCTTTGCGGTTTTGCTATAAGAGCAGAGGAGCTGTATGTTAGCATTAAACCTTTGTGAACGCTCATCCATTGTCCCTTGCAAAGTGTTAGAAACCTCACTGCAAATGTAACTTCTTTGGCATGTTCTCCAGAAGCATGGATCAAGTGGGTTCATGTTCAAATGAAAATACACACATTTCTCTCACATCTCTAACTCTTTGGTTTGTGAGATATTTTCATGTTCAGGAAGATACAGTCCTTTGTAGACTCTTGCAAGGAAAGATAAGAATTGGAGTTCAAAGGCTTACAGTATTTCCCATCCATTCTCACCTTCTTACCATGGTAGTCAGATGTAAGGACCATGGTGGCTTAGTGGTTACGATGCTGAGCTTGATGACTGATAGGCACGTGTGCCAAAGGGGGCAGTCAGAGCCCTCTCTGTGGGCACATGCACCATTGAGAGTGCTTCCTCCCTCCCCCAGCACAGAGTTCGCCCTGCTATGTTGGCACTTTGTGATAGCTAAGTGGGTTTTGGGTTGCAGTTTGGGCACTTAGTCTCTAAAATGTTTGCCATCACTGGTCTAAGACGTCCAGAACATGTACATTAAGAAATGGGGGAATGAGCAGGAGTCTCTGGCCAAAGTCCAGCCATAAGTTGCAACTGGAACAAATTCACTGCACGAATAGAACATTTGGAGGAGATGACTCACCGAATCCACACTGTTTCAATGGACTTGCTCTAGTTGCAACTTACTACTGGGGTTCAGTCTATGTTTCTAGTTATGGAAACTGGTTGGTAAGGAAATAGGAGCTGCCCCAGAGCTTGGAAAAGTAATTTGTTTGGACTCCCAGAAAATAGGTACAATGATAAAGCATCACTAACACTACTAGAAATTCCAAAAAATTCAACTACTGTACTAGAAAGCTTCTGGTCCGGGTAGGCTCTGGTCAGTGCTGTGGTTACAAATGAAGAAATATTTCTTTTGGGGAAAGGTACCCAGGGACTGCAGTGGCTTAGTGGTTAAGATGCTGAACTTAACAACTCGAAGGTTGGCAAGTCAGCAGTTCGGGACCCAAGCGCTGCATGACGGAGTGAGCTCCCATCTTTGCCCCAACTCCTGCCAACCTAGCAGTTTGAAAGCAAGAAATTGCAAGTAGACAAATAGGAACCACTTTGGTGGGAAGGTAAACAGCGTTCCGTGCACTCCAGTGTTGAGGCATGCCTGTCACATGTTGGCGGGAAAGAGATGAGCACTGAACCCTAGGGTTGGATACGGCTGACTTTCGAGCAAGGGTGACCTTTATTACCAGAGAAAGTCCCATCACAACAGATAAATGCCCAAATGAGAATTTAGGATGAATAATGCATGATAATTTTTCTTCTTTTATTCATCAGGTAAAAAAAGCCCTATCCAAATGTAACAGAAGGGAGAAGGAAATAAACTGGAGAATTCATTGTTTTTAAACAAAGTCACACAGGAAGATTGCTGATTTGGACAGCATTTCCAGTAAGAGCTGTGGTTGCTTTCTGCTTTTCCATCACACAACTGGTTAAGCGACTGAAGAAGACATCGTTGGACTCCTGGAATTTTAGACTGTGGATATTTCGAAGCTTTGGATCCACCTTGCGTCAATATTTAAAGGTTTCTGAGAGTGTACCTGGAAAACACTGGTTGCTCTTCCTTAAGATCTTGGAGAACCTTTGAACAGTTATAATTGGTATATAGGATTAAATGGATCCACGGCATTCCTCAACATATGTCCACTTCATCTCTTCTGGTGGACTATGTGATGGCCAGAAGTGATATTTTAAATACTCACTATTCTACAGAGATTCCTTTAGTCAACAAAAGATACATATCTCAGACACGTTACAGGAGCCGAGGTGATCTTAGTTGACATGGAACACCTGGAAGATTCTTCATCTGGGAGCCTATACTGCCAACATTTCCTCTCCACAAATGCTACGGTAGTGGGTAAGTCACATTGATCTTTATATTCCATACATATGAATTGCCATTGGTCTGTAATGAAAACACGAATGACCCTGTGTCCTGAATGATGATGATGTTGCAAAATAGGTTCTCTTTCTGCCTGTTGGGGCATAGTTGACTCTCTTGTGCCATTATTTAGGGATAGAGAAGATGATGGTGCTGGTGGTGTTAGTAGTGGTAGCGATGGTGATGACGATGGTTGTGATTTGTATTTCAAATAATGGTAAAGCTGATGAAATACTTTCTCACAGGAAACTGCAGAATGAACTCACTCAAAAGGTAGCTTCATTTTGGCAGTTTCACATCTGGCCTAGACACGGAAGAAGAAGGCTTCTGTGTGTTTTCAGAGTTCAGAGCAGGGGTTCTCAACCTACAGCCCATGGGCCGGCCCCGGCCCACAGCACCATTTCGTATGGCCTGCATCGCCGCCACTGGAAGTGGAAGCAAACAGGTTTACAACAGCTGCAGATGCATTTTACGGCAGTGTTTATGGCTGGGGAAAAACACCAGTCTGGCCCACTCAGCTGTCGTAGAGGGCATGGTCCAGGCCATGGCTTTAAAATGTCGAGAACCTCTGGCTTAGAGATTAGCAAGATTTGATTGCAGTAGGCTGCAGGATGGTATACTTGATCAAGGATTCCCTTCCTATTCAACAACTGTACCTCAGTTAGAAACCTCTCACCTAGGGTTGCCATATCTCCCATTTTTCTGGGATTTTCCCGGATTGAAGCTTGGAAAAATTGTCCCGGCCAGTTCAAGAAAAAACATGTAAAAGTCCTGGATTTTTAAATGCAAACAAAGGAAGCAAGATCACCTCCCCACCAAGGGATTTTTTGCAAAGAGTTAATTCACTGCCTCCCTACCTTTCTTTAAATTATCCTGCTTCTTGCAAGCAGCGAAGGCAAAACAGCACCCTAAGAAGCCCGCGGGGGGGGGGGGGGGAGATGCTTGCATGCGGGATAATTGAAAGAAAGGCAGGGAGGCTGAGAATTAACTCTTTGCAAAAATCCCATGGCTCACCTGAGCAATGGTGCAGGCAAGAGGTGTGCTGGAGCACCAGCCCAAATTGCTCCAGCTTGTGGAGCCACTGGAAAAGGGAAAAAATATGGAGGCTGTCCACCTTGGATGGGGATTCCACGGGGTCTTAGAGCCACGGCCTCCTCGACAGCCCCATCCGATGCACGCAGAGTTTGCAGAATGTAATGGTGTCATGTGGCTGTCCCGGTTTGGTGGGAAAGAATTATGGCAACCTTACTCTCATCAGATATTATGCTCTGTTCACTGTTGCACCATGGAACTGTTGCCCTTCAGCTGGACGTTAGTGGCAACTACAGTGATGATGTGGAGAAGAAGTGGCCCCAAAGGGTTTAGCAGAAGGAGGGCAATGAATACCTCAATTCTAAGATGTTTTCCATATGTTCCTTATGTCTGCTGCTTAGCCAGAAAGGCAAGCATTTTTGGCTTCTCTATGGTACAATCTTGTGTCTTTACTTGGGCTTCAACTCCTATACATCATGCAACCTAGCCAGAAAAATTGTCCTAATAGGTCTAGAGAACTATATTCTTCTGTTCATCCTCTTGATGTTTGCAGTTTGTTCAAACAGGTGTATAAAGTACAAACCTCTCGCCGTTGCTGTTTATAGCCTCACAATCCCACACTTCTTCTGCTGCTGTATTCACATCTGGTGATCAGCCTTGAAGACTGTCCTTATAACACTACTGTAAACACTCAAAAACATAGCCTTTCATCTGTCTTCTGCATCGCAGCATGACACCCATACCACTGATCCAGTTCCGTGAGTCACTTTCTGGTCCTGAACCCTTTTGGCACACAAAATCCTCCCGAGGCCCAAGCCAGTATTGATGAAGCAGCTGCCTTCCATCAAGATGGACTCAAGTAGGATTTAATCCACTTGGGGACCATTACCCTTCCCTGTGGACTTTGCCAACCAAGGACGTTAGTCCTCGGGGTTGTCAGGTAAGTTAACTGATGGCTGACACTGGCAGTATGGTCTACTCTATTACCATAGCAGGATAAAACCTTTGCTGTTTATAACCTCACGTTGCACAGATCTACTCGGCAAGAAAGCTCTATTGACTACAGGGAGGTATAATTGCACAAAAGTAGCACCTTGAGTTTATGCTCCATGTGAAGATTGTTATTTACCATATATACTCGAGTATAAGTCTCCAAAATGAGGTCCAAAAAGGAGACTCGACTTATACTCGCGTCAACGACCCCGAGGGTTCCAAAACTGCACTAGATTGAGATGTGCCGACCGACAACAAGACAGGGGAACTGGGCGCATTTCAAACCAGCACAGAGAAAATCCTTTATTTCAACAACACTACTGTAAACACTCAAAAACATACCAACACAAATGTCTAAATTAATTAATTTTACCATATTTTCATGTATTTTAATGACTGAAACTCACTAGCAGCTGCTGCATTTTCCATCCCCGACCTATTCTCGGGTCAATCTATTTTCCTAGTTTTAGAGGTCTAAATAAGGTACCTTGACTTGTATTCAGGATGACTTATAGTCGAGCATGTACGGTAGTCTCTTTTTGGGTGTTAAAAACCATCTAGTTTGTGCCTAAAGGCTTTTTTGTGCCAGCAGTTTTGAAATTAAAGATGGTCTCGTGTTTTTGCAGCTTGCTACCAAGACAGCTGCTTTTGGGGCTGTTGTAAATACACTTAGCAAGAAATAGCAGCACTTGTTAGCCGTGCCAAAATTGGTAAATATAAGTAATATGGGAGATCTTATTTTAAAATCCAATGGATGGGTATGTTTTTAATGATATTTTGGTATATACTTAATTAATCGGCATTTGAAGATTCTGGTGTCGGATAAATGCTAACGTGCAGCATAAGGAGAACTTGTTTGGATAATCTCAATCCCTAAATTTAGAGAGAGAAGATTGCACACATTTTTGTGATTTCAACACCTATGGGGCAGAACTGTTCTTCTCATCATACCTGTTTCGTATGTCGCAGGTTTCTTACATATTGATCCACAATGATAACACTGCACAACAATGATTTTGTAACTGGGAATAACACGTTACTTGATATCGAGTGTGCTGATTCCAAATCTGAACTCAGAATTTGCCTATCATGTACAGATTTTAAGGCGTGCTATAGATGTTCAAATGGTCGATAATTGGATAATGCATGTTTACGTGGGAACAGTATAACCGTTGCAGCTACCACTATGACTGCTGCTGCCTCAGCTGAATCGTGTCCCCTGGTGGCATGCATGTTCCAGCAGTGTTCGGGCATGTCTGGGCAAGTTAGTGAGCTGACGTCAAAAATAGGTATATAAGGCGAGATGGACCAAGGGCTTGTCTCTAGTCAAAAACATCTTATTGGATAGTATAGCTAGGCCATAGTGAGTCTGTTTTAAGCAAACGATAAATAGGCACAGCTGTGTTAATAAATATATAATATATATATTTTCCTTGGGGAAAAGTTTGGCTTTTATCATCTTCTTGGGTCAACAAAGAGTAAGAAGGGGATGCTCTCAAATTTTCCCTAATGAAACGGGGGACTTAGGCCAAAGAAATGTTGGAAGAATTACCAGTATACTTGGTTATTTGGTTGATCCAGGTTTCATACGTCAGGTTGATGTGGTGGATAGAAGCACCATCTTCCACTGTTTCCAATTGTGTGCCAGTCTCATTCAGGGACTTGGGAACTTTGCCCTGAACTGGTCTTCCCAGCTGGTTGCTGGCCTTCCTAGTGATGACTTTATGTCAAATTATATTCATTCTGTGATAGCATTCATCCACCTACTATTTTTGAATCGGCACACAATGCCTGGTCCACCAATGCCTTGCAGGCTCAATCAACGTTAACTTTTGTTTTGCACCTGATCTTATAGGCAGTCCTTCATTTGATTACTTATTATACTATCAACTAGTGTAAGTCTACCAGTATAGAATTACCATGCCTCTTTAAGACCCACTGCAGTGGCTCAAGTGGTTAAGATGCTGAACTCGCTGACTGGAAGGTTGGAGTTCGATTCCTGGGTACTGCATGATGGAGTGAGCTCCCGTCATCTGCCCCAGCTCCTGCCAACCTAGCAGTTTGAAAGTAAGAAATTGCAAGAAGATAAATAGGAAGGTAAACAGTGTTCCGTGCCTGCCACATGTCCATGGAAACGTCTGCAGAGGCAGACAGCACTGGCTCTTTGGCTTTAAAACAGAGATGAGCACTGAACTCTAGAGTTGGATACGACTGACTTTCGAGCAAGGGAAACCTTTACCTTATTGACAGTAGCTGGTTAACAGTAATGGTAATTAATGTTTCCCAGATCTGCTGTTTGAAATTCCTAAACATGTAATTAGAAGGACGAACTATGGACAAAACATGGGGTCTTTATATATAAGTGGGAACAGTGTGTATAGATCTAGTAAAGGTAAAGGTAGTCAGTCATATCCAACTCTAGGGTGCAGTGCTCATCTCTGTTTCAAAGCCGAAGAGCCAGCGCTGTCTGCTGCTGCACACAATTCCGTGGTCATGTGGCAGGCATGACTAGACACTGGAGCGCACGGAACGCTGCTTACCTTCCCACCGAAGTGGTCCCTATTTATCTACCTGCAATGTCTTGCTTTTGAACTGCTAGGTTGGCAGGAGCTGGGACAAAGATGGGAGCTCACTCCGTCCTGCAGTACTTGGGAATCGAACTGCTGGCCTCCCGCCTCCCAGTCAGCATCTTAGCTACTTGAGCCACTGGAGAAATTCCCATGAACTGTCAGTTTAACTGGATGGTAGATGCTGAAGGTTGTTTGGGTTATTATTATTATTATTATTTTTGCAAATGATAGTGGTAGAGTATTTTGGTTTTGCTTTCGAGGCCAGCAATGTTTTGCAGGAGGAAATATTCTAGAAACTTGTCAACAATTCCTAAACTGAAAGGCCTTTACTCTTAAGTTTTTGTTTTAATTGCGGAAACTCTCCAGATGGTAGCTTGGGTTTTATCACCCCCCTCACCCCCCCCCCCCCGGAGTAGCTTGGATTCTTGAAAGAATAGCTTGGTTAACCGATAATGAAATATGTATGATAATAATATATATGTACCTATGTATACTCATGTGCGTCAAGGGAATTATCACCCAACTTTATTTTCTTATTGGCATCCATCTGGGATTTTTGTTGCAGAAGAAACATGCAATGGGTTTTTTCCCCACGTTACTCTTTCTTATGCCTGTTTTCAGATGCATGCGTCCTTGTTTTGGTGTCACATTCTTGTGGGGGTGGCAGATGCTTATTATGATGAGCCGACAATATGTTGTGCATGAACATAAAAGCAAATAAGAAATTGGCTACATTAAGGGATGGAGGAAAACTTAATTTTAAACCAGGGGTTCCCAACCTTTTCAAGCTGAGGACCAGGTCATGCGCTCTCTGTCAGCTTTGAGGGCCAGATGGCCATTTTGCCCAGTGGTTGGCTCCAAAAATTTTTACTACCACACTGTGGGTGTGGTATCATGCACATCGTCAGGGGGGAGCCCTGCATTGCACCTGAATTAGGACTACTGTACATACCTGTCAAGTTTTGGATTTGGAAATAAGGGAAATTTCCCGGCAAATACGGGATACTTGACAGCTATGCTTATCCTGTGCTGCCTTCCAATGGCGGCAATAGGGCATTGCAGTCTAATTAATATGGGATGACGGCGGGAAAGAGGGGAAAATAAGGGGTTTTCCCGGCCAATAAGGGATACTTGACAGCTATGCTTATCCTGTGCTGCCCTCCAATGGCGGCAATAAGGCATTGCAGGATAATTAATAAGGGATGATGGTGGGAAAGAGGGTAAAATAAGGGGTTTTCCCAGCCAATGAGGGATACTTGACAGCTATGCTTATCCTGTGCTGCCCTCCAATGGTGGCAATAGGGCATTGCAGTCTAATTAATAAGGGATGACGGCGGGAAAGAGGGTAAAATAAGGGGTTTTCCTGCCCAATAAGGGATACTTGACAGCTATGCTACTGTACTTTATTTCAAAACATGGATGGGCTCGGCCAGGCAGAATTTTTGCTACTGGTTCTGGTGAACTGGTGTGAACCTGCTGATGCCCACCACTGATTTTGCCCTGCCTGCACAATGTGGGCAGCCATTTTGTCCCAATAGCTTCAAAGGGGAGACCATTTTGTTTCTTGAATGCCCTGGGAGGGCCCACATGAAAAGGTGCCGAGGCCCATGGGCCTTAGGTTGGGAACCCCTGTTTTAAACCATTCTTTTATAAATAACATCCCCAAATTTCTCCATTGCTCCCATGGAAGGACCTGGATGATTTTTTTTAATTAAGTGCAAGAGAAAAAGATGCAGGACATTCAGCACTGAAAAAAAAATTGGTTTTTAATCTCTATATTTTATCATGTTAAATCTTCTACTTCTTCTGAGATGTTCCTCAGGGTGGAACGCTTGCTCGAAAGCCAGTCATATCCTACTCTAGGGTTCAGTGCTCAACTGCACATCTCCGTTTATAGACAAAGAGCCAGCGCTATCTGCGCCTGCAAGCATTTCCGAGGACACGTGGCTGGCTTGACTAAACACCGGAATGCATGGAACGCTGTTTGCCTTCCCACCAAAGTGGTACCTATTTATCTGATTGCAATTTCTTGCCTTTGAACTGCTAGGTTGGCAGGAGCTGGAACAGAGATGGGAGCTCACTTCATCAAGCAGTACTTGGGTCTTTAACTGCTGACCTGCCAACCTTTCATTCATCAAGTTCAGCGTCTTAACCACTAAGCCACTGTATTCCCTTGTTCCTCAGGTAGACAGATGCAAATACTGTAATCATCAAGTTGAGTGTAGTCATACCTATGGATTCTACCATTTTGGATAGGTAAAGGTAAAGGTTTCCCTTGCTCGAAAGCCAGTCGTATCCGACTCTAGGGTGCAGTGCTCATCTCTGTTTCTAAGCCGAAGAGCCAGCGCTGTCTGCTTCTGCAGACGTTTCCGTGGTCATACGCTATCGTCGTATCTTGCCCTTCACCTGATAAAAGAATATTCAGTGTCCTGATTTTATTGTTAGACTTCAAGTTCGGGAAAACACTAAAAAAAGGTTTATTATATAGGGGACACTAGCAGAACATGCTCAGAGGTTTCTATCATATTTAACTGACATGGGCATAAATGCTTGAGTGCTGGGACTTTCTTAAAGAAATCCTCCCTGTAGGAGGAGGGAAGCATGTTATACCGAATAAGTGTGAAGGAACATCTATGGTCCGGATTTCTTATTAAAGACAAGTATGCTAAGGGCTTCGCAACATTGAAAGTTGATCTATCAAACAATGGGGAAACTAGTTTACTTAAATCATTTTGCCGATGTATATCGAGAATTCTTTGTTTTATTAACTCTCTAGCATGAATAGATCCTAAGGAAAGAACATAAGGTTTTGAAATGCCATAAGTGGTTAGTGTCCTTTCAAGAGAGCTAATCCATGGTGGCATCCAAGGGTCGGACATCACCAGTTTGAATAAGCCAGATGGGGCAAACAGAATTATTATCCAATAATTAGCCGCATTTACTAGCAGTCTCGCTCGCACTGTGTACATTCCCATTTCTAATCTCAAAGCCGTGTTGGAAATACTGCAAGGGGACTGTAAAATTGTCCTAAGAAACTTGGATTGCGTGAAAATTCATCATAATTCACAAATCACAGACTCGGTGTTCAAATAATTTGGCATTGAAACTGTGTGAGAGTAAAAATGACACGTTTCACCATCTGTGGCTACATCTAGTGAGAAAGAGGGTCTTTTGCCAAGCTTTTATGACAAATGCCCTATATGAAACCCCGATTAATTTTTTAGTGAGTTTTATGCTGTCAGTCACTTTGAAATCTTTTCTCAAAATAAAAAAAAAATGCAGGGTGTAAATTTTCTGGATAATAATAATAATATAAAGCTTTCTAGTGGGACTGCGGTGGCTTAGTGGTTAAGATGCTGAACTGGATGACTGGCAATTGCAAGTCGATAAATAGGTACCCCTTTGGTGGGAAGGTAAACAGTGTTCCATGCATTTCGGTGTCTAAGACCATGGAAATGTCTGGAGACACAGACAGCACTGACTTTTTGGCTATTAACAGAGATGAGCACCGAACCCTAGAGTCAGATACGAGTGTCTTTCAAGCAAAGGTGACCGTAAGCTATTAAGAATTTCAGGCTAGATGTGAAGCTATGGTATGAGATACAGCGGAACTCGGGATAACAACAGCACCAGATAAGGACAAATCCACATAACTATGCGTTCATTATGCACCATGTGATGTTCTGCATAAGGACGGAAAAAATGCCAAAAAAACCGTCCTTATGCAGGGCATTTGGTACCGATGCTCCACATAAAAACGTTTCTTGGTGTTTTTCCCCCCATCCTTATGCGGAGCATCTCCCATAGGGGCCGCATAGCGTCAAAATCCGGATAACAACATGATTTGTGGAACCAAGTTCTACTGTATATCTTAATGAGGTTTTCCCTCATTGGTATGGATTTCATGCCCCTCTGTCTCATGACTGGTCCTCTTGGCATCCGGCCTAACAGAGAGATAAGTTTCTGACAGATAATCACCCTAATACAGTATTTATGAAAAAGGGGAGAAAAATGGAATTGGGATTTTGTGCTGTTTCGAGACAGCATGTTGCTCCCAGGCTGGACTCACACTAGGCGTTGGTGGTTTAAGAGAAGGCGCTTTAACACATTGCTCCTTTCCTTGTCCACCTCCATTTCTTTAAACCCCAGTAATGTTTCCCTTGAAGTGGTTACCATAGAAACATGCTGCAAAAGAGATTCTGTTGAGCATTGCCTCTCAACAGAAGAGGAAGCCAGTGTAACCTTCACTGCCACAAATGTGAAGCTTTCTGACATTTGGATCCTGTCTCGGACTTCTGTGGAATGAGGAAACGGAAAGGACCGTTGCAATGCTCGTCACACTTGGACAAAATGCTCTACACCCTGTTGACTCTGTCTTGTTTCCCCAACCTTTTGTGTTTTCTTCAAGACCTCCCTTACCTACTCAGCCTGTTGTGTCCTTTTTGTTTCTGATAATAAAAAAAATTGGTCTCTGGAAAGGGAATGAGTTTCTAAGCAGGCATGAGAACTTAGGTAGACTAGAATTTTTCAATCATCAAACTGGTTGAGGATTTAGTGAATTGTAGTCCACTTTTCTCTCCAAACTACAAAGCATCTACATCAGGGGTTCCTAAACTTTTTGCACCGCAGGGCAGACAGTTGAACGGGCTCGACCGGTGGTTTCCACCGGCATAAATGCTGAGGTAAAACACATCCGTGGCTGTTGTAAATGTGTTTATTACAGCCATGGGCCCATTTACGGCTGTCATAAATGCATCCGCTTCTGCTTCTGGTGTGGCAGCGGTGGTGACACATGCCACATGAAATGTGCCATTGCAGGGTCTGACCCATGGACCATAGGTTGGGATCCCCTGATCTACATCATTTGCCACTCTACCATAGGTAGTATTGCTCCACCTAAGATAATGAGAGAAGTAGCAGTGGACACTGAGGAAATAAAGCAGGAGAAGGACCGTCAACACCCACTAAGGAAATTAAGCAGATGAAGGACCATCAACACCCTCTGAATGGATTTGAGCCTCAAGTCCACCAGTTCGGATCCAGGAAGAGCTATATGGCAAGAACAAACATTCTTGAGGGCACGCAAGAACATAACCAAACTAGAAGATGGAGAAAAGAGCTCAGATCCAGGAAGAGCTTTATGGCAAGAACAAACATTCTTGAGGGTACACAAGAGCAAAACCAAACTGGAAGATGGAGAAAGGAGCTCAGATCCAGGAAGAGCTTTATGGCAAGAACAAACATTCTTGAGGGTACACAAGAGCAAAATCAAATCAGAAGATGGAGGAAGGAACTCACTGGACAAGGGACAACATTAAGGGAGGATATGGCAGAAGGACCCTAAATTGGCAGAGGGTCAGAGTCCCTAAACTAACATGCTCAAGTGGGGGCTGCTGTTGGACAACAACACTCGGTGTGACCATAGGTAGCCCTTGAATGAAAGCCAGTCATATCCAACTCTGTGGTTCAGTGCTCATCTCTATTTGACTATGGAGAGATACAGAATCCATTACATTTGCTGGTCTGTCAGATACTACAGGAATCATGTACCGATGAGGATTTAAGTTTGATCTGGACGCAAAAGGTGGAAAAAATCACCCACACACATTAGCAAACAATCCTAACCCAAAACAAAAACTATAATGCAGTTCTAAGGGTGCACCAATGGAAATACAATGTCCGGATGTAGGGGAGTAATGACACCATTACTTTGGCCAGTCTTCACCTAGAAGACAGTGACTTCTTTGGCTGGGCTTCACCTAGAAGACACCTAGAAGACCGCGCTTCACCTAGAAGATACCTAGAAGACAATGTCTTCTTTGGCCGGGCGACACCTAGAAGACAATGTCTTCTTTGGCCGGGCTTCACCTAGAAGACACCTAGAAGACTGGGCTTCACCTAGAAGAGAGTGTCTTCTTTGGCCGGGCTTCACCTAGAAGACACCTAGAAGATCGGGCTTCACCTAGAAGACACCTAGAAGACAGTGTCTTCTTTGGCCTGGCTTCACCTAGAAGACACCTAGAAGACAGTGTCTTCTTTGGCCTGGCTTCACCTAGAAGACACCTAGAAGACCGGGCTTCACCTAGAAGACACCTAGAAGACAGTGTCTTCTTTGGCCAGGCTTCACCTAGAAGACACCTAGAAGACCGGGCTTCACCTAGAAGACACCTAGAAAACTGGGCTTCACCTAGAAGACACCTAGAAGACAGTGTCTTTTTTGGCTGGGCTTCACCTAGAAGACACCTAGAAGACTGGGCTTCACCTAGAAGAGAGTGTCTTCTTTGGCCGGGCTTCACCTAGAAGACACCTAGAAGATCGGGCTTCACCTAGAAGACACCTAGAAGACAGTGTCTTCTTTGGCCTGGCTTCACCTAGAAGACACCTAGAAGACAGTGTCTTCTTTGGCCTGGCTTCACCTAGAAGACACCTAGAAGACCGGGCTTCACCTAGAAGACACCTAGAAGACAGTGTCTTCTTTGGCCAGGCTTCACCTAGAAGACACCTAGAAGACCGGGCTTCACCTAGAAGATACCTAGAAATTCGGGCTTCACCTAGAAGACACCTAGAAGACAGTGACTTCTTTGGCCGGGCTTCACCTAGAAGACACCTAGATGACCGGGCTTCACCTAGAAGACATCTAGAAGACAGTGGCTACTTTGGCTGGGCTTCACCTAGAAGACACCTAGAAGACCGGGCTTCACCTAGAAGACATCTAGAAGACAGTGTCTTCAATGGCCGGGCTTCACCTAGAAGACAGTTTCATGCTTTGGTCACCAATGTTTAAGAATGATATTGGCAAGCTGAAAGATGTCAAGAGGAGGGTAACTAAGATGGTAAAGAGAGTTGAACCAAAACCTTCTTGGTTAAGGAGGTTGAGTATGTTTAGCCTTCAGAAGAGGAGAATGACAGATGGCATGACAATTGTCTTCAAATATTTGAAGCGATGTATTACAGAATATTGGTTTCTGCGAGTCTCAAGGTAGGAATCCAACCGACAGAGTCAAATTAAAAGAGGCTCAGACTAAACATTAGGAAGGACTTCCTGGGCTTAAGAACTCTTTGCCAAACAAATGTCTAAGTGGAGAAAGCGACGAGCTGTTTACGGAAAGTTTTTAAAGACAGGTTGGGCTGCCATCTGCCAGGGTTGCCATGAGGGACAAGAATTTTCTGCTTCAGTAGAGGGATTGACTAGATGCGTCTTGAAATTCGTTTTAGCTTTACGGTTCTGTATTCTAATTTGGAGTGCAGGGTGCTGTAAGTTTCAAATCCTTATTCAGGTGAGTGATTGAGCCACGCTTCAAAGGAGACTTTCTCAACCTGTTAGATGCAAGAGTAAGTGACGTAATTCGAAACGAGGTGACAGCAGTGCAGTGCACACCAGCAAATACATTCTTCTATTGAAAACGATTGGTTAGAGGCATGAGAACAGATTGACCATTCCTAGAAACGCATTCCTGTGAAACAACATGCTTGCTTTTATTAATAAAGCTCACATTCTGAATTTATTATCTGAGGATTAAACACATTTTAATTTCAGGGAAAAAAAATCTCACCCTCATTTTGCCATTAGCAAAGCTTTTCTTCAGCACCCTCTCTTTACTTCACAATTAGCGTGATTGATGGGTTTCTTGAAATGTCCAGGAATAGTTCCTTTGGGGATTCTGTACGTGAGCAGCATTGACACAGATAGTGTTTAGATCCTATATTAAGTCATATCTATGATGCACAGAGCTGGGCAGGCTGAGGAGAATGGTGGAAGACAGGGGTGCCTGGTTCTACCAAGTTCTATGAGGAAAGAATGAAATAACTAGGCATGTTTAGCTTTGAGAAAAGAAGACTGAAGGGGAGTATAATAAAAATCTTCAAATACTTGAAATATACGGTTTATGATCATGCCAGAGTGCAGGGCATGTAACATTGGGCTCGGGTTATATAGAAAGCCAAACATAGGCTGACTATCAGGAAAAATGTCTGTACTGTTAGAGCAGTAGAACAACGGAGCCCATGATTTCAGGAGGTAGTAATCACTCCAATGCAGGATACGTTCAACAGGAAATTGGACCACCATCCATCAGATCTGGTTTGATTTGGATTTCTGCATTCACTAGGGCAGGGGTGCCCAAACATTTTGGGCTGTGGGCCGGTCATGTGGCTCAGGGCCCCTGGTCACTATGGCCCACAGGCCATAGTTTGGGCACCCCTGCACTAGGGGGTTGGACTTGATAGCCTCATAGGTCTCTTCCAACCCTATTATTCCATGATTCTATGACAGTGGTGGTGAACCTATGGCACTGAGAGCCCTCTCTGTGGGCATGCGCACCATTGCCCCAGCATACAGTTTGCCCCACCCCTCTGCCCAGCAGACCAATGGGAGTGCTTCTTCCCTCCCCCCAGCACAGAGTTCACCCCGCCTCTCTGCGGCGCAGATGGCAGCCTGTTGAGTTTGGGCATTTGGTCTCTAAAATGTTTGCCATCACTGTTCTATGATGACAAAACTGATGGGTTAGTGAAGAAATCTGGTAAGTTTTTTTTTTGGGTGGGTGGGTGGGGGGCACTGTATGAAGGTAATGTTTTATTTACTTTGGATACCTTGGAGTTGTTATTCAGCGAGAAGTCTGTGCATTGGTAGACATCTCTGCGACAACATTCTGCACATTAAATGGGCATGGGAAATCAAGTCCACTTGCATGCGGTCTATTAGCCACTTGGATATCACATCACCTGCCAGCCAGGCAGACCATGACATGTGCCCTCCGCTTTCACCTTGCCCAAGGGATCCGACGGAGGATGCTTTGGTGAGTTTTAGTCCCAGTCTAACATCATTGACAAGAGATAGGCAACACCGCCTAGTTAGACCACTCAAGTCCCGCCATGACAAGGCTCTCACCTCGCTTCAGTTATTATGACATACGCAGTAACTCACTAGTTTTCTTAGCATTATTTCCCCTGCTTTGGGTATAAAGATCGTGTTTCATCTTTTCAAGGGAAGCTGTCATGTTTCTTGGGAGAACTCGATAAGTTTTTACTCCTGGAAGGAAGCAGATCTAAGATCACAGCTACACATTCAAAGCCGGATGATTTTATCATTTGTCATTTCGAGCATTTTCTTTTAAACATTCTGTTCCAATTATTATTTTTGTGTGTGATGTTACAACGCTAACCTTCATCTCCGGTTGCATTCTCTCAGCTGTAAATTGGGTTTGGAAAGCATAATAAGATCATAGACTTTTTTTTAGAGATGGAAATGATAAATATGTATAACATCTTTACTTACATGCCAATAATCCCACCCCTCCTCCAGCCTGTTTAAGAAGAGCAATTCCAACAGATCCTCTATTATTGTAGAATTGTAAATAAGTTTGCATTTTATGATTGCTAGTTGTATATAATTTGGCATGTTGGAAGAATGAGTGCCTTTTAGACATAGCTATTTTTCAGGGGTCTGTTTGGGCAGAAAAGGCGGGTTGAGGGAGAGAGTTGTGTAGGCATTGAGTGATGGAAACAGCTCCACATAACTGGGTAGAATGAATGAGCTTTTTCAGAATGAAAGAATGTGATAGCCTGGCTTATGGATTCCATGAAATGTGGGCCATGGGGCAGGCAAGGAATAACTAACGTCTTTCACCCAAGGTCGCCTGGGAATGTTTAGCCGGTCATACTGTGTACACCCACAAATACTTGGTCTCCAAACCTCCTTCTTCTCCAAGCAGCACTTTTAGTTCTAAAGTGACAATCTATACTTGTTGGTGGTTGGCTGTGTAGAGCAGGGGTTCCCAACCCAAGGCCCATGAGCCAGATCTGGCCCACGGTACCACTTCATGTGCCCCCCCCATCCAAGGGCATTCAAGAAACAAAATAGTAGTGGTCCAGGCTCATTGTTGTACTCGTCAGCTGCAACTTGTATCCGAGAATGTTTCCTTAAAACTGGAAAAATGCCATTGGCGTGAATTTGTTTAAGGTGGATCCCAGCTTGCCATGAAGTGACCCACAAGCTTTGATCATGGACCCATTTCCTGCGGCACGTATGAAATAAGACATGGAGGATTTAACACCGGGACTGCTGCAGCCTTGAGAATATGGACAAGGTGTGCCTTCACAGCCAGTCCATCTGGCGTGGCCTCTTCTGCCTTCATGACTGTTGGGAATCAGAGTTCCTCCTCCACTCGTTTTGCCGTTGGGCCCAATATGATTGTTTCCAGTGACATTTCCTCCACTGAGGGGGAACATCACCCCACCCAAAGGGGCTCATCCACCCATAGCCATTGGCCCCTTAAGGGAGTCAGGTTATTTACCGCCGCCCAACACTCAGCATTGAGTCACTGGTTGTATGGTCTACTCCATTACCATAGCAAGATGTCCAGCCAGACTGAACATCGGTGTATTATATTAACAGTAATTCCCAAACATAGGAAGCTGCCGTATACTAAATCCGAAATGTATCCCTCTAGCTCAGTATTATATCTACTGATTGACAGTACCTATTCAATTGATCAGACAGAGTTGTGTCCTGGCGCTGTGCTGAGCTTCATCTTTTAGTATGGGAAGCAACTGTTTTGCGACTGTGCTCCAGTCCTTCCTGTGCAGAAATCAGCTACAGATAAACACATTTTTCAGAAAATGATCTCCCACCACCACCCCACTTGACTTGGCATAGGATTCACTTTGTGTATCTCAAGCTTTGTAGATTGACAAGTTGCAATCTTCCATTGCGTCCAACGCATAAGAGCATGTTGGAGAGGAAAAAAAAAAACAGTTCATTTTAACTTGCTATCTCTATCTCTCTTTCGGATTTTGCCAGTTCTAGTAAATGGCATGCAGAGATTAGAGAGGATGAAATGATGACAAAGAGAAGTAAGTAAGAAAATACCTGGCAAATTGTTGTGTTCTGTAAAGCAGTGCCTTTAACAATGTACCTTTACCATGTGTTATCAATGTAACCCTTCTGTGTGCAACATTATAACCTTCACCTGTATCAATGTTAGCCTAATAAGGGGACGCGAGCTAGTGACCACCAGAGGGCAGTAGCGAGCGTCCAGCTCTAATGGATCATCAGCCACCTGGTTCAGCAGCGCGGGAAGATTCCCCGCGACTTCCTCACCTGGTCAAGAAGGGCGTGACCTCCTACGACGTCACGCAGGCAGCAACCAATAGTCTGTCAACGAGCCACATTCAAATGTATAGCCAGCTGTATATATTGAGCTACCCATCCGCCATTACCACATGTTCCCCCGGATCATCATGCAATAAACCTGTGTTAAGCCAACCCTTCGGCTGTTTCATTGTCTTTGGTCCCTTACACTAAATTGGCGACGAAGGTGGGATGGCAGCCCACGGGACCAAGACATGCGCCGGTTTCGAAATCAGGAAACCGGGCGACTGGGAGATCTTCGAAATGGACTTCCAGGCCGCACTGATCGAGTCCGAAGTTACGGAAGAGGCGAAGAAAAGGGCCATCTTCACCAGGATGCTCGGACAAGAAACAAAAAGGACCTTGGTGGACCTGATTGCACCGAGGAGGGTGAGCGAATTCAAAGCCAAGGAACTCATGCAGTTGCTGCGTGAGCACGTCCGGCCCGCCACGGCGATGTTTCCCGCTCGGAGTGCGTTTTGGAGGCGAGTCCAAGCGCCCGGGGAGACGGTCGCCGCGTTCGTGGCGGCCCTGCGGCTGGCGGCCGGCCCGTGCAAATGGGAAAACGTCGAAATCACCCTCCGAGACTGTGTGCTGTGCGGCCTGAACGACGCCGAAACCCAGCGCACATTAATGAACCAAGAGCCGCCTCCCACGCTGCAGGAGGTCGTCAGAGCGGCCCAGGCCGCAGAAGCTACGAAGGCCGGGGTCCAAGAACTCCAGGACTGGCGGCCAAAGTCGGGCAAAGCAGAGGCTCCGGTACAGGCGGCCCGGCGAACTTCGAGGTCGTCTACAGAGAGCAGCGACGACGAGGACGTACAGAGGGTCCGGAAGGAGAGCCGACGATGCGACGGCTGTGGCGCGGCCCACGACCGCGTGAAATGCCCCTTCCGGAAGGCCGAGTGCCACAACTGCGGCCGCCGCGGGCACATCGCCAAGGTGTGCAGGAAGAAGCGCGAGTCCCGGAGGAGCTCCCCAGACCGTTCCGCGGGACGAGACCGCCCAGCGAGACCCAAAGACGGCGCCCAGGCCACGCGGAAGCAGGACGGCGTGGGCCGCATCGCCGACGGCAGCGAGGATGACGCCTCGGTGTTCAGCGTGTCTACGAGACACCCCCGCTACTTTGTTGAGGCACTAGTCCAAGGGGTGCCCATTAGGATGGAAATTGACTCGGGGTCCTCATATTCAATCATTTCCCAGAGGGAGTTTTGTGGAATTGCCCCCCAAAAGCGGCCCAAGCTCAAAGCGTTGAGGGCCACACTGCGGGACGTGCAAGGGAACAGTATTCCAGTGTTGGGGGTTGGTGAATTTCAGGTCAAGTTCAAGGAGCACGCCGCGTCCCTTCCCCTGGTCGTGCTCAAGGGAGGAAATTGCAGCCTCCTCAGGACTCAATGGTTCCAGCCCCTGGGTTTGTTCATTGGGGGGGTGCATGCCGTGGGGATGCACGCTGTTGGGACTGACCCGATTCAGGAGGTGTGCGAGGCGCACCCCGAAGTCTTCAAAATGGGACTGGGGAAATTCAAGGGGCCCCCAGTGACTTTCGACCTGGACCCGGAGGTCCGCCCTGTTCGCCTAAAACCACGCCGGGTGCCGTTCGCACTCAAGGACAAGATAGAGGCGGAACTGGACAAATTGGTGGGTCAGGGGATTCTTGTGCCTGTAGATTCTGCGGAGTGGGAAACTCCAATTGTAACTGCTCTTAAGTCCAATGGGGAGGTTCGCATATGCGCCGACTACAAGTGCACCATCAACAAGGCGATCCGCCCGAATGCATATCCGGTGCCGGTAGTCAGCCATCTGCTGGCCAGGTTACACGGGGGGAAATGTTTCGCTAAGCTCGACTTAGCACAGGCCTACCAGCAGCTCACGGTGTCTCCCGCCGCAGCTGCTGCGCAGACCATAGTCACCCATAAGGGGGCGTTCCAGGTGACGCGCCTCCAATTCGGCGTGAACTCGGCGCCAGGAATTTTCCAGTCACTCGTGGAATGCCTCCTGAAGGGTCTGGAGGGGGTGTTGCCTTATTTTGATGACGTGTTAATAACAGGGGGGAGTCGGGCGGAATTGGCCAAGAGGTTGGGGAAGGTCCTGACTATATTCGAAAAGGCGGGGCTGAGGTTGCGCAAGGACAAATGCGTCTTCTTCGCAACCGAGGTTGAATTCCTAGGGTTTTGTGTGACTCCTGAGGGGATAAAACCATCCAAGTCTAAGGTGGCAGCCATCAAGAAAGCCCCCCGCCCCACCTCCAAGCCCGAGTTGCAGTCGTTCCTAGGGCTGCTCAACTTTTACCACTCCTTCCTTCCCTGGAAGGCAGCGGTGGCTGAACCGCTACACAAGCTGCTAAAGAAAGAGCAGGCATGGAAGTGGGGCGATGACCAAGAGAGGGCATTTAGTGAGCTGAAAAGCCTCCTGGCGTCCGACGCCATACTGACCCACTTCGACCCCAAACGCCCAGTAGTTCTGATCTGTGATGCATCTCCAGTGGGGGTGGGGGCGGTGCTGTGCCACGTGCTGGAGAACGGCAGGGAGGCCCCGATAGCATTTTACTCCAGGTCCCTGTCCCAAACAGAGAGAAACTACGCACAGACGGACAGGGAGGCCTTAGCGATAGTCTCGGGGACGAAAAAATTTCACGATTTTCTGTATGGCCGCCCCTTCACCATCGTGACGGACCACAAACCCCTGCTAGGCATTTTTACCGCGGATAAGCCCACCCCTCAAATCCTGTCCCCAAGGATGCTCAGGTGGGCCATTTTTCTCAACGCGTATCAGCACGCGTTGGTCTACCGGCCCGGGAAAGAGATCAGCCATGCGGACGCCCTATCTAGGTCTCCCCTTCCCCTAACGCCCAGCCAGGTGAGCATGGGGGAGCGGGACCATCAGGTTCTCATGATAGAGGTGCTGGATTCGCCCCCCGTAGTGCCCGCCGACATTGCCAAAGCGACAGAGAAAGACAAAACCTTAGCGACAGTAAGCTCCTGGCTGCAGAAAGGGTGGCCCGCGTCCTCCCCAGCGGAGGAGTTCGCTCCATTTTTCAGAAAAAAGCTAGAACTGTCCCTAGAGAGGGGGTGTCTCTTGTGGGGGCAGCGGGTGGTGATTCCCACTTCCCTTCGGCCGCGGGTGCTCAAACTGCTGCACGTCAGCCACCCCGGCATCGTGCGATCCAAGGCGCTGGCCCGGAGTTACTTCTGGTGGCCCCAGCTAGACGCCGACATCGAGCACATGGTCGGCACTTGCGAAAGTTGCCAATGCTCCAGACCGGAGGAGGCCCGCCTTCCCCACAGGGAATGGGACGCGGCTAAGGGGCCGTGGTTCCGGGTGCACGTTGATTTCGCGGGCCCGTTCAGAGGCACTCTATTCCTCCTTGTTGTGGACGCTTTCTCCAAATGGTTGGAGGTTATCCCAGTCACGAGCACCTCCTCGGCCCAGACCATTAGGCACTTGCGGAGGCTCTTTTCCACGTTCGGCATACCCGACATGTTAATTAGCGACAACGCTAGTTGTTTTACGTCCTCCGAGTTTAAGGCATTCATGGAGATTAACGCCGTTCGGCATATTACCTCCGCCCCGTTTCACCCGGCCACCAACGGCCAAGTAGAGCGCCTCGTCCGCACCACGAAGGACGCGTTGCGGTGCATGGGCCCAGGGGATTTGAACCTACAAGTGTGTCAGTTTCTGCTAGGGTACAGGGTGACCCCGTTGGCGTCAGGATACTCCCCCGCAGAGCTCTTAATGCGCAGGAAGCTGACCACCATCCTCACTAGGCTAGACCCCACGAGGGTAGAGGACAAAGGAAGGAACATCGGGCTGGAGGTTACAAAGAGTTTCAGCATAGGCGCCCCCGTGCATTGCAGGAATTACACCAGCTCAGGCCCAGCCTGGGTGCCGGGCGTAGTCGTGGAACAAACCGGCCCCGTGTCGTACCGCGTGGAGACCAGCACAGGGCTCCTATGGAGGCGGCACGCAGACCAGCTCCGACGCAGGGTCTCCGATGAGCAGGACACGGTTCACGCAGGAAATAAGTCAGCGTTAGGGTTCTCCCCCACCCGTTTAGCCCAAGGGGGAGGAGAAGGGGACCGTGGGCCCCCACCAAGGGGGGAGGAGGATATCCTCATAGATACCCTGGGGGATCTTTCCGAGGAGGAGGAACCCGACCCCATACATATCTCGCGGAAAGTCCCCACAAATGCGGGTACCCCTACCAACTTAGATTTTGATTTTCAGAACCGGGGGGGGGGTTTCAGAGTGGTCCCCCACCCGTCCAAGCGAGAAGAGGGGTTTTTCGTTAGCCCCGACGGCCCCCGGTCTGCCCACAATGGAGTTTTTCCCTTCCCCTAAGTCCGCCAGACAGCGGCAAGCCACTAACAAGTCTCCCTCTCCCGTTTCAGGACAAGGGACCAGGGAACAAAGAAGCAATAACGCCCCCGGGGGGGCAGCCCTCTTCACGGCCCAAACGCACATGCAACAAGCCATCTTGGCTGAGAGACTTCGTCTCATCCTAGGGGGGGAGGGATGTTGTGTTCTGTAAAGCAGTGCCTTTAACAATGTACCTTTACCATGTGTTATCAATGTAACCCTTCTGTGTGCAACATTATAACCTTCACCTGTATCAATGTTAGCCTAATAAGGGGACGCGAGCTAGTGACCACCAGAGGGCAGTAGCGAGCGTCCAGCTCTAATGGATCATCAGCCACCTGGTTCAGCAGCGCGGGAAGATTCCCCGCGACTTCCTCACCTGGTCAAGAAGGGCATGACCTCCTACGACGTCACGCAGGCAGCAACCAATAGTCTGTCAACGAGCCACATTCAAATGTATAGCCAGCTGTATATATTGAGCTATCCATCCGCCATTACCACATGTTCCCCCGGATCATCATGCAATAAACCTGTGTTAAGCCAACCCTTCGGCTGTTTCATTGTCTTTGGTCCCTTACACTAAACAAATGGAAAAAGTTCAGGATTTATTGTCAAGTTAATTATCTGTGATTCATCGGGTACAACACAGCAGCCGTTGTCTTGATAATAGTGGTAACAATTACTATTATTATCATGTTATTATTCTATAATCAAGGTGGAAACTACAGTGGAATGAAAGCTAATGTGGTTTGTTGGCCAAGAAATTGGCCTTCAGTCTTTAATAAATGAGAATCCAGGGCAGACTTTTCAACATATTTTATTCACAGCTTGGTGAAGTTGTGATGGCTCGATTCCCAATGGAGTTATTACTAGGCAGCCTGCGTCACTTTCAGTCCAGTTTCCAAGTATGGACAGGATGAGAAGGGGCAGCATTAAGCTGAGTGATATATAGTCCTTTCAAAGGGTTTTTGACTGGAATCACTCAATCAGAGGTTATTGCTGTTAGATGTAATATCAAACTGCTATGAACTACATGTACCACAATGCATTGCCATATGACATCACCCTGACCTCACCTAACCCTATTAAAGGACCCCAGCTTTCCTGCTCCTCTTTACCCTTGCTGACCCTACTGACCGCCACTGACCATCATGTGGCCAGTGGAAATAAAGACTTTAAAATACAGCTAGCGGCTCTGGAGTTATTGGACCGAACCATCAGAAAAACTCTCTAACAATTACACTACTTGTGTATCAGCTTAGTCAGGCTCAGTTCAAGGTGCCGGTGTGCATTGTAGTGTTGATAGACCAGGGACTGGGGTGGCTTGGTGGTTAAGATGCCGAACTTGGTGACTGGAAAGTCGACAGGCCAACAGTTCAAGACCTGAGTGCTGTAGACGGAGTGAGCCCCCGCCTCTGTCCCCAGCTCCTGCCAACCTAGCAGTTTGAAAGCAAGAAACTGCAGGTAGACAAAGAGGTACAGGAAAGGTAACAGTGCTTTGTGTGCATCCTAGTCATCCCTGCCACTTGGCCACAGAAACATCTGCAGACGCAGACAGTGCTGTGAAAATGAAGATGAACACCGACCTCTAGAGTCGGATACGACTGGCTTTTGAGCAAGGATTTACCTTTACTAAATGGAATCATTTGCTAATGGGTTTACCCTTCAGGTCTAGCATCTCTTGTGTGATTGGCCCAGGGGTGAAACAGCAAGTATATAATGCCACAATGTTTGTCTTGCATCCATCTTACTAACCCAGGGGTTCTCAACCTATGGCCCATGGGCTGGCCCTGGCCCATGGCACCATTCCCCGTGGCCCATGGCACTACCACTGCCGGAAGCAGATGCGTTTATGACAGCCGTAAATGCACCAGCATTTCAACGCGTTTACGATAGCTGCAGACATGTTTTACGGTGGCGTTTATGGCGGAGGAACCACCCGCCCAGCCTGCTCAGCTGTCTGAGGGGCCGTGGTCTAGCCCATGGATTGAAAAGGTTGAGCACCCCCCGTACTAACCATTTTGCAATTCAACAGGATGAAGCTTCGCAACTAATCTGAACAACAGGTATTTATCTGGTACGCTAACCATTTTGTACCGCTGTACCTGATGTGTACACATTGATGTCATGAAGTCTCAACTCTTATATCCGACAAAGTGGACCTGATCCACGAAAGCTCACATTAAAATACAGCAGTTAGTCTTTAAAGTGCCACAACCTATTTTTTTTTGTTCCATTTACTTTCTGATATGCTTGAAACACAGACTAACACGGCTACTATTTCAAAGATTGGAATTAGACTCCCCTGAACTCCTCAACATGCCCCTTCTGTTACAGTAAAACCTCGGATTATGCTAAAACTTGGTTGCACAAGTCTTAGTGTTATCCGATTTTTAAAACGTTATCCGATGTATGCATCGGATAACGTTAACATCCTATGGGATGCATCGGATAATGTTGAAACTCCATAGAGATACATTGTAACCTGCACAGGCTTTAGCGAATGTTATCCGATGCATCCCATAGGATTTTAACATTATGAGATGCAACTTTTCCCCAGATTGCTTAACGTTATGCAGTTTTAGCGTTATCCGATCCAAACGTTATCCAAGGTATTACTTGTACTTGTTTTTAGACAGGCAGCAGAGACTGCAAATTTTTTTTTTTTTGGGGGGGGGGCGTATGTGAAATTTTGTATAATTTCATAGCAATACTGTATGTCTTTAGCATTGATGCTTTTAAAAATCCTTATCTGGAAAGTCTGCATGAATTCCCTTTCAAAAGGGACAATACAATGCTGATGCCTCAGTGGAGGAGTCTCATCTCTCATTCATAGCTATCCCTCCTGCCCAACCTTGGTTTACTAACCAAAGATGTCTTTTTGGAGAGCAGACATAGGCATTTTAACCCACATGGCTATGTATCCTAGGTAACAGGCTGTATAGTTTAGCATGGCCGGTTATGGCTCTTGTGGGGTGGGGAGGGGGGGGGGGAAGAGGTGTGTAATGAATGCATAGAACAAGCTGTTAATTCCCTATCAAGGTTTAGGAAGAATGTCCAAGAAAAGTATCTGTAAGGAGTTTAAACAGATGCTTCTTCAATTGCACTGAGTGTGCAGGTGGTGGTGTGATGCTTGATGAACCAGCTTGAGCCAGGAGGTAGAAACATCAAAATTGATTCCCCCCTATCTTCCCCCATTGACTTTTGGGAAAGCTAAAGCTAGTATTGCCAGATCCCAAGGTACTGGCTGGGGTCCAAAGTATTTCTATGCTTCCTTGCGTTTCCAGATCAGGTGACAAATCTCAGAGCAAAGAGAGAAGAAATACCTTTCCAGTTGGCTCCAGGGTTCATTGCTCAGCTCAAAGGTGCACTAAGTCGAAAAGCCTTGGGAATGGGGTTCAGACAGCTTCTACACATTGAGACGATACCTTGGAGTGTCTTGGAGTCAACGAGGAGTCCGCGCATTGGTGGACGTCTCCGCGACGACATTCCACACATGCAAATGGACTTGAGAAATCAAGTCCATCTACGTGCGGTTTTTAGCCATTTGGATATCACGTCAGCCACTTGCTAAAGAGACTGTGACATGTGCCCACCTCCGCTCCCACCTTGCCCAATGGAGGACGCTTTGGTGAGTTTTAGTCCCGACCTAACATCATTGACAAGAGATGGGCAACAATACCTAGTTAGACCGCTCAAGCCCCCTCACCCCGACAAGGTTCTCACCAAGTGGGAATATTGTTAGAATAATAGTGTGGCTGCAATGGCTCTGTGGTTAAAGAGCCCACCTTTTTAGCTGGAAGGCCAGCAAGTCTGCTGAGAGCTGGGTACCGCATGATGGATTGAGCTCCCATCTCTGTCCCAGCACCAGTGCTGGGCATCAGCAGGTTCGCACCAGTTCGCCAGAACCGGCAGCAGAAATTTAAGCTGGCCCCACCCATCCAAGTTTTGAAATAAAGTAGTCCTAATTCGGATGCATCACAGGGCTTTTCCCTTGGCCACACCCACCATACCACACCCACAGTGTGGTAGTGTGGTTTCACAAAGTGAAGCTGAGGTCATTTTAATGTGCATTAGCTCTCCTCTTCACTGCTTTGTCCTCCTAGCAGCCCTTTGTGGGAGTTCAAGTGGTAAAAGAGAATGACTGACCCAAACTCTTCCAGTGAGCTTCATTGGCAGGTGGACATTTGAACCCTGGGCTCCATACTTCACTCCTACATTACCCAGTAGCGCCAGTCAATTGCTGTTGGGTCCAGAGGTTTTGGGACATAGTTCCACTGTGGGTATATGTAGATCTGACTGCTGTTTTTCATGTGGCCATGGTTTGAAAGTGGTTTGATTGTTTCCCCCAGTGCCTCCTATAACAGTCATGGCGAACCTTGGCACTCCAGGTGTTCTTTGAGTTCAATTCCCGGAAGCCCAAGTCTCAGTGAATCCACATGAATAAGTCTACTGTGTGTACGCAGGTGTTCTTGGACTTCAACTCTCAGACGCCCAAGTCTCTGTGAATCCACACAAATGGGTTTACTGCATAGGTGCAGTAAATCCATTTGTATGGATTCACAGAGACATGGGCTTCTTGGAATCGAAGTCCAAGAACACCTGGAGTGCCAAGGTTTGCCTTCACTGTCATATGAGGTCTTTCCACACTCTATTTCGGTGTTTCTCAACCTTTGGCTTTTGGACTTCAATTCCCAGAAGCCTAAGTCAATTCCCCAAAGCACTGATCAGCCGATGGACTGACTTAGGCTTCTGGGAATTGACGTCCAAAAGCCAAAGGTTGAGAAACACTGCTCTACTTTGTTGCTTTGGAGAAGGCAATTGGCCTAATGGTGACACTAGAGGGCAGTCGGGTTCTATGCAGTGTAGAAACTTAGCAGACCAGGGCTGCTTCTTTAGCCGCGTTTCCCAACTTTTTGGGTTTTGGACTTCAATTCCCCAAAGCACTGATCAGCCACTGTACTTGACTTAGGCTTCTGGGAATTGAAGTCCTCTGTGGGGCATTGGCCCCGCATTGGGAACCACTGCTTTAGAGCATCTTTTGCCCCAATATTTTATCAGTGAGCTTGGATGGAGTTTGAAAACCATGACATAATAGATAACGCTACTTACATAATCGTGTCTGCTGCTTCTGTTAAATGTGAAGAGGGCAAATAGTTACCCAAGGCAATCCAGCCCCTGTGCTTGGAAAATGTTTGGCCCCAGCTTACCAGATTTGGAGAATTCCTATGTAACTTCCCTACCATGCCTCAAGAATAATAAGAAGTGGAAACTACGCCTTTCCCTGCCATTTCAAATGTTAGCTAAGATTATCAAAAAGCCGTGTCTAATATTGTACTGTTTAAGACCATTAAAAAAGCCCCAATACTTTGGGCATAATATGAGGAAAGGAATGATGTATAGAATACAGTAAAACCCCGACTTACATATGCCTCGAGTTGTATAAAATTTGACTTACATAATGATTTTTGCACTAAAACCATGTACCGATTTACATAAATGTCCCGATTTACATAACACAATTTCCTATGGGTTTGCTTCAAGTTATGTAAAAAATGCATTTTTCCAATGGGTTTGCTTTGAGTTATGTAAAAATTTCATTTTTCCTATGGGGTTGCTTCAATTTACATGAATATCATTTCCGTATGGGTTTGCTACGAGTTATGCAAAAATTCATTTTTCCTATGGGTTTGCTTCGAGTTATGTAAAAATGCATTTTTCCTATGGGGTTGCTTTGAGTTATGTAAAAATTTCATCTTTCCTATGGGGTTGCTTCGATTTACATGAATGTCATTTCCCTATGGGTTTGCTACAAGTTATGCAAAAATTCATTTTTCCTATGGGTTTGCTTCGAGTCAAGTAAAAAGCCGATTTACATAAAACCCTACGGAACAGACTTTTTACGTAAATAGGGGTTTTACTGTACTCCAACTCGTTATGTAAGAGAAGCATCTTGAGAAGAGAGGCCCTGGGTGTAGACTAGTGTTTCCCAATGTGGGGCCCATGCCCCACAGGGGGACTTCATTTCCCACAAGCCTAAGTCAGTACATTGGCAGATCAGTGTTTTGGGGTATTGACTTAGGCTTTTGGGAACTGAAGTCCAAAACCCAAAGGTTGGGAAACACTAGATGGACCTTGTGGCTGAAGACCCTGAGAGAATGGTGTGGAAGAACTCTTCTAAGGAGTTAAGAACAGGAAGATTATTGCCATGATATTCGGAATCGATATGGCACAACAACAACAATGCTGCCACCGCCGCCACTGATGATGCATTTGACACTTATATTTTGGGTCTATAGCAGTGGTGGCGAACCTATGGCATGCGTGCCAGACATGGTACTCAGAGCCCTCTCTGTTGGCATACGCACCGTTGCCCTAGCATAGAGTTTGCCCTGCCCCTCTGCACAGCAGCCCAATGGGAACACTTTCTCTCTCCCTTGTTGGCACTCTGTGATAAATAAGTGTTTTTTGCATTGCAGTTTGGATATATGGTCTGTAAAATGTTCGCCATCACTGGTCTACAGAATCATGGCATATATGTATGCTACATCTCATATATGGGAGCCATATCTTCAGAGTTTGGGTGCATAGCACGTCCAGTTTTCAGAGAGCTTAACAGAGCTTGTGGTGATCCTACCCCTTTTAATCCTGACAAAAACTCAGAAAGGTTAGTCTGAGGCATATATGAAATTCGCCTAAGATGACCCACTGAGCCTCAGGGATGAGTTGTGAACTTTGGTCTTTTCTCAACGCTGTTAGCCGCTGCCCCACTTTGATTCTTGGGCAACTAAGGCTGCACAAAATATGTCTAAAAATATTTTAACTAAACTGCTCTTGTCAGAGGGTTTGCTAAGAGGATAATGCAATGGTTGTTTATCTTTCTCAAGAACTAATGCATCTTTTACTACTAATTGACAGCTTGCTGTCTAGCAGGTGTTAAACATTTTTTTTAAAATAACTTGCCCATCTGGGAAGAGTTTTCCAATAACAATTTTTTTTATTTTCCAAATTTCACATAGGAGAAAATGTATAAGCTTCATCACTTCAAAGTCTTAGCCTTTTCCCGTTGTCACCCAACCCAGTCCTTTACCATCTTTATTTCTCTGGATTTTATTTGTAGTTTTCCACCAAGTCTTGGAGGACTTAGGTTGAAATGAGACATGCAGGATTTAACACCAGACTGCAATGGACTGCCACAACCTTGATATGGGCAAAGTGCGCCTTCGCAGCCAATCCATCTAGCATGGCCTCTTCCGCCTCCATGACCGTTGGGAATCAGAGTTCCTCCTCTGCTCACTTTGCCATTGGGCCCAATATGATGGTTTCCAGTGGCATTTCCTCCACTGAGCTGGACCATCAGTGGAGCTCATCCACCCATAGCTGTTGGCCCTCTTAAGGAGTCAGGTTATTTACTGCCACCCAACACTCAGCGTTGAGGTGCTGTCTGTATGGTCTACTCCATTGATGGTGAACCTTTGCACTCCAGATATTCTTGAACTCCAATTCCCAGAAACCCTGGTCAGCAGGAATGCTGACTTGGACTTATGGCAATTGAAGTTCTAGAACACCTGGAGTGCCAAGGTTAACCATCACTGGTCTATTCCATTACTGAAGTGGGATGCTAATTACCTTGTGAACAACCCAACACTAAGCACTATGGGGTTGTAGATAAGTGTAATAGCTATTGCTAAAATAAAGTAATTTTTTCCATTAGTTTCCCTCTTTTCTGGGCTTGTGCCCATGAAATATATTTGACACCAAAAGAGACAACTCAGTACAACCTAGTACTATAACTCCAGTGGCAGAGCATGTGGTTTGTATTTTTGGGGGTCCAAGGCAGTGGTGGGCTTAAAAAATTTTTGCTACCACACTGTGGGCATGGTATGGTGGGCGTGGCCAGGGATAAAGCCCTGTGTTGCACCCAAATTAGGATTAGTTTATTTCAAAACTTGGATGGGTGGGACCAGCCAGAATTTCTGCTACCGGTTTTGGCGAACAGGTGCGAGCCTGCTGATGCCCACCACTGGTCCAAGGTCAAGGAGAGAGGGCAGAATAAGTTTTGGAAAATGAAGATGTTTTGGAAAATGAAGAAGAGATTTCATCATACCGCCAGCACAGTGACCTTGTCTCTGTGAATCTGATGTGGGACAGTGGATCTAGAGTGGATTTTGTCCCTGTGGCAGTTCAAGTGTTTGTCTGGCCAGGTTGTCCTACTATGGTAATAGAGTAGACCATACAGCCAGCTGCTCAACACCAAGCATCATCCAGCAGTTAAGTAACCCAACAACCTTGAGGACTAGTGGTCTTGGCAAATCCCCAAGTGGGTTAAATCCCACTTTAATCCATCTTGATGGAGGGCAGCAGCTTCATCCATCTTGGCCTAGGGCTGAGGAGGACTTTGCATGCCAAAAGGGCTCAGAAAGGACCAGAAAGTGACTCACGGAGCTGGATCAGTGGTACGGGTGTCATGCTGTGATATGGAAGGCAGGGGAAAGACCACGGCATTATATTTGCAGGACAGTCTTCATGGCTGATCGCCAATATTTGGAATCAGATAAGTCACAAGAAGAAGAAGGAAGTTCAAGGAATCATTTTCTAGGGCTGCATTAGGTAAGGAGAGGTTTGTTTGTGTTTAAGAATACAGTGGCGCCTCGCTGAAAGAGCATAATGCGTTCCACGGGATTGCTCTTTTAGCGAGTTTGCTCTTTAAGCGAAACACCATTGCAAGTGATCAATTGTGACTTCTGGCGGAGGGGGGATTGCGAACCACGATTTAGTTGTTAAGTGAGTTTTTGGTTGGTTTTAGTTGTTAAGCGAGGTGACCATTCAGAGGAAATTCATGCTCTGTAAGCAAGCTAGTCTCTAAGCGAAGTGCTCTTTATGCGAGGTTTCACTGTACTTGTTTATCTCACATTTCCATTTCACAACACTACAGCGTGCGTCTTAATGAAGATATTTTCAAAAAGCAGTGAAATACGATTAACACATGCAAAGATGAGGCTTCAGGGCAGTGAAGTCCAGACTTTAATCCTCAAGAACATGTTTAAGTTAAGGAGGTCAGCAGATCAAAAACTTGACCGTAAAGAAAGATACAGTGAAGAAAGGCCGTCAAAGAGGGGGCAAGACACAACTCGGTTTTTGCAGAAGGATGGCTTCAAGGAACAATTTATGGTTCCTGGTGGACTGCCTGAATTATGCACGCTCTCCCCCCGTCACCCCATAACCACATGAAACTACTGAGAAGTGCCCTCATCCCAACACAGTTGGATGTTGTCCGCCTTCGGGCTGCGCTTAAGTCTAGTCCTCACAGACAAAATCATTAAACTCTCTGATTTTGATCTAAGTTCATTGATAGTTAGCTCTCAGTGCAATCTATGTTGTGGATAAGTCAGGTTGGAAATAGTCCATTATCCTGAAAGGGGGAAATTTGAGATATCTCCCCTCCAATTTTTAAAAGCTTTTGGGAGAATATGGGATACCAGGGGATGACGTTGGGTCCTTTGAAGGCCACATAACTAAGAGGCCACCTCTTGTTCACCCCAGCTCTATAGTAAAGGTAAAGGATGATCATGCTCGAAAGCCAGTCGTATCCGACTCTAGGGTTCAGTGCTCATCTCTGTTTCAAAGCCAAAGAGCCAGTGCTGTCTGTGTCTGCATGCAATTCTGTGGTCATGTGGCAGGCATGACTAGACATCTACCTTGTGCATAGCTACTTGGTGAACACTACGGCAAAGTATGAATCTCACATCCAAACTGAGGATTTTTTTGTCTCCCTGACAAAACCACGTTTATTGGAGGCTTAAAAGGTATGTCAGTGATCAGTTGCTTGAGATGTTTTGCATTTCTTAAGCATTAAACAAGTATCTCTTTCTCTGTGATGTTTTAATTTATACATTAATGAAACAGCAACTGTCTCCTGTGAGCATGAGAGCACATTTGTTGCACCTTGGTTAATGTAATTAAGCAATATACTCGAGTCTGTGTAGAAGGCTGTCGTTTATTAAGTGTGAGTTTTCACATTTCTTGGAGCATGTTTAGGAATTATTTTGCTCTGTTAATTCATTTTCAGAAAATGAACTGGGATGGAGTAAGAGAGAAAGGCAATGCAAGCACGGCGCCAAAATGGCCGCCGCGCTCTTTGCAGGGGCCCCCCCACAGGACGAAGGCATCCGGGTAGTTAGGGGCGTGGCCAGCTCCCTTATAAAAGGGGTGGCCACGAGGCAGCCGAGCTGCCATTTTGCGAAGCGACGGAGCGGAGAAGTTTTTCCCTCTTACTCCGTCGCTTTTACCTTGATTGGGAAGCCTTTTGGCTGCTGACCTTCCTCTTTTCGGCTTCCCTTAGGTCCGACTGAGATGCCTTCGAAGAAGAAGGCGGCCGCGAGCGCGGCTCGGGCGGTTCGGAGGCGCAATCCGGGTCGGAGGACCGCGGCTGCGCCTCCCCACCAGCCGCCTTTGCCGGCACCCACCGGGACCGGTGGGATGGGGTCTATTACCCCCTGGCCGGAGGCCGGGGACCCGAGCAGGGGTCCAGCATGGGCTGCGGCCCGCGGCCCACAAGCGGCGGACGCCGCTCCTGGTGCCCATTCGACTGGGCCTTCTCCTATTGGGGCGCAGCTCACTCCAGGGCCTTCCAGCCTTGGGGGGTGGTGTGGTCCCCTTCCTTGGCAGGTGCCTACGTCGGCCCTGCCGGGCCTGGGTGTGGGGTCATGGCCATATTCGGGCCCTGGGGTGCAAGGACCTGTACCCACGCCCGTAACAGGCGGGCCGGCTGGCCCGTGGCCCCACGCCAGCGTGGAGGCCTTACTGGCCCGCGTGGTGGCCCTCGAGGCTTCCCTTGCTCGGGCCAGCCACACTGGGGCTCCCTTTGGGGTTCACTTTGACGCGTCATCTGCTGGGCAGTGGCAGGCGACGGGACGGGTTGAGCAGCTTGAGGCGCGTGGCGCGACTTCGGCCACTGCCTCGCAGCTCCCCAACCAACAGGCCAGCGCGGGTCAGGCCCCGGCGATGAGCTCTACGGCGGTCGTGAGCTCCGACGCCCCCAGTAGGCCGGAATCCCCGGTGGGGGCGGCCCGCAGGGGTGCAGCATGTGAGTATGCGGTACAAACTAGTGCACCTACACATGTGGCTACGTTGGGGGGGGGGCTTTCCAATGGCCTTGGCCTCGCGTGGGTGGTGCGGCGGTACAGCCGCTGACGCACCACCAGGCGACGTCAACCACCACCCAGGGCCCCGGGGTGGGGAGCGTTTCCTACCCTGTGGGGAATGTTTTGGGGGTGGCTGGGCTAGTCCAAGCCCCTTTCCAGATGCTCGCAGTTTCTGCGGTGCCTGTCTCGGCCTTGCCGACAGCGGGCTATTCCTTGCCACTGGGTGACCACTTGGCACAGGCCACCAGAGAGAAAATATGGCGAGGGGAGTATGTAGATATCTTCTCACTCCTAAACAGGGAGCCCACCAAGGAAGAGAGCGAGGGGCAGGATGAGAAAGATAAGGAACAGGCACGTCGTCGCAAGCCACCACGAACGTGGGCCAACTGGCTGCCGGCTTACCTCATCTACATGGCGGTGTATCTGAGGGCCCGGCCGGATTTGGCAATTCCGATGGTCCAGTATTTGGACAACATCTATCGGGCGATGGTTGACTTTCCGGGCCCGTCGTGGTTGGCTTATGACGAGGAATTCCGTATGCGAATTCCCCTGCACCCTGAGATGAGGTGGGATGAGCCATGCCAGAGGCTTTGGCTTCTGTACATGACGCCCACGCGCCCCGCGCCAGGGGAAAGATACCATTGTGGACATGCGGTCCAGCGAGTGGCTCCAGCACAGGTTCCCCGCCAAGTGGCGGGGCAGGGGGTTCCAGCCCGCCTGCTGTGCTGGACTTTCTCGTCTAATGGTTCGTGCAATAAGAAGAATTGCAAGTACAGACATGAGTGTCCCACCTGTGCGGGCCCCCATGCAGCCTCTGCCTGTCCCAGGCCTGGAGGGACGCGGGGCAGAGGGAGGGGCGGACAGTGGGCTGGCAAGACTGCCGCAGATGGAGCTGGTTCACCGAAAGGCTCCCTCCCCAATTAATGTGGACATGTTGGAGCGTTGGCTCGCATTGTACCCGAAGGGGGAGGATGCAGATTATCTCCTTCAGGGCTTTAGGCAGGGGTTCCGTATTCCTTTCAGGGGTGATAGGTCCCCTCAGGATGCCCCCAACCTTTTGTCCCTTAGGGGGAGGGAGGAGGTGGCTGCCGCCAGCATTAATAAGGAGGTCAATGCGGGCAGGGTCGCTGGCCCTTTCCCTGCACCCCCATTCACTAACCTTAAGGTATCGCCCCTGGGCTTGGTTCCCAAGAAGTCTCCAGGCGAGTTTCGCCTTATCCATCACTTGTCCTACCCAGCCGGCCGATCGGTCAACGATGCTATCCCTGACGACCTTTGCTCAGTCAGGTATAAATCTTTTGACCACGCGCTGCGCATGGTGGGCTCATGTGGCCCGGGTGCGCTGCTGGCTAAGTGCGACATTAAGTCGGCTTTTCGCCTCTTGCCGGTGCACCCGGGCGACTTTGAATTGCTGGGTTTCAAATTTCGGGGCAAATATTATTTTGATAAGGCCATGCCTTTTGGCTGTTCCATATCATGCTCGGCTTTCGAGCGTTTCAGTACCTTCCTAGAGTGGGCTTTCGTCCGCAGGTCAGGGTCCCGGTCTGTAGCCCATTACCTGGATGACTTTTTATTCGGGGGTGAACGGGGCTGGGACACGTGTACACGTCTCCTCAACACATTTCAGATGCTAATGGAGGAACTCGGTGTCCCTTTAGCGCCCGAAAAGACCGAGGGCCCATCTACACAGCTAGTCTTCCTGGGGGTGGAGATTGACACGATAGCGCAGGCGTCTAGGTTACCGCGGGATAAGGTGTCAAGGATAGTGGCCCTTATCTCGGACTTGTTGGCCAAGCATAAGGCATCACTGAGAGAACTGCAGGTGCTGCATGGTCACCTTAATTTCGCCTGCAGAGTGGTCGCACCGGGCAGGGCTTTTGCCCGGCGCTTGTGCGACGCTATGGCAGGATTATCCAGGCCTCACCATAGGGTTAGGCTTACCCGGGGTATCAGGGCAGACATGCTTGTCTGGTTACAGTTCCTGAGGGAGTTCAATGGGGTCTCATTTTGGAGGCATGACCTCCTGGCTTCCCCTCGATTTCAGATTCAGTCTGATGCCTCGGGATCCCTCGGTTATGGGATGTACTTCAATGGGAAGTGGGCCTATGGTGGGTGGCCACCGGCCTGGGCAGGCACGGGTCGCCTGCGTGATCTCACATATCTGGAGTTTTTCCCTATCCTGGGTGCTTTGATGCTATGGGGCCAGGAGTGGTCCAACTCGGTCGTGCATTTCTGGTGTGACAATGCGGCTGTGGTCCACATTGTCAATGCACAGACTTCCAAATCGCCCAGGGTTATGGACCTAGTGCGCCAATTTGTGTTGCGCAGCCTGCGCCTCAACGTACTGTTCAGGGCCAGGCATGTCCCAGGGGTTAATAATGATATTGCTGACGCTTTGTCCCGCCTACAGATCTCCCGGTTCCGTGCCTTGGCCCCGGATGCGGAGGAATTTCCCTCGCCACTCCCGGAGGAGATATGGACCATTGGCAAGGAGAGGTGAACCGGACGATTGGCCTATCGCTAGCGCCACGCACCCGTAAGGCGTATCACCACGCAATTAATTCTTTCAGGGCATTCTGTACCCAATTTCAACTGCCAGGAACCTGGCCGATCCCGGTAACCCATGTTCTGCGGTTCATGGTTTACCTGCATTCTCAGGGCCTTGCACCTCGCACCATAGCATCTAAGCTTTCAGAGTTGGCTTTTATGGCCAAGGTGGGGGGTCATGTGGACAGCACCTCTGACTTCCGTGTGAGACATGTTTTGGAGGGGTGGGTGCGCGAGCGCGGGCGTTGCCCAGATGACCGCCACCCGATTTCCCCAGGGGTCCTTACCCAGTTGGCCCGGGGCTGGCCTTGCCTCTGTTTTGATGCATATGAGGCAGCCCTGTTCCATGCAGCCACAACGGTGGCATTTTTTGGAGCGCTCCGCATCAGCGAGCTTGTGATGCTGTCTAAGGCGGATGCAAGTCGTAGGGCACTGGAACTCGAGGATGTCTGTGTAGCCAAAGACTGGGCTCAGTTGAGGATACGTTCCTCTAAGACCGATCAGCATGGCGTCGGCAGTGGTGTGCGACTGCTACGGTGTTCTTTGGCAGACATCTGTCCGGTTGGTGCCCTACAGGAATTCCTGGCACTGCGTGGCACGCACCATGGCCCGTTTTTCTGTCACCAAGATGGGTCTCCCCTTACTAAATTTCAATTTTGGAAGGTGACGGGCAAAGCGCTGGCCAGTGTGGGCCTCCCAGGCGCCCGCTATGGCACTCATTCATTCCGTATAGGGGCGGCCTCAACCGCAGCTGCTTTTGGGTACTCAGGGGCTGACATACGTAGCATGGGATGGTGGGGTTCGCAATGTTTTCAGTTTTATGTGCGCCCACTCCCGCCGTGAGTACCTACCCAGTCACCTTACCTACTTTCCCTCATTTTTCCTTTACAGACCCGGGGTGTCGTATTACACCGGTGACAGTATGGCTGGTGGGCCATAGCTACGTGCACAGGGCAGCGCGTTATGCTGCGGCGACAGAGTGGGGACCCCGACTGGGACTGGGTGCATACGCAAGTCTCACATGGCATGGTAAGCCCGGGATGTTATGGCGGGAGCTGCTGCCTTTCCTTTTTTCAGGCCAGAACGCTGACCCGCCTGACATTCTGATCATACACCTGGGGGGCAATGATTTGGGCCAGGTCACCGGCTTGTCGCTGAAGCATGCGATTTGCGAGGACCTCGCCTACCTGCATTACGTCTGGCCCGCCACAACCCTTGTTTGGTCAGACATGGTCCCGCGCCATTCCTACAGAGGGGGTGTTGACCTCCTGGCCCTTGACCGTGCTAGACGCATGGTGAATAGGGCAGTGGCGCGTTTCCTTGTTGACAGGGCTTGGGGGAGGGTCAGTCGTCACCCCGCTATTAGCCTCCAAAGTTATGACTTGTATGCAGGGGATGGGGTCCATCTGTCGCGAGGAGGTATGGACCTCCTGTTGGGTGATTGGCGAGCAGGCCTGTTGACCGAGCTGACGGTCTGGGGGGGGGGCGTCGAGCCTTCTTTGAAGCCCCTCCGTGTGGCGGGTAGCACTGGTAAGGTAAACATTATGACCCACAGGTATCCGGCAAGTTCGCAATTGACTGGACAACACTAGACAGGCATAAGTTGGTTAAACGTTGTCCGGTCAACGACGAACTAGGCGACGGGGTGATGGCTATAGCTAGACAGCATGCATCACCCCGTGATTTTACAGATATGCGTCAGAGGGTGGGGTCATTAGTTAGATATTGACTACGGTCAACAATTTGTTTGTGGTCAACAAACAAATTGATACAAATGGATACATTGTAGCAATTGCCGTTGGCAATTTTGGGTGGTACCTTACCAGTGTTACTTCGGCCTGCTTGCCTTAAGAATTATGATTGGTTAATTACCAATAGAAATTTATAATTCGGACTAGGGCATGAATCAATAAATGTGGCCCAATGCCGTTATCCACTTTCATTGGTGTCTGAGTCCTTTATTGGGGGGTGCGCCTGCAAAGAGTGACATGCTGGGTGAAATTTTAAATACCACAACAATAAAACAAGGCTACTGATCCTGCAGTAAACAATAACTCATCAAAATATCACAATAGAAAGTCATATGTGTCCGGTACCTTAAACAAAAGAGTGTTTGTGATATGAGTATAAAGTACTGCACATGTTGTTGATCAGTTGCACAGTTGAGTCCAAACCTTTGCGACCTCATAAACCACAGTATAAAGTACAGTTTCCAAGAAAACAATCTGCTTTGAATTTAATTTGGCACCTATGGCCAAGATTCAAAGGTGTACTTCTGCATTTGTATTCGCCTACTGCGGTGGATTAGTGGTTAAGATGCTGAAGCTGCCGATTGGAAGGCCAACAGGTCAACAGTTCAAGACCTGAGTGCTGCATGATGGAGTGAGCCTCTGACATCTGTCCCAGCTCTTGCCAACCTAGCAGTTCGAAAGCAAGAAATTGCAAGTCAATAAAATAGGGACCACTTTGCTGGGAAGGTAAACAGCGTTCCATGCACTCTGGTGTCTAGTCATGCCTGCCACATGTCCACAGACGCAGACAGTGCTGGATCTTGTGCTATAAACGGAGATGAGTACCGAACCCTAGAGTCAGATACGACTGGCTTTTGAGCAAGGGTGACCTTACTCATAACAACCTATCGCACAACAGAATTCACCTAGAATTCTGCCTCTGTGGATTAGCTTTTCACCAATATGTTCATCTACTTATCGATGTGAGGCTGTCTCGGTTAAATCCCAAATAGTTTTTTAAAAAGCAATTGATAAGTTAACCAAGCAAAGCAATTACACTTACATAACACCCCATAGCTCTTATTGCACTCTCTGGGCGGTTCCCAGAGTAATTAGCATTTTGCCCCCAACATACTGGGTACTCATTTTATTGACCTTGGAACAGTGGTGGGCATCAGCAGGTTCACACCAGTTAACCAGAACCGGTAGCTCAAATTCTCGCTGGCCACGCCCATCTAAGTTTTGAAATAAAGTATTCCTAATTTGGCTGCAACACAGGGCTTTCTCCCTGGCCATGCCTACCATACCTCGCCCACAGTGTGGTAGTAAAAAAAATTTGAGCCCACCACTGCCTCGGATAGGGTTGCCATAATTCTCTCCCGCCAAACCGGGACAGCCATTGAATTCTTCAAACTGCTCATGCATTGGCTCTAAGCCCCCGCAGAATCCCTGTCCAGGGTAGGCAGGGAGTATGGACCCTATGCAATTAACCCTTTGTGGTCATGTGAAGAAGGAATCCTCCGTCCCAGTGTATGGTGGAGGTTTGGCTTCTTAGATATGGGTATTTCTTGCTCCCTCCCAGCTTTCGCGGAAAAGGGCTGAGAACCACTCCTTGTCCCCCAAACTTCAAGGTGAGCCAATGGGATTATTACAAAGAATTATTTCACTGCCTTTGTGCCTTTCTTTCAGTTATCTCGCTTGAAAGTGTCTCCTCTCCCCGGCGGGCTTCTCAGGGTGCTGTTTTGCCTTCACTGCTTTCAAAGCAGGATAATTGAAAGAAAGGCAGGGAGGCAGGGATTTAACTCTTTGCAAAAATCCCTTGGTGAGGGGTGATCTTGCTTCCTGTGTTCAAATTTAAAAATCCGGGACTTTTACATGTTTTTTCTTGAACCGGCCGGGACAGCTTGAATCCGGGAAAATCCTGGAAAACCGGGACATATGGCAACCCTAGCCTCGGAAGGATGGAAGGCAGAGTCAACCTTGCTCAGGATTGAACTCACAACTTCTGGCTGCAGTACAGCAGTTTAACCACTTGTGCCACCAGGTCTTTTAAAAACTCAACCTTTTCTCATCATGCAGAAATGCACTGCCTGCCTGTTCAAAGCAATGTGTAGGAATGCAAGCTGTCATACTTCACCCAGGATCATTTACATTTCAGTCTGCACATGCAAGCATGTGCACATACATCTGCCAAATGTCTTTAAGGAGTCAGTTGTCTCTGTTCTTTTCATTAATAATTGTACACATCTTAAGATGATGGGGTATATCTCAATGGTAGGTAAGGCTAAAGGCTCAAAAACCAGGTGTATCTGACTTTAGGGTGCTGTTTATAGCCAAAGAGCCAGCTCTGTCTGCATCTGCAGACATTTCTGTGGACATGTGGCAGGCATGACTAGACACGCAGAGCACAGAACACTGTTTACCTTCCTCCCAAAGTGGTCCCTATTTATCTACTTGCAATTTCTTGCTTTCAAATGGCTAGGTTGGCAGGAGCTGGGACAGACAACAGGAGCTCATTCCATCGTGCAGCACTCGGGTCTCGAACTGCCAACCTGCCGACCTTCCAGTAATCAAGTTTTAACCACTAAGCCACCACAGTTTCAATGGTAGTCCATTGTATTTGTCTACGTAACATATCCCAAAGTCTCAATCTAAAAGGATCAAATAAAAGGTAGCAGGGAAAAAAGTTCTAAGAGCGCTGGCTCTTTGGCTTTGAAATAGAGATGAGCACTGAACCCTAGATTTGGATACGACAGGCTTTTAAGCAAGGGAAACCTTTATATCTAGCATAGATGTGTGTGTGTGTGTGTATTTGTTCTCTGAGACATCCAGAATATAAAGTCTAGCTAGTGAACCAATGACCTATAATGTCCCTTCCTTTTTTTGTTCTTGACTTTCTTTGGGAATGGGAAAAGATGCCCAAGGGAGTTTCGAAGTGCCATTTACCAGAGTTTAAATGCAAATCAAAGACCAATCCATGTTGCAAGGCAGATTTGCTCAGAATAGCTTGGTTCTAGCTTCCTTCGGGAAACTTTACGGGACTAAATTCACCGGAACAATCAGCAGGCGCAAATAATTCATGCCTTAAAATGTACAAGAAGTTGGGAAGGGAGAAATGGTTCCCCCTCTTTAATACCTCTAAGCTTTGTATTGTCTGCAAGATTTGACTGACAGTCTTATACAA